>VXBR01001840.1:92199-138126 GCA_013400215.1 Cisticola juncidis | reverse complement strand
TTTTTTTTTTTTTTTGTACTACTGCATTTGTATTTTTTAATATTCCTATTAAAGAACTGTTACTACTATTCCCATATTTTTGCCTGGAAACTCCTAATTGCAAAATTGTAATAATTTGGAGGGAGGGAGATTTTTACATTCTCCATTCCAAGGAAACTCCAGTTTTCCCTGACAGATACCTGTCTTTCCAAACCAAGACACCTTACAACAAAAAAGGTTGGGCTACATTAAAAAAAAAAGTTGTCAGCAGGTACAGAGTTGTGATGCTTCCTTCTTCTCTACTGGGCACTGGTGAGGCCACACCTGGAATTCTGTGTTCCACTCTTCACTCCCCAGTACAGGAGGGACATGGACATACTGGAAAGAATCCAGCAAAAGGCCACAAAAATTGAAAAGCCTGGATCATCCTTCTTTTGAGGAATGACAGAGAGATCTGGAAGGGTTTAGACTGGAGAAGAGAAGCCTCAAAGAGTAACTTCGTATTATACATAGATAACCTGACTGGAGGATGCTAAGAGGACAAAGAGATTAGCTGCCCAGTGACAGGACAACTGGCAATTGACACCAATTACAAATACACAGGATGTTCCCACTGAACATTAAGAAGCACTTTTTTTTCTCTGAATGTGACTGAGCGCTTGCCCAGCTGCCCAAGTGTCTGCCCTTGGAGAGCATCAAAAGCCACCTGAACATGGGCAATCATACCTAGGTGGTCCTGCTTGAGCAAGGGGTTTTGAGCAGAGCTCCTCACATCTCCTAACTTCAGCCAGTCTGAGATTCTGTGACAATACTGTGTCATCACAATTTCTATGACAGTGTGTGAGTTTTATGAGAATAGAATATCTGAAAATAAAATGGGATCATTCAAATAGATTATAATATACAGTGATTGAGATGATTATAAATAGCACACTGGGAAGTTAAAGAAGTTTTTCTGTAAATGAGGCCTCTGAGGAATTTTGATGTTGCCAAGGGAGATTTGTTGCGTGCATCATAAATACTCAAGTTCCAGTTTGTAAGAAATGAATAGATTTTTGTAATAAAAACTATTTAACATATATCTTGTTCTTTAGTTCTTGAAGGATACAGTATTTTTTCTACTATTTTATTAATTTTTTTATTGCTTGATGTGACAAAACCCCTTACAAAATCTATTCAATTGCTCTCTCTTTATCTAGCAGGTACAAAAAGAAAAAAAATTAGTCCTTCACATTCACTGTAGGTAGTTAAACTCTGTTCACCACAGACATTCACTCAAACACTGCAGTTTTTGTATTATAATGCTACTCTTTATAAATGCTTTGATATGCAGAGAAAGCCTTAACTACTGACATCTGAGCTATCCTCTGACATGCTCAAACTCTGTAGGGTTTCTTATTTATGCTGAGACCACTTTATATCTCTCTGACAGCATGAAGTGGGCATATCACATTTGTATTCATTTTCAGGCTTCTTATCACTGCCAAGTTGCTGAAAATTTCCCTTAATTTTGATCTACACTCAAAAGTCCTGCCAGGCATAAAAAATACTAAATGGGGATCAATCATAGTGCAGATACCACCCTTTAATATTGGACTGAATTTCGAGAAAAAAAAGTATTGCAAGTCCAAGTGGATTTCCTTGTGAATTATGTTACATGAGGGAGGAAGTACATATATTGTGATAGAAAGTTTGGGTGAGTGTTGTACAGTATAGTCTGGAGGGCTTTGTTTTACATTTGAAGCTTTGTTCTCTGTGAAATTCCTAAAAGAATACTGAAACAAAACTGGTGAACATTAAACTATGTAGGTGGGGCAGGTCTTGTAACCCTGCATATTTTATCTAGAAAGGTATGGCTATATTAGTTTCGTCTTTTATAAATATTTTATTAAATACTTGCTATTAGAAGAAAATTTCCTTGGGGATATTATCTTCTTCAAAAAGTGAGTTTCAATATATCGCACAGAACAGTAGAGCTCAGGCTGGGGAATAAAACCTATAAACATACATAGCTCTAATGACATAAACAGAGAGAGTGTCTGTATTCCTGAAGACAATTAGATACGATGTAAAACATATTTTATATTCCCCAAGTTGGAACAGGATCCATGTTTCAAATCATGAAAAGAAGGCTTGCTTAGTAAAAAATGTAGCACAATGAACTTTCACAGCAATTAAAAGTTCCACATTAATAAACAAATTTAGATGTAAGGGATCTAATTTTCATAAGTTAATTCATTAAAACATGACAGGTAGGAGATAAAAAAAGAAGAATGTTACATCATTCAGTAAGTATTTAAACAAACTTGGATGCTTGTCTCAGTAACAAAATGAAAATGCTCTTAAAAGGAAAAAAAAAAACCAAAACCACCACATGATTTTGTCCTAGATCTTCCCAGATCTATTAATTTCACTGCTATAGGTGTCAGTATTCCCATTCCTTATGAGATTTTAGCTTGTGCAAACATTCTGGTGTTGCTAGATTTTTTCATCTGCTTTTTATTATCTGTTCAGCTACATCTAATTTCTGCTTCAAAACAAATATACTTTATGCTCCCTAAAACTTTCTTCAGCATGTAGAAGAAATACATGATTGATTATTTGAGGATCAAATATATGCCCCATTGTATGATTTCTAGCCGGTTTTTAAGAGACTGGGTGCTTTTTGATGTTTGTGTTACTTGGAGCTCTGGGCAACGCCTGTCACTGTTGTTCACAAGATGGATGATTGTAACTGCTGTTATGTCTACTGTGTGCAGTTTCAGAGAGCCACTAATATAAATGTTGTATGGTTTATTGCTTCATGGAAAAATGAGCCTCTTAATGCAGCATGGCTCTGGTTATTCTTCATTACCTGAAATACTGTGGACAAGCTTGTACATCTAATGAGAATTATAGATTCAGTGCAGAGTGTGCAAAATATAATTATCACTGTTTCCTGACTTAAAAGGGTCTTATTCATCATGTGCAAAAATATTCAAGGAACATTATGAAACTTTGTTCCTACTTATTACACTGACTGCATAGAAAAATGCATAATTGATGAAGGAAAACTAAATCTTCCCATTTCCATAGTCTTTTTTGAACCATTTGTTTGACAGTGAATGAACATGAAGCTTGGTGTGACAGAACCTTGTAGCTACACACAACTATTGTCTATTTTCCTCCTTCTGTTTCTGTCTATAGCCATGTACAAAGGATGAAAACAAATAAAACTTTGTCTTTCATGTTGAAGTTATGGGGTAAATGAAGACTTTAGATCGGACTCTAAATATCTTCTGAACATACAGAGGCTGCAGAACATTAGGAAAAATTGTATAATATTTTTTCTACTGTTTAAGTGGAGTGATTGGTGTTAAAACCTGGCTTTTTTCCATCAAAAAAGGAATTCATTCAGAAATATGACTGTCTGTATCTATGTAGGTGCCTTACAACCTGACCACTTCTCAGATGAAAATAAGTAACAGATACTTACCATGGTCTAGAGTTACAGTCAGCATTATGGCCCTATCATAGACTTTTTAGGAAAAATCCAAAGGACTTATGTATATATTTTCATAGTAAAATGGTACAAGCAAAAAAATGGAAAAAAACTCACAGAGGTTATGAGAGTATTTTGTTAAATATGTTTTGGTTTTAATTACATGCCAAGCTCAGATCGAATGTGACATAAATTTCCAAGTATTCAATCACGGGCAGCAGATTTTCAGAAACACTAAAACAGAAAGACCTTAAAATGTTAACTGGGTTTCATAGTTCAGCTTTAATGTGACCTTTTTTTTCTTAGGTTAAACTCAATCTTTAAGAGATATTCTCTTAATTTGTGGGGATTAATCTCTGAAATTAAAAGCTGTGTAGCCACCATATAATAGTCAGCCAGAACATCTGACTGTGTTAGCACCCAAAGAAGTTTATTGAGATCAACTTCCAACTTTACTTTCTTGCAACAGCAAAAGTAGCAGGAGCAGGAGGAACTTTGCTACATGAAGCTAAGTGATGAAGTTTCTTATAGATTTAAAGATAATTTTCCTCTGATTCATATGAAAGAGCTAGGCAAGCAGAATAAAAATGCCTTTACATGGACAGACTCTAGTAAATGAGAGAAAAGGAAGATTTTCTGGCTATTTGGTAAGGGAACCCAATACGTGGGACAGGAAAAGACCAGATGCCAGTCTAAAAATTATTAATATAAAATTGATAGAGTAAACAATATAATAATAGCAACAACAACAACAATAATAAAACTTAGATCTTATAACATATATGAATATTTATATTTACACTGGAGATAAGACTCAGTTCTATCTTTCATTCATCTCTTACTACGAAGAGTCAAATAACCACTGATTTTATTTCCGTGTTTTCTCCTGTCTCTTGCCATATGATCAATGAATTATTCCATGGACTGATGAATATCTTATTGGCAAGGTTATTGTGATACCTACTCAGAATATTCTTTAACATGGTAATTGATTTGCTATCCATGTAGACAAGTTCTGAATACCTCCAACATCACACATCAGCTGCCTCACTGTAGTGAAAGAAGTTATGTGACACATAGGAGTTGAAATCCTCTTCTAATTCAGTCCTTACATGTTAAAATAATTAATAAGAACATTATGAATTTTGAGGAACTGAAAACAAACAAATATAAATGTGTTGAATTATAGAATTTGTGTATGAATATGCTTTGAATCTCTTCTCTCAGATATACAGTACACACCACAGATTTCTGAAAAATCTTATGATTCATTACTGTCAGTAACCTCAATAATATGTTAACAGACCTTTTGTCCTTCAAGGCATTAAGGCCAAAATTTCATGGATGATATAAAAAGGCAACTTTTTTTCTGTGTATTGTCTTCATAACCTCTTTAGCTAGAATTAAGCTATTTTTTAAGAATGAAAAGATGCTCTCTGGCCAAAACAGTATTGATTATGGTGGAGCTAAGAATGCTCTACATTAACCTCATTGGAGTCAGTAGATTTACTTCTACATTTACCAGGTAAGAAACAGAACTACTGCAGCAGAAGAAATTAACGTGGATGACGGCATTATTTTTAAATGAATGTAGGGTTTATACTCAAACTAATAGATGAGTGAAAGTCACTGAAACTAAGTAGCATTTCTTTCTAGTCTGATTAATGAATCATACAAGCATGTGTATCTGTCTAGGTTTTCAAACTCAGCATCAGAAGAGTCACAAGGGGTATATTGGGGGAGGGAGAGGGAGTGACAAAACAAACCCAAACCTTAGAGGTTCATTACTCAGATCTATTCATTTATCCCTAATTACCACAGAACCCTGTTCACTGCTATTGCTGATAGTTGCATCACAAAGCACTATAGAAGACATTTATATAGCAGCCTAATAAATGAGAATTTTGAAGTGAAATTGGCTCTTTTTTCCCTCCTGTAAGCAGAAAAAAAATGCAAATTCAGATGACAAATCTATAGAATGAAGTCACTTTACAGATGTGGTAAATCAAATTAGGAGCGCTTTTATAATATTGAGCAAATGGCAGCTGTACAAAATTACTCATTTGTAAGCCTCATCTATTACAGTTAATTTTGCTGACTTCAAGTACTTAATTTACATTTGTTAAACTAGCTAAATAATGTAGGAGGCGGTGCAAATGTTATGTTTGTTCATAGCAGAATTTATCATGTAGCTTAGGATACAAGTGTTTTGCCTACTTCATCATTTCCTTCTTTTTTTGACAGCTTTAATCAATGAAATGGAATTGCAAAAAAGGAATATTTAAGGCTTATTTTAGAGCTGGGATCTACTTTTTAAAGTACAATCAGATTGTGGTAAAAATATCTCAGCAAAGAACACAAAAGTTAATAGAAAGTTCGAAGCTGTCTTAACTCTTGCTTTCTGATGCCTCAAAAATGGTGTCAGCTTCATGGCTCTATCTGTTTCTTTGGAGCATGAACAATAGAATTAAAAAGTTTCACAACACTGTTACTGTTTGTATGGCTGATTTTGAAACTGGGAGGACATAATGTTTCAGGTTCTTTTTTTCTAATGATGCAACCATATATTCATAATTTAGAGTGATATATTTCATGGTTAGTTTTGGACTCTGCAGGGACCCAACCATATAGGTAGCAGGTAAGCTTCTACCCTGTTGGATTAAAATTCATTTTGGTGCCAGAGACTGCTGGGAATACTCAGGTGCTAACATGTTACTGACCTTAGTGAAAAAGGAAATGGTTTTTCTCATGTGTTATTAGACCTGGTTTTCAGGGTTGGTTAGAGTGTATAAATTGAAGAAAACGGCATTAAAAAAGAAAATTGAATTAATGCCCTTAATATACAAACACAAACTCCTGTCAGAGATTTTTCTCTGCAAGAAGTTTTCCAACAAAAATACAGAGATTTAGGTATTGCTTAGCAGAGGGGAAAATAAAGGAATCCACTGCGACAGGACAAATTACCTTGACATTTTTGGGTAATGGCATGGGATAGTTACCACTTTTTTGAGGTCACCTTTGTAAACTGACTACCAGAACATTTTATACACAAACCCAGAGGTGTTTTATGAAGTGAGTAGGTCTCAGTGTTTCTGTTTCCAAAGTGATTTTTCATTCTTTCCTAATTCCTAATAACTTATGTCCTTAGTGACTGCCACCAAGCACTTAGTTACATGTGTGACCATGCTACTGTCACAGCTTCAAGATTACCTGTAAAGGGTGACCTCAGAAACCATGATGATGTGTGATGTTACTGTTATTTTTACTCATGTGTAAAACTTTTCTTGTTTCAGATTTCATCAGCCATCTTAATTTCTTCAACAAAATGGCTGTCAGGCATTAGAATAGCTTGACCAGGGAAGTGGTGGAGTCCCCTCCCCTGGAGTTATGTACAAGATGTAAAGATATGGCCCTTAGAGACGTGGTTTAGTGATGGGTTTAGTTATGCCAGGTTAATGGTTGGACTTGATGATCATAAAGGTATTTTCCAACCTGCATTATTCTATAATATTTATTCCACAATTTATCTCAGAAGGACCTTTTGCAATTCTGCAGTTCGTTCTTGCCTCAACTTCAAATTTCATATTGTTATTACAACACTAATATAGCTACATAGATATTTAAACGTTAATAAATTTTGTGTCTTCATCAAACTTTAGGCTTACTCCTTACTTTTCCAGACCATTTTTGAGTGCTTTGAACAACACAGGACTCAGTAGGCTCTCATCTGCTTTTCCACTGTTGGCTTCCTTTTTAAAGAAGTGCTCCACCCACTACAACTGACTATTTACTTCCACTCTCTTACTTTTTATTTATACCTTATTTATGCCACGGTTGATTAGTTTTCCTCCAGACCCCTGGTAGGTTATGTAAAGCAGATTGCACACATGCTTGCTGTTCTTCAATGAAGGACAAGTGATCGGTAGAGCAGTAGTTTCCTTTGAAGAACTTTTACTGGCTCTAGAAAAGAAACTTGTGTTAATCCATTTCACTAATTCTATCCTTTTTATTCCAAAGGCAGTAGAGAAAGTGAAATGAATGTGAGTTTACTGCTAATCAACATGAAAACATACTGTATGGTATTCATCTTAGCGGATGTAGTATAGTAACTGACAAAGCATTAGAAATGTACAGGAGTTTAGAGCAACATGAGCAAGTGGTATACTGACAATGCAAGCTGACGTCATCAGTCACTCTGAGTTAAACAGTATAGCAAGAAGGCACCACAGACAAGTATGTAGAACTGAGACTTCAATTTTTGAGTTTTACAACAGCCTTAACCAGAACAGACTCAGACACGTACTTCTGTAAAATTGGTAAAAACTGTCGGTAGAAAAAACTGTGGACTGAGATGGCACAACTTCTGCTCTTTTTTCACCTGCAGAGGAAATCTGAAACCTACATTTATATAATATGTGATTTATTTGTGTATTCTTCTTATTTAATCTACTTGCTTAAAGCATGGCTACATGATGAACTTTATGTAATCTGTAGTTTGCTCTCATGACTACTTTGCATCTCTGGGACTAATTTTGAGTTTCTTCCTTGGTCTCTAACTATCTGGAGAGGATTCAACAAGCAATTTACATGCATGTCAGTAAAATGGACTTCTCGTGGGTAAAAATATCTGAAACATTTATCGAGTCAATATCGTGTGAGGGAATAAGAAAATATAAGATTTGATTAATATTTGTGTTTGCCTCTCAATTATTGTTTGTGAGCCCTACTCATCAATTTATAGTCTTCTTTGCTAGGACTAATATTCTGAATCCTGGTAAATTGTTTATAGTACAGTAAGTCTCTCATAGATCCTGACTCGACATCTTAAGAGCATCCTGAATATTAGTACAAAATAACATTACTGCTTATGTTGACAAACCCATACACCTGAAGTTATACCAGACAATTTGAAATCTCTCAATTAGAGTTTTTTTCAGCTTTAGAATATTTAAGATACTGACATGAACGTTCTGTGTATTTTCATTGATGTATTAAACGTGGGGGAACGCACACTTAAAGACAAATTGTCTTCAAGAAAATCTGCACTATATGGTGATTTTTTTGCAAAGTTTAATCAACTGCTTATTTTGACACTGAATTCACAACAAGTATCTCGGTGTCTTTGCACAACCCTGATCCTGCCACAAGTAGTTTTAGTAGATGAGGGAAAAGGTAATTGGGGGTTTCATAATACATTTTCAGCTGTCAGTTTCAAGAACAGTACAGAAGATCAACTCCACTAAAATCTAACTTAAAGTGCTATTCAAAATTCTAAGTTTTCTTTCAGGGGTGCTGCTGGAGTCTACAAAATAGAATGGTGGAGCCAGGCATACACACATACAACAAAGCCAAAGAAAAAAAGAAATGAGAACAAAAGAAAGAGAAAGCTAATGCAATAGTTCCAAGAAATGTGGATGCCATCTTTTTACAAAAATGTATCTACATGTTAAATTTGATTCATGTATTTTAAAAAACAGGCCTCTTGAAGTTTTGTTATATAAAAAGGGTGTAGGACAGCTGGTTTCAGGTGGCATTAAGAGATAAAAAAAAGAAAGATATAACCTCAGACAAAGGAGAAAGAAATCTTTTCAATATTTGTGTTAAATAACAAAAAGAAAGGTAATCTTAAACATAAAAAATGGTCAAATATGCACAGAACTGATATATTGCAATCAAAACTCTGATCTTTGCCAAAACAATTTTATTAGGATAAATGCCAGCTAATAGTGTGAGTCTTTTTTTTTTTTTTTTTAATTTAGCATAGTTGTATCAA
Source organism: Cisticola juncidis (assembly GCA_013400215.1). Lineage (NCBI taxonomy): Eukaryota > Metazoa > Chordata > Aves > Passeriformes > Cisticolidae > Cisticola > Cisticola juncidis. The sequence continues at coordinate 128,893 of VXBR01001840.1, read as the reverse complement.
TGAGTGTTTTTACACAAAAGTTGTCTTTTTGGGTTTTAATTTGAAAATGTGTATTTATAACCATATCTTCCTTCATGAAAAGATTAAACTACTTGTGATTTTGCATTGCTGCTAGGTTATCACCAGGAGCTGTCAGCACACATGAGCTGACACATTGATTATATCACCATGATTAGTAACAGTAAACCCTGGTTTGTGATGAGGAGCTCCTCCTCCTACTCCTACATGTACAACCAAATGAATGAACTGCTGCAGTAATGCAGAGCTTCACACTCTTCACAGAGCCAGGCTGTTTGATCATGGTCTCCTACAAATGCACTGTTTCATTCAGATCAAGACTACAAAAAACAAGTCACAGAATTATGAAATAGTGTAAATCTGAAATCTGGGGCCTGTAAAAGTCTTTGAAGGTGCTTGAAGTAATAAGTCAAATCAGAAACAACCAACCAAAGAACAGGGAAAAAAGTTTTAGCCCCAGAGAGGGCAAATAGTGAAGCAAGGAGTCGGCAGGGTGATTCAAACACGTAAGTGGAGAGTTTTAAAATAAGGGAACCATAGAATGGTTTGGGTTGGAAGGGACTTAAAGGTCATCAGGTTCCAATCCCCCTGCCATAGACAGGGACACCTACCACTACACCAGGTTGCTCAAAGCCCCATCCAGCCTGGCCTTGAACATCTCTAGGGATTGAGCATCCATAACTTCTTTGGGCAACCTGTCCCTCTGCCTCATCACCCTCTGAATAAAGAATTTCTTCCTCATATCTAATTGAATCCTGTCCTCTTTCAGTTTTTAAACCATTACCCCTTATCCTGTCACTACCTGCCTATGTAAAATGTCCCTTTCCCTTCTTTTTATTAGACCCCCTAAAGTACTGGAAGGCCTCAGTGAGGTCTCTCTGAAGCCTTCTCTTCTCCAGGCTGAACAAATCCAGCTCTCTCAGCCTGCCTTTATAGTAGGGGTGTCCCATCCCTCTGATTATCTTCATGGGATCCTCTGCACCTGCTCTAATAGGTCCTTATCTTTCCTGTGCTGAGGACAGCAGAGCTGGACACAGTACTTCAGGAGCAATCTCACGAGGCCAAATGACAGGTGGGATCTGTGTCACTGGAAGGTTGATGCCTTTCTTCCTCCCGTGTTAATGTATACTCGAAAAGTCCATTTTCTACAGATGATAAAAATCTTCCTGATGAAAAGACAAAGAGGGATAGCATTGAATAGAAAGGAAGTAAACCTCAAAGATTTCAAGGAGAAGGGAAGGATGCAGTGTGAAAGGGGGGAAAAGTAGAGCGTTCTGTGAGTTGGTGTTTGGACCCGTTGCACACTTCAGGTCAGACACTGCATTGATGTCTACAGAAAGCAACGAGAGGAGATCTCTCAGCTGTTTAAGTAGAAGACCATGGGGTCTAAAGGAATGTGAATCATCTATATTTCTGAATATCTAGTAACACTGAAAAAAGCATTATTGACAGGCCTTGGAAGGCTTTTAAAAAATGGAGGCGTAAATGATGCAGAAAGTTAGCTTTATAGGTTTAGTAAAGAAAAATCATGTAATCTTATTCTAGTCAAGACTATTAGAAAAAGATTGTTTTGAGTATTTTCAACACTGACAGAAAGAGGTTTCTCAGCCAGGCAGGGAAGCCTTGAACTTCTTGTCAAGAAATATAGGCATATATTTGAGGTATGTCCAAGTTAGACACTTTATAGGGAATTTCTGTAAGAAAACATGGCCCAAAATTGTTCATAAGGGCATCATTTTAGACCACTAACAATCAAGAGTATCTAATTTAATCTAATTATTTAATCAATATCTAGGAGTTGATATTCACTACTGGTTTGTGCTTATTCTTACTTGACCTGTTAACACAGGAATGAAAGTTGCTTTCTTCTTATCTCAGAAATGTGATTTTTGTTCTGTTAAAAGAATCAAGAGGCAATTTTGCATACATGCAAAATACTATATCAGGCAAAAGGGTCTTACATAATAAATGGAACTGGAAGGGGGAGAGAGGGAGAGGCAGAATTTGGAGTTCTTCTGATTCTGATGAAATTCAAGTAAAAATACCAGCTGACTCCAGTTCAACAAAAATCTGCCCTTTCAAAAAGGATAGAAATGTAACTATGTATGAATATTGAAACTTTATTGTATTCTTTGAAAATGAGATAGGGAAAAAATCTAGACACATTTTTATTTCAAGCAACAATCATTTTATTCCCTTTTTTAATACAATTTTGTGTTAAAATGAACTGCTATTGACAACTTGGAAAACTGATGTGTGTACCTGGTATGAGTAGCTTTTAAGGTGCTTTTTGAACTGGTACCTTTAAAGATCTTAGCTATCATTCTTACAAGGTAAGAATGCTTAATAGGTGAGCAGGAGGCAGTCTTTGTAAGTAGCCAAGAGATTTATCATACTCCCTAAAGGCTGTTTCTGAGTCCAAACAGCAAGTCTTGTGGTCTAAATCCTGTATAAAATGTAAGAGTTTAGAAGTATGAATTTAATACTCTGTATTTAATATACTGCTGGTACTTAAGAGAGAGAGATGAAATAAAAAGAATGTAAAGGTTTCCAGACTCTCCATCAACTCCATGGTTCTTGCAGTGTTCTTAGGGTCAACGCTTTTTGTTTTAAGAAGGAAGTTGACCTATTCTTAACATTTAGTAAGTGCCAGATATTCTCATTATTTCTGCCAAGTAGGCTGACGCAGTGTTTGAACTCTTATAGCACTTTTCCAGCCAGGAGTAGATTGGTAGCACTTAACTTTTTTGTAGGAATTAACCTTTCTTGATTTTGGTCCTGCACACTACAGGGAAAATATAAAAAGGGAAAGCAGAGGGAACAGGGTGAGGAGAACCAAACCCCAGGCCTCTGTGGCAGCTTTGAACAAAAATACATTTCTGCTGGTTATTGTAGTGCATACAGAAAGCAGATTATTGTTTTTGAGTTGCAGCTCTTAGTGGAAAAAGCATATTTTTAATGTAATATGTAATGACATAGACACAAAAAATCCTCTAAATGGTTTATTAAACACACTTCCAGTTAAATATCTATATTTTTAAAAAATCCCTTCTATTCTGAAGGGAAAATTCCCCTTAATTCTGGAACCACATTAATAATTTTCATTTTGGATCCATCCTACATCTGTTCAAGTTCAGAAATAGTTCACCTTCTCTTTTGAGGCTATGCTGGTACAAGGGACAGTGGAATGCTGAGGGAAAGCAAACACTTGGCTCTGCAGACCTTTCTACCACTTATGAAAGTAGGTAAGAGGAAAATGCTGAGACTGACTTTTAAAAGCTTAAAACAAAGAGTGTGCTAAATATTCACTTGGATTGGTGTGAATGAATTCCTGACTGAATTCCTGAATGGAGGAGATGACCTAAGAGGGGATTAATTAATGAAAAATTGTAGTAATACATTCTTACACCCAAACAGGTGTTTCTATATAAAGGAAAGAGTTTCAGCTTACCTTGAAACATATAAGGAAATTAAACTAGAATTTTCTATAGCCTGTTCATTGTAACTGGCTCAGTGCCAGCACAGAGGCACTGACTGGACTTTAGAAGTGCATCTCAAAGCCTGTTCTCAATTCCATTGGGCAAGGTGCCAAATAGCCCACCTAAACAATCAAGAACTAAAGGGACATCATAGAGGTGCTCGAGGCTTTTTTGGAATGCCTTAGACAATGTAAGAGTGGTTTGTATACTGTATTCGGCTTGTATTTCTTTGCTTTAAAATGTTTATTAGTTGTTATTAAAAGCTTTTATTTTACAAAGCATATCCAGAGAAGCCATCTCACTATTCATTAAGCCATTTCTCTGCAAGGCTGGACCCTCAGAGGTATTGAGGCCCTCTCAATAAAAAATGAATTTGATATATAAGTCATTTAGTCACTGTAAAATTCAAAATTCAGAATACTGTTTCTATAGAGTCAGATTTGTAGAGTTCAACTTTGATCATGCTCTTGTAAAAAGAAGCAAATGATTTAATAAATCCAAACTTTTGCATTGTGTTCTTGGGATTCAGTAAGAGCTTGCTTTCTTGTTTTCTCCACTCCGCATATTTAGTCACAAGTTAATTCTGAAAACATCTAAATTTCTGATCTGAGATTTTGTGTGACTAAATTAAGTAAATTGAACTGTGTTATATTGTAAAAGTTTAATAATTGTGTTTGAATTGTATTTGGTTTGTATTATCAGTGTTGATTCTATGCTGTTAGAATTCTTTATAGTTCAGAATCATGTAATATTAACCCTGTTGCAATCACTGTGAAGAGTATTGTTACTATAATGAAGATGCTGACTTTGATGTCATAACTTTCATGTCTAGAAGCAGCAGTGCAAGCTTCAGTTATATTTATAAATAACATAAATAGATTGCAAGAAAGGTGAGACATCATAGAAATTAGTAATTCTCCTCTGTTCTGTGCCTTGTAAGTGAAGCTGTGTAGGTTATGGTCAGCAGAAGGTTTCACCTGATTACAATACAGCTTTTCTGGGAATGACTGAGAGACAGAATCACTTTGTTTTCAAAACTTCTTTGAACCTCTCTGTTCTCACCAACACTATTGAGAGAAAAGAAGGGAAGAACAAATTTGAAGCAGTTGTCCTTTCTTTTAGCGTTCGGGGGAGCTTTGTTGCTAGACAAAACATATATGTTTAAGTCATGCCATAGTGTCTTCTTCAGTGTTTATTTCTTTCTTAAAGTTGAAGCCTCTTGAGATTACTTCATGATGCTGAGCTCATTGTCCTGAATCAGACATGGAAAAACTAAAAAGAAAGCTTGCTGCCAATTTTTTTCCATCAGTGCAGTTTTTTGTATAATTTTTTTTTGTTGTTGTTGTTATTTAAAGATAGTGACTATAGCAATTTCAAACTATTTTGAAATAATATGAATTTAGAATTCTGAGTTAGCTAAAACATTCTATAAATTCTGCTCTATACCTTTATTTTATATTTCGTTTAAGGAAGGCCCTGTGCCAATAATGAGTGAAACTTGTTTTTTGGTGAAGGTTCTGGAGCACCATTTGCTTTTTTTTTTCCTACTCTGCAACAACAGTCCTGAATTTTCACACAATTATAGAAAAAGATAGCAGTTTATCTGCTGAATTAAGATGTGCTGACAGAACAATATTAGAAAGATGTCCTCATGCTGTGAAGTGTTCATTGTAAGTCCCTTTTCAAATGGGTTCTCTTGGAAGAAGTCACTTTTCCTTGAAAACAGATAAATGCCATAGTTTATCTCTTTTTATGGGATCACCTTACCTTCTGGAATACAAAATGCATGCATACTTGAATAGTAAAATTTTCTGACTGTTTCATAAGATGCTTCCTTACTGCTACCTCCTTTTCTCTAGACTAAACAATCCCAGCTCCCGCAGATGGTCCTTGTAATTCTTGTGGTCCAGACCCTTCACCAGTTTAATTGCTCTTCTTTGATCTGAAAGTACTCAAACTATGGGTGTAAACCAGCTGAAGCTATGCATGAGCGATGATGAGCTCTACATCAGCCATCATGTACATGAAAAAGATCACCCTGTGTAGCTTTCTGAATGTTAATTCAAAATTACACTGAGTAATCTCAAGTAATCAAAAGACTGAAAATATCAGAAAAATTGGTTGGAAGCACAAAATGTTTTAAACCCATAGAATGGTTAGAAAGGTTAGATAGACTTAGGTACTTGAAAGACTTAGGTAGAGAAAAAAAAAGGGAGTGCATGGAGAATATGCATGGAGCCAAATGGCAAGCAGAAAGTAGGGTGATTAATAACTCTGATAGCTTGAGAACCAGTGAGCTCAAAATCAAATTATTATGTATCAGGCTTAAACCTGTAATAAGATGAAGCATTTTTCACCTGATATGTCATTTAAATTTTTTGCCGGAGAATGTTGTGAAGCTCAAAACTATGAACTCAAAAAGGGATTAAACAAACCCATAGGCAGGATCCATCAGGCATTAAACAGCTATGAAATATGATGCTTTGAATAAAGCCTCTAGCTCGTGTCAAAAACTGAGGAAAAACATACCCAAGGAAAACACTCTGCTTGCTGTTTCCCACTCATTCCTTATGAAGTGCCTAAAGATTTCTGGTGCATAATGAGAATATTTCTAATAAAACTTTACATACAGGCAGTTGCTGAGTTTACTAGAGCTGCAGAGGAAAAGATAACTGAAGAGCCAAAAGTGACATGATGAGGAATAGTAGTGACAATAATTTTTGCAATTTGAACCCATTTTGTAGGAGATGGAAGACAGAAAAGCCACAGCTTTTATTCTGGGGCTTGCTGTTTAAGGCCTCCAGTGTACATGCTAGATTCTTCAAGTATGGAAGAGTCTCCTTCTCCCAGGAAGGAGATTTTCTGACACTGGCCAGGAGTGCATAGAGCTACCACCTGAACAGATAACATGTAATTTAAGAAATTCTTTCTTGAAATAGTATTTTAATATAGGAACATTACTTGCTTTATTATAAGGTTAGTACCTCTTACAAGGCCTTACAGCTAAGAACACTGCATGCTGAGGAGCAAGCCCATGCCTCTTCTTCCAACTGGTGTATCATATCCATCCATTTCATGGTTATCTCCATGAATTTTGCCAAGCCAATCTAATTATCTGTGTTGTTAAAGGGTTTCTTCTGGCAGCTATGAAGAATAATAATGCATAGTACTACTAAACTGGCTTTTGTCCATAGACTATAATAATTTTTGAGGTAATTTCAAAGAAAATACATAAGATTCTGGACAAATAATGAAAATCTAGTTGCATATTGTTCTTCTTAGGCTTGCTATCCCCCTCAAGTCAATCATGATTTAGATATGAATTTGAGTTGAGCTCTGTGATTTATTGAGGATCAAAGTATCACCTACTGGCAGCAAACCAATCATTTTAGCCTTAATTTTCTACATGGCGGACATTCTGAATGGCTTTGTTTCTCTAATCACATTGAGAAAGCTTCTCTTCAAATCTGAGAAACCAGCTACTGTATTTGAGAGGTTTTTTGATGTATGCATTTTTTTGAGTCTATGTGGTCTCTTCCTCTTTTTTTAATAGATCCCTCCTGATATATCTGGAGACTCATACACGTGTGTGCACACAATACTTGCAAAAGTATTTTTCCAAGTAATGGCATGATATTCACAGGAATTTTAAAAGTTTAGTATTGTAGTTATGCCTAGAAGTCAGAAGTTGAGTTCTTCAAAATAGCAGGCAAGAAATAAAGAACAGAGGTTATAAACCCTTTTGTGCCCTAGGTATCTCAGGTAACTTGGTATCTCAGGTAACTTGGTATCTCAGTCACTTGTGTTGTTCCCTAGCCCCTACCCTGGTTTTATTATAGGACTTTCCATTTCATAATTTGAAAAAAAAATGGAATAGCAGAAATTTAGATTACATTGAAACATGAAGTGAAACTCTGTTCTGATTGAGCATAACTGTGCTAATATTCTTGGCTTCTCAAAGTATGAGGTACAGCTAGGATTCTGGAATTTTTCTTTTATGAAAGTCAAGAAATATGCCAGAGTTATCATTTTGCCTTCCTTCAAGGAGCCAAAGTTGCAAAAGGAAACCTTTTCATGCTGGAGTCTCCATATAGCTGCTTTTCAACCTATTTGAACAGTGAAAATTTGTTTTAGATCTCAGCCCTATGATGGAATACACATCCAACTTTGAACTTGTTAACAGTATCATTAGGTTCAGAAAAAGTCATTCTCATGCATTCCTTTCTGACAGCCACTGTGATATTAATAAATGTTCCTGTGTGTAGACTTAGAAAGAAGACATCAAAGAACTTGCACAACACAGTATGAATAGGCACCGTATTTTTGGCAACCGTATAACCAGTATTCATTTCCAAATCAGTCAAAATATAGATACGGATATGTTTGAAATTCTTGGCTTTGTATAATGTCTGTAAATTCAAGTGTACTGCCAAATTAATTAATTTTCTGAAATCAAAAGTGTTTTCTTTCATTTAAACAAAATGAAAATTGCAATTATCTCACTATCGGTTGCACAGTTTTTAAGTACACCTGGAAACTGATTTCATCTACTTGGTTTAGCAAATTAAAGAACTACCTCTGTGATATCTACCCTTTTCTATCTATTTATAAAATGTCATCTGAGAACATGAAGTGCAGTTTGATGGGAAATTATATTATGTATATTATGCTGGCTATCCTGGTGCTCCAAAAGCAAATAAAGCAAGCAGAAAGAAGAGTATTTGCTGTGTAAGTGCAGCTGGGAGGTTTAGTTTTTCATTCCATTATTTCTCTAGCAGTTGTAAAAAATCATCAGTCTGTGATGCGTAGTGATACAAAGCTACTAATTTGAATTCATACTGAAATCTGTTAATTGCTTTCAAACTGGTAATCTATTGATCAGTAGAGTGAAATCCAGTATGGCTCACTGTCATTTCAAATCTCCTATACGAAGCAGGATTGTTCCCCTCTAGAAGACAGGAAGCTTTAGTGCCAGCCAAATTAATCAGTTTGTACATAGATTAATCAGATTTTATGTGTTACAGTTTATCCATCTACATAAGATTTTTGGCATGCTGCTAACATTAAAGGTAAGGAAATGAGACTCACCCCTAAAAATACACAATATCTGTCTTTTATTTTCTGGAATGTACTTACACACACATTTAACATTAAGTCCTATTGGCATTTTTAAAAAAATCCTTATTGGAATTATAATGCTTAAAAATGTTGAAATTAATGAAGCTTTCAGAATCAGAACATTATGAGGAAAGAGCAAAGGATAACTTCAGGGAGAAATTTCCCTGCATGTGTACTGTAGGATTCAGTAAAATTTTCCATTTATGAAATTCTCATCATGGTGTTTTACACTTTGAGGAAATACTAACTGCTAACCATAATGTATGGAATAAGATAAGTCTGAAGCAAACTCAGAAATCCTAGGAAACAAATATTTAATCAGAGTTTCTCATTAAACTTAGGAGCTAGTATTAAAAAACAATATCTAGCATTTTGTCAGTTGAGAAAAAAGCTAATTGAGAATTAGCATTGTCTTTAAAATTAGAAATTATTGCAGCTTCCACTTCTTAAAGATTATATTTCGTCTTCCCACACTTCATTACAAATTGTACCTTGTAAGAATTAATTGAATTCTGATATGCTCAAACAATAACTTTTTTGCATAGACTGATGTATAGAGGAGTTAGAATCTTGTTTCAGCACTATGCAAAAGATCACTGATTTCAAATAATTATTAATTTTGGGAGCTCCATTTAGAATTTTCAGTGTTTAAACCTGTAAGGCAAATCAGCCCCACATAGCTCTCTCTCAATTCCCCCAATGCAGAGAGGGGGAGAGATTAGCAAGGGTAAAGTGAGAAAACTTCTGTGTTGAAATAGGGGGAGTTTGATAGGTAAAGCAAAAGCCACACACATGAGCAAAGAAATTTATTTATTTATTCCTATTGACAGGCAGAGGTTTAACCATTTCCAGGAAAGCAGAGCTTCTTCACATGTAATGGTTGTTTGGGAAGACAAAGGCCAAAACTCCCATCTTTTTCTCCCCATATTTTATTACTGAGCTCAGTGCCATCTTTAGTGGAATTTGGGTTCAGCTTTCCTGTTTGTGTCAACCTCTTGTGCACCCCCAGTCCACTGCCAGGGAAACATGAGAAAAACAAAAAGGCTTTGATGCTGTGTAAGCACTGGTCATCAACAGAGAAAACATCCCTTTGTTTTTAAGACTGGTTTGCTCACAATTCCAAAACATATACCAGACAAAAACCAGTACAGCATTCAGCAGTCTGTGGTATATTCCTCTGCTGAAGGTATTGCAGTCCTCTGCAAGGGTTTGCAATTCAGTTATTGTATAATCATAATGCTTGGGGCTGAGGGACATGGTTTATTGGTGGACTTGGCAGTGCTTGGTTAGCACTTGGACTCAGAGATCTTTTCCAGCCTAAAGGATTGTATGATTCTATGATATTAGGATTTTAATTTTTTTTTTTTACACAACCTTTACGGCACAGTTCATGTAAATCTACGTCTACACGCTTTTCAGGCAGGCAGGTAATTGGTTCTTAATCAACTATACTAGCAAGAACCTACAAGTAACTGTGGATAGAAAATTGCATGTACTTTTTTTTCCTAAAGCTGTGTGTGTATAGGCAAAAATATTTAAAAATCATTCTCAAGTGGCTATAGAGAAGATGGTAAATAAATAAAGACCTCAAGGCAGAAAACAGGAAAGAGAATAAAATAGTTCTGTACTTCTTTGATGAATACTGAAAAAAATGCGAGCAATATTATCTAAAGTTGAGCATGTTTAATAATGAACACAGATGTCTACAAAAGAGAACAATAATTTTAATAAGAGGAATTGGGAGGTTACTTTATCTGTTATAGGTTTTCCTTGTTTTACATGAAACATGTTTAGCTAAGATTACCTTAACCAAAATACATATTTTCTAAAATAAATGCAAGATGTGTATATGGATAACTATGCACATAAACATGTATTTACATATGTAGTTACATCTGTCAGTAACCTCAATAACTTCAGCTTAATATCAGTACCAAGTATGGGACTTGACTCTTATTTTAATGTGATATTGATATTCTTCTAACTTTGAAGAGCTGTTCTTTCTCTCTCTCTCTCTCTTTTTTTTTTTTTTTTTTTTTTTTTTTTTTTTTTTTTTTTTGTGGCTTGATTTTGTTGTTGTTGTTTTGGTTTGGTTTATTGTTGTTATTTTTTTCCTTTAAAATACCTATTTAATATATAGAGATTAAGACACTGGCTCAAAATCACATTTTTATAATTTTACTGTTTCCCTAATCAAGTTCTGAAGAAAACAGATTCCCTCACAGGGGAATCTCTATTGATTTCCTCATAGGAAAAAATATTTAATTTTTGAAATTTGAGAATTTTGTCCACTAAACATGAAGTTGTAAGAGGACTTTCAATTTTGTTATTTGGTCTATTCTTACAATAAGGATGTCTAAGAGGACTACTTTGCCTTGTATCTGATATTTGAGAACTATAGGTCTCTATAGCTGACTTATGATTAGCTGATGCCAAGCAATTTCATTCTGATCTCACACACACTTCTGGTCTCACACACCAGGAGGGATGAGCCCAGGCTATATAGGCCCTACTGGAGATAGGTATACAGGCACATTTTTTAACTTTAGTATGATGTATAAACTCTAAGTGTGTTAGGAGGAATTTCAGACACATTTTTAATTAGCAAATGTCATAAAGATTCATACATTAGCAACACATCCACATAACTCAGCAGAAATAGAAATGTATGCTTATGCTTGCATAAGATAAAATACTCTTGCATACCCAGTCACAAACACATATTATTATCAATAACCAATATCTAAAGGTTGTTGGACAGTAAGTGGAAATAGAAATCAGGATTTTATGGCTTGTGGTTTTTTGCTATATCAAGTGACAAAATCTTAACTGCAGTTATTGTATTCTCCACTGTATTCTGGAGACTATAGCAAAAAGTAAAAATACATTTTTATAAAGATACTTACACAAACCTCACAATAGTACCTCATAGTCTCAGATGAATTTGTCTTCCAGTATTACTGTGAAGCAGGGAAGTCAATTTATCTTCTTTTCACAGACAGGGACCTGAGGCACAGAGAGGCTAAAGCCCAGATTCAGACAATTTGAATGCCAGCTAAATCTCAAAGTCTTGTTTCCAGTTGGCTTGGTGCCTCTGGCGCAGTGTCCAAGGTCATTTAGGATGTCTGTGGCAAAACTGCAAACTGAATATAATTTTTTCTTATCCAAAGTTGGGCTCTAAATCACAGGACAATTGCATTTTAGGGATATCTTTATATCACCTAGAATCAAGGGGTAGCTTCCACCTGTCTGGCTTACATCTGTTCCTCAGAATTGCTTTCACATCTAGAAAGGTCCCAAATATGCAGGAATAGTTTAGCTTAGGAATTTTTAAGTCACAAAATTCAAGCAAGATACATTCAGTGTCTGTGCAGTGAATTGATCTCAACTAACAGAATATAGTGACATTTACATTCCAATTACAAGGGAAACCATGCTGTTTGCACTAAATTTGCATTTTCCAAATGCTCCCCTCTACAGCATGCAGTTGATCAATCTGAAGGAATGATTAAAAAAAATTAAACCTTTCAAGCAGGAGAAAATTAAAGAATATTTGAAGGCAAAAAATCATATCCATATTCTTCTTCAAATAAAAAAATACCATGACTGTAGACAACTTGAACAAATATCATCTCGACAACGCAGATTTTGGGGAGAAAAGGAAATAACTAAATCAAAGTGCCATAGTGCAGTTTAACCAGTAACATGAGAAAAATGACAATGGTTTTTGGTTTTAAATAGAACAGACTTTCTTGATTAGCCCCCCTGAAATCCATGCTGCTCTTTCCTTAAAGTAAGACAAGTATATTCAAGTAGAAACACTGACATTCACATACAGAAAAGAATGTAACGTATACAGCAAATAGGCAGGGAATTTTTAAGTCTTTAGTGAGTATATGCTGTGATTGCATAATACCTACTTCCAAATTAATTAATTAATTAAAATTTCATTTAGGTTCATTTTCCTGGCATTTCAGCCACACATGAAGGAATGTATTTTTTAGTAGCCATGTGTTGCCTAAACTCACTAACAGATGCATATAAAAGCATTTGGTTTTGTGACTATGTGGCAATAATATATTTGGGAATTTCTATTACTTCAACTCAGAAATGGGTCCAAGTATTTAATTCAGATTATGTGACACAGGTCTGATCCCAACACAGAACGGTGATACAAATGCTGGAGATGGGAAATGCTGTCTCTTAGATCTCTAGAGCACACCTAGGAAAAATTGGTTTTGGGGTCCACTTCCCTCCATAACAGTTTTCTACTCAACTGGTGGTCCCCTGTGTAAGGCTCCTCATTATCTCTACCCTCTGAAAAGCTGAGCTAATGCTCAGAACTTTGATATTTCATTCCAAGAGACAACTACTTCAGCAAAGTGTCAGAGGACTTAGTGGAGATTTATAAGCCCACTCCATATTTAACTATGAACTCTCAGTTCTTGAAGATACCCTTATCAGAGATGGTGATTTCATATATGTAAATATGTATACTGTTGCTGGATTTCACTGGTGCCTTTTCAAGCAGTTCTTCTTACTAGTCCCATTTATCAGAAATCATGGTGGCTAGGAACTTACTTTTAGCTCACTTTTCATCTGTAATGTAGTTATGTTTTAGGTTGTTAAACATGTCACCAACAAATTATTCCTGACTTGAATCTCTCTCAAATAATCTCAGTCTGTGTGATACTGGCTGCCTGTGGTTTATTCTCATGCAAGCAAACATATGCTTCTCAAAAATGTTATGCACTTCTAATGAACATACCATGTACTTTCTAACAAGAAGCAGAAGCAATTTTTTAAACCATTCAACAACCCAGTTTTGTTGTTAACAGCTACAGCTCAGGCAATCTCTGTGGTGACATTGTAAAAAGTGACAATTTAGCAGCCAGGCAAGGCAGAGGACTACTGTATAGCCAAGATGAATTTCACTTGCAGCTCACTGCCCCAGAGTGAAGCAGACAGCACAGTAAAGCTTTTCTTAACTCTGTCTCCTAGCTCAATCCTAATCCTCCAGGGTATCTAGCATCTCACAGTCTTAGCTGTAGTTCCTACAAATTCCCTTTGCTTAGCTGAACATGTGTGCCTCACCTCTGAAATTTGCTTACATAAAGAGAAGAGAACTGGGTTAGCACCTATTTGACTGACTTTGGAGCCTATTAAGGTATAAGTGATTGTCTTCACTTTGAATCTTAAGTTGATTCATATTCAGAAACATATTTAAAAATTAAAAATATTCCTGGGATATAGGCTTGTATAGGATGTTAGAATTCTTTGGTCTTTCTCAATGCTTTGAAATAGAAATATTTTTGATGAGTCAGCTCAATTAAAGGACAGAAAGCAGAATCATCTGATTTCTATATTGCATGCTCCCAAACTTAGAATTGTGTCTTACACTGTGCTTTTGATGACCATTTTAGACCAATTTGATTCATCTGTATATCCATGTGGAAAAAGGAGCAAATGACAAATGCCAGTTTGTACACTGAAGTGGGATTGCCACTATAGGTATCAGCTTAAATTGAAAAACCAAATATGAAGATGTCAGTAAGGAGCAATTAGTAAACACATAAAATATGTGTTTATCTTTTTTTTTTTTTTTTTTTTTTTTTTTTTTTTCCTTTGGGTATTAGAAGAAGATGCCTGTTCTTGCTGTTGCATCCTCTTGATCTTCACAGAGATTTCCCATTGGCAGCAATTAAAAATCCTTTTCCTATAACTTTTGCAATAAAATACAGGGGAGCTGATTCTTTTTATCTCAAGGAAAGACTGGATTTACTTGATAGGTAGTTTTATATTTTATGCAAGAATTATGAAAATGTAGATTTATTATTTTAATAATAGTTCTAATATTCTATGATATAATTTTCATATTATTATAGCCCCTTAATACATACATGGGAAAATCTCTTATGAGAGTCCCAGTCCACCACCCCATCCATTCCCCCATAGCCTAGCTGATGATCTAATTCTTCTAATTATTTTTGAATAAGTTATATTTTTCTTTTTTTAAAAAAATGTTTTGTCACCTTGCACAGGCTTTCTATTTGAACTCAGAAGAACTTCCTCATCTCACTTTTCTTGAAACCTAAAAATTTCTACCCCCAAACTTTCATTTTAATTAAATGGTGGGTTGGATAAAATACCTTTGCACAAAACACTCCCTAACTCTGTGTCTCATCCTAGTTACAGTTTAAAGCCCTTAAACATTTGAATGGCACTAGAAAGTAAATTGAGTCTTCACATTTTGTAATTTCTATATGATGCTGCTGATTTTCAAGAATGAAAAATGTTATGTGAGTAAAAAACTGAGAAACTCTCTTAGAGAAAGTGTTCTGCAAGAATTTAGGGCCTTTTGAAGAATATTTTCCAGTTTTTCATGGATTTGTTTCTATAATATAATAGCTAATAACTTATGTATATAGTACAATGTAATGTATAATATATAAAGTCTGATAAATGGAACATGCTGGAATAGAATATATTTTATTCCTGGCCAGTACCTGCTTCTCTTAATGTCAGACCTGTGGGAACAATGGTGTCTTCATTATTAGGACATTGGGAGCTTTGATGTGTCCCCTGACTTAAATAAAATGCAAAAATAACTCTGAGATCATTCTTTTTTCTCTCCAGAACTAGGTGATGGGGATGACTTTTCTTCAATTCTTTGCATGCTCCAACATGAGATTTCTATTCTATGTAACTGCAGAAGCTCCTATGTGTAGCAGGCAATGGTGATTAGCTGATAAATACGAAAATCCTGTAAATCGTGCTGCTTGTAAGAGGGGCTATGGATAATAAAATATGATGCAGTTTTTTAATTAATAATGGCAGCTTTTTGCCACAAGAGCACAACTCAAAATTTAAAGTAGCACAAACATGTGCAAGAAGAAGAGTATGACTAATAATCTAATGCACAACTAATTTAATTAAAGGGTTCATCCAAATAAAATTTCTACTAATTATAAACAATAATAACTTACATTCACACGCAAATCACTCTTTAAGTTTTTTTAAGTTAACAGCTAATTCATCTTCCATCTTTATTGCACTTACATGGACCAAATAGAGCTGGAAATATTACTACTAGTATTGAACAAGTTATCAAGTAGTTGTTTGCTGAAGTGTCATGTGTTTCACAGGTTTTTTAAAGGAATATCTTACTTTTCAAAACTTGCAGCAGAGCATTTGCTCTTCTCACTACTCTGTGTGGCATCGTCCAAAGGCTCAGGTCATGGCAAAAGAGGAAATAGTCAGGTTATGGTAATACAAGTTAATTCTTTGACTTCTCAAGGGAGAAAGTTGTCTTACATGCAGCTGTGGTCTACTGCAGCTACCAGAGTTGCCTTATTTAATGCTGCTGTGCTGCTCCATCTGATATACTTCTGTTTGTGAAGCAGCCAGAGCTAATGGCATAATTATTCCTGTTCAGCAAGAGGGAAAATATCTTACGCCTTACAGCTCTTGCCATTTGAGTTGGCTGTTTATAGAGGATGGCAGTACTTGGGAATTGCTAGTTGTTTTAATGATTGTCAGATATATTCAGTGTTATCCCTTTATATTTTCTGTGTTATATTGTCCTCTTTCTTGCTCTACTCTTTCCACTTCAACAGTTGAAATGTGATGTGAATTACAAGAGGCATCTTAGATAAGAAAATCCCAACTTCACATAATTTGACCTGTGGCTGTTGCTCTTTTTTTAATTCTAGTATTACAGTCTAGGGCCAGCTATATACACCTTTGGGAACTTGAAAGTTAAATGGTAGAGGCATAAATAAAACAAATGTGACAGCATTATAAAGCTGAATATTTGGTGGATTCAGAGTTCCTTTCCTAGGTTTTAGAAAGATGGGCAGCTTACAATGGAACATTTACATCTTTGAAGAACTTTGATAATGGAGTCACACATCAGTGGCAGAGTATTAATGAACTATGCTTTAAACCTTAATAGGTGACAGCTCAATTCAAAGGGAAAAAAATCTGAAGTCATTCTTTCTATTTTTATTACTGTGTGCAATGACTGCTTATAATGTTGAAGAAATGAACACTCAACTCCATTTTTAGCTATTAACCACATTTATTAAGAACCATTAACTTAGACTGATGGAATTTTATTTCAAGAACACGACAGCACAGATAACTTGGTTTGTCTTAGCCTTTTTTTAGCAGACTTTTTATAGATTTTCTTTTTTCCACTCACCCTCATACCTATTGCATCCTCTTGGAAATTCATTGTGAAAATGGTTTAAACTAATGTGAAAAAAGTTTCAGAAGAGTTCCTTTGACTAAGTCTAGAAAGAAAGCTGTAGCATTTTCAGTCACTTCCAAAGCTACTTGACACATAAGCAATATGAAAAATGCCTTTATTACTGTGGTGGGTTGACCTTGGCTAAGGGGACAAACTCTCATCCAGATACTCAGTCATTCAGGATTGGGTAGAAATGAAAATGGAAAAGCCCAAGAGAAAAGGAAAGAGAAAAGGAAAGAGAGTCAAAACTAATTTAAATATTGCCAGTTGAAATAGAATTGGCTAGTAAGAAACCAAGACAAAAACAAACAAACAAACAAACAAACAAAACTCAAAAAAACAAAAAAATCAATACTGTTCCCCTGTCTTTTCCCAGCTTCAGTTTGATGTTACGGTGGGCAGAATGTCACTTATTTAGGATATTGATTGGCAGAGTCCTTTGGAAGTCAGTTCTGAGGGAAAAATGAGTCCAGGAAGGCTGGATGTACTTTAAGAAGGAAATCTTATCAATACAGAGGGAGCCTGTCCCCCTGTGCTGTAACTCAAGCCGGTGGGAAAAGAGGCCAGCCTGGTTTAACAGTGTATCACTTTGGAAAGAGTGAAGGCAGCTCAGGAGGACTGCAAGTGTTTTGTGAGGTTATGCAAGGAGAAAATTAAAAGGACTAAAGCCAAACTGGAACTTAATTTGGCCACTGCTTTCAAAGAAAACAAAAAAAAGTTTATTTAAATACACTGACAGGAAAAGCAGGGCTAAGGGGAGTCCCCACCCTTTGCTGGATGCAGAATGTAGTTCAGTGTTAGGGAATAAAAACAAGGCTGAGGTGCCTTCTTTGCCTCAGTCTTTAATGCCAAAACTAGTTGTCCTCAGGATACCCCAGTTCCCGGGGCTAGAGTTGGGATGGTGAGCTAAGCAAAGCCCCCATAATCCAGGAGGAAATGGTTAGTGAACTTTTATGTCAATTAGATGCCCTTAAGGCCCCAGCTGGGAGGCACATGAAAGGAATAAGGGAGCTGATGAAAGAGCTTGCCAGTCCACTTCTAGCCTTTAGCAGCAGTCCTGGTTAAATGGACAAGTCCCAGCAAGACATGTCAGAATAAACACCATTCTGTAAGGCACCATTCCTCAGTAGTGACAGCTACACATATTTCCCCTTGCTGCCTTCAGTAGAATTGCTCTTGACCAGCTCCATCAAGGAAGAGGATGGCCAGGCTTCCCAGGCCTGAGCATACAGACCTGTATGCCCATGATAAAATCTTTCAGTGGTATGAAGACTGTAAATTTTCTAGGTTGTTCATGAACCTGTTTTAGATGAAACTATCAGTTTCTTCAGTACCATGATGGAACTCTTGACCAGCGTTTTTGGTCCCCACGAGTGAACAGCAAAAGCAGAACAGAAACAGGTCTTTTTTACCAAGAATCGATCTTCTGTTCTTGAGTTACTGAAATTTAGGGCCACTCCAGTTTTGCTTAACTCCTGGCCTCAGGCTGGGGGGTGGAAGAGCGAAAGAGACAAAGAACAGGAGTAACCCAGGTGATCTAGGATAATGGCTGAAGCTCTCTTTCGGGTTTTGTAGGAGAAGAAACTAATTTCTTTAACTGGGTGCTTCTTCCTCCACTAAGGTGATTGGTGTCTGAGGTATCTCCAGAGTGCCTCCACCTGCTTTATTTAGGATGTGAATTCTTTCCCACTAACTTAAGTTGCCCGAGTCTTGATATATAATGTTCATATCTCTATGTTTCTGCCTACTATTGCACAATATATCACATGTGTAATAAGTATTTCTGGAGGGTGAGACAGGGTCAGAAAATGAGATGAATCACAGTCTGGAGGCATTTCTCTCTTGCTTCATTAACTGTAGAAGATAAAGATGATAAATCTACCTACCACTCAATGTACACAGAATTAACAGGAAATAATGTATGCCCCTATTACATTAAGTTCCAGTTCACCTAGTTCTCCCTGGAAATACCCACATTCTGTCTAGGAGGTTAGTTGTTGGAGAACTCACACAAAAAGACGGGGAAGTAGATTACAAATACTTCTCAGTATGAAGGGAGAAAGAGATTGGAACCATAATTCCCTTTTTCCAGGAAACAATATGAGGTAGCCTAGGTACCTGTGTATTCCTTATTGGTGCCTTGGAATGCAAGACTAAATGCTTCAGGGAAGCAACAAGAAGGACTGTGAATTTTGCATATTGGCTATAGTACAAAAGAGATTACATGCTGCTTTTTTTCCCTAACAAAAATGGGAACAAAAGATAACTTTAAACAATTTACATAGTATAATGTACTTCTTACAGACATAAAAGCCTTCTGGAATTCCACTGCCATTACAGATGCTTGTGCCAAACTGTCTGCATGACATTTCTTGCCCATTACACTTGATACAGAGAAGATGCAGTGGCATAGGAGGTGAATTCACCTGGAACAACCATAATCTACCTGTAAGCTGTTTCTATGCCTTGATCTTAGCTACAATAAATAGTTACTCCTCTTAGACAATCAGGAATCCACTATGGAAAAATAAGGTAATTATCACCCAGCACCACTATGGTTTTGTCAGCATTTGACTGAGAACAGAGGATGCAAAAACAAAAGAGCGCTAAGGAACTCTGGTCCATAGGAAAGGAACCACTGGACAGACAGGTGATTTTACAATCAGGAGGAGCTTTTGGCTAAGTCCTGGACTGTTCAATGTCTTTAAGTGCTTAGATGTTTCTAAGTGTCTAAGTCTGAATGAGATGAGCTACGGATTTACATCCTACACGAAGTACCTAAAAAGAAAAAAACCAAAACCATTAGGATAAGTATTTTTGAAATTATTCTTGTCATATATAAAAAATTAGATATCATTTATAATTATGATAAATTAATTAATAGGAACCTAGCATTCAGTAAAATTTTATAATTACAGAAGTACAACAAAACCTGAGCTTTTTCATTTATACCAGAAATTTTTACATAATCACAGAAGAGGATTTTAGTCAAAGTTGTGTTTTTCCTTTATTACCTTCACAATCAGCCATTTTATCTGTCTTCCGGGGGGGGCGCAAAATTTTCTTGATTTTTCTATCTTTATTTTCAAATGCAATTAATTTAATTCATATAATTTCTAAGGAAAAATATTTTTTATTTTTTCAAGTTCTATTGCCAACCAGTGAAAATCAATTTTAAATGTTTGAAGAGCATATAGAAGCCCGCACCTATAATATTCAGTTCTACATCAGAACACATCTTCCAATGGATTTAAATGCATAGAAAACCATACCTCAAA
The DNA here is from genome assembly GCA_013400215.1 of Cisticola juncidis. NCBI lineage: Eukaryota > Metazoa > Chordata > Aves > Passeriformes > Cisticolidae > Cisticola > Cisticola juncidis. The sequence continues at coordinate 108,749 of VXBR01001840.1, read as the reverse complement.
ACTGCTTCATGTCACACAGAATGCAGTTTGCATGTATGGGCTTTCTTAAGCCAGAGTTAAAATGTGCTTTCTGTTACATATGAAAACATCCAAAACTAGTAAAGAGATGTGTCCTGTACAAAGTATGTTATAAAATATCTTCCCATTTTGGATACTACTTAATAAGATACTCCTGAAAATTTAGATTTATAATGGATAAAAATTAATTTTCCCCAATCTACAGGCTCACTATGAATTAGTGAGCTATAGAAAAGACTCAGTATGAATTATTTTGCTATTGATGCTTTTCTTGTCTTTGATTTTCCAACTGATCTATTGCATATGTCTTGATTCATTTTGTTCCTCCATCCCATGATTTTTGGAGTCAGCATAACAGAACATGGACAACTCAATTGAAAACTTCAAAAAGATAATGTAAGTGAAAAATGTGGTTAAAGACATTGTGGTTTGGTTTAGAAAATTATTCAGTCAGAGTGGCTTCATGCTAACTTTTGTTTTCTCAATCCACATAAAAACTCCGTGGTTGATGATAATTTTGTATGCATTCATTCATATTATAGTCTTATGATTTAACTTAGCTAGAAATGGAAAATATGAAAAACTGAGTTTCTGTACCAAAATCTGTAACACTCTTTCTACTACATCTATGTAATATTTATTCTTTGATACAAAGCATCTTATGCATAGACAAACAGGGAAGAAATAATGTTTCAGGCACATATAACTTTTACCATTAAGAAATGTTTAATTAAATGATTTAGATATTTATCAATATCTATATTGATAACTGGTCAATAACTGGTTTGAATTGGAAAAAGAATACTACTGACACAAATGTTTTTCCCAATAACTTCATATAGGTAGAATATCTTCTAAAACAGTTGTACCAGAATTTTGTAGCTGAGGGATAAAAGCATTTAAAAGCTATCTATCAGAATTGCATAGACATTTGTGTCATTGCAGCAATTGCTAATACAGTGAAAAAGTTAATTTTTTATGTACTTTGTGTACATGACCAGATCCTCATTGTTAAATCGCTTGTCAGAAATAAAAATTTGTTCTCAGAAGCAGAGGCAAACCTGATAGCACCTAAAAGTCTCATTAGCTGCTGAGGCTCAGTATTCAATGCCATTGATATTTGTAATTCCCAGTTCCCCTTCTTTTTCAGCCTTGTAGCTGTCTGAAGACTTCAACTGTTTAAGGACAACAATTTTATTTAAAAGTACATTTAAGTCTACTGCTTAGATCAAATTGTCCTGACACTCACATTTTAAACCTAAATGCATTTGTAACGTGTTTTAAAAGTGAGAACTGCTCTATGGCCAGGTTGTACTAGCAGCACCTGACAGGATACAATGACTTTCTATGGGTTGCTATTATGTTTTCCATGATTTTTACCTCACAGACTACAAGCATTCTTCATGCCTAATTTATAGGTTAACATAAGCAATTCCATATCTCAGAATTCCCAGTCCTCCCTGAGAATTTAGGCTCACATATACAAAATTCATGTCTTTATCATTTTGAGCATTGTAGCACTGTCTCCAGGAAAGGAATTCATGAGACTGTACTAGTTGTTTTCCTTTCATAAGCAAAACAGGAAAATTCACCATCCATAAATTTTCAGTTTCTAGAACTGAAGAGTCTGTGTGGCAATACTTAAGCCAGGAAAGAGTGCCTGACAGATTTTCTTTACCTCTCACACCTGTGAAAAACTGGTGCATGAATCTGAGATTCGAGTCCCAGCTTCCTTCCTGGATGAGGATTCTTGTGGTGGGCTGAGCAGGGAGCTGACAATGTTGGTTCCCTTTGTACTCACTCCAAACCAGAGGTATGTTCAGTTCCTTTCTCACAAGGAGGAAGTTCAAACCAACACTTCTTTACCTTCCAGGATAGCATGTGGGGCCATGCTGGGGTTCTCCTTCTAAGTATTGAACTATTATGACAATTTTCTGTGATGGAAAAAGCAGTGAATTTTTGTGATGAGGAAGACATGTCAATGTCTTCCTTTTTCTTGTTAGGATCTCAAGTCACTATGAAGCTACTGTAAAAAAACAAGTATTTCCTGTCATATGAGGCAGTTATCTAAGCTTGGGCTGTAGGCATTTAGAGTTCTTCAGCATCTAACTACTATGGTTATTTTTTTTTCACACAATGTAGATATTTAAATTGGACCAAAATGAAATGATTTTAGCCTTTCCAGCTACAAACAATTCAATACCACTTTCAAACACTTCAATATAATTACTAACATTTCCTCCAGCATTATGGAAAGCTGGCAGCATTAAATTTTTCCCCCTTCCAAAACAAGCAAACTAAATGAAAATGCCATACATACAGCGTACAGATCTCCTAGTCTCCTGGCCCCCAGTAACCTTCAAGCCACATGAAGACATTGTCTGGAACAATACCTGACATAAAACAGCTCCAAGCCTGGAACTGTGGCTTAAATTTAACAGTACCATCAATCCAAGTCTGAATGTGCAGGAATGCTCTCCAGTGAATCTGGTCCCTGATTCACTTCTTGCTATGGGCATTGTCCTTGTAAAACTGAGATATTTTTTAGAACCAGAAGCAAACTAGATAAAAGAAGAACAAAAAGTCACACCAGAGCAACATGAGAGTACAGAATAAATCAGAGCTCCTGAGCCACCAGCAGTGCCCTGAAATAAGTGGTAATCTCTTTCTGACTGGTTGTCCGTGCCTGAGTGAAATTACCATGGATTACACAGAAATCTGAGGTAAATCATTGGGATTTTTGAGCCCACAACAACTCGGATTTAAGAATACGTAACATGACTGCAAAGTTAAATACTTTTAAAATATCAAACCTATTTTAGTTTGTGATAGAAGAAGTATTATATACTGGTTATAAATTATGCCTTATTATCTGAGTGGAAAATAAATGTGGTAAGAAACTAAAATAATAATGGTTATTTCTTCAGTGCCTTTAACATGGGGCTGTCTAAAATTGACACTACAAAGAGTGTGAGCAAATTTAAATATTCTTTCACTTTAGACAAATAGGAATAGAACAGAGAACATTAAAGTAGGAATATGTATATATCAATCTGCATTAATATAGAGATCATAATGATCATATTATTGATGCTAATGATTGATGTGATCAAAGCTAAAAATGACTTCTAGCAGTTGAAAAGGACTGTATTAATAGCTTTCTATACTACTTGGAGTTGGGTGAAACAAATTAATGCCCTCTGGTGAAGATTTGTCTATACAGCAAAGACATTCACTAATTTCTCCATTTAAAGATTTACTTGGCATTGCAATAAATCAAGCAATGTGTTATAGCATTGCCAGAAAGGTGGTAGTAAAACCATTTAAAAATAATCTATTTCTTCTATGGGAGAGCGTTCTAGCTGAAGAAGAAAAATGAAAACAAAATGCAAATGGATGTTGAAAAGTAGTTTGGAATGAATTGAAGATAATTTGCATAAGCTAAAGTACTTTGGCTAAGGTGAAAAAAATAATGAAGGGTTCAATTGCTGTAAAGATTCTTGACCATTGTAAAGCCTGTGAAATCCAATGTTGATTTTTAACCTTATACCATTTAAATCAATTTATTCTTCTATATGCTAACACAGGGCCTGACCTTCCCATTGACTTTAGTAAGTTTCAGACATTATAAAATTAATTTACAAGTTTCCATTTGATTGATTCTGTGACATCTTTATATTGGTTTAAGTATATTGGTGTCACTCATCCAGTAATAGCGCAGTGAGAGCAGAGGATATAGAGAATGAATAAAGTTTTCTGAGTTCTGAAAAGGTGATTTACTGCTATTTAACATTACAGCATTCCAGTTTAAAAAAAAAATCAATTAATAAACACTTACATCTCGTCAGGTTACAGCATCTGAACCAATACCAAAGAAAATAATTTTCTTAAATGCCTTTCCAGAGTTTCGTCATTCTTACAAAATTTTAGGACAACAAATTGAAAGTTGTACAGGGCTTTAATGGTGGTTAAACACTGAAACAAGTTGCACAGAGAGGTGATGAAATTTCCATCCTTGGTGACATTCTGGTCTATACTAGTCTATACTAGAAATGGCCCTGAGCAACTTGATCTAATAACATCTCTTTTGAGTAGAGAGGAGGATTAGATGATCTCTGACAGTTCTTTTCTGTTTAAATAATAGGTTATTTTATGGTTCTAGCATAACCTAAAGGTCTAGAATAAAAGTGAAAGTATGAGCTACAAGAAGTCTTGCAAGACAATGGAGGGATATTGAGAGAAACCACATGACTTAAAAGTCAGAGAAAGTCTTAGGAAGAATTTGTCATGTCATGTTATGCTATTCAAAGCAGTCCAGAAAGCCAAATAATAATTTTAAAAAAGCCTTGTGGGCTGTGATTTAGTTAAACATTAGTTTAGTTTATACTATTCTGGTTATGTGGGTATTGTTTTTCAACAACATTGATCTTTGAAGGAGATTTTTTCTGTTTTAGTGTAAATGGTTGTTGTGGAATAGCAACATTGAGGTATTTAATAGTCAAAATTTGCACAAATAAAAAGTTGTTGACATAGATTCCTGACCATATTCCTGATATTAGTCTTAAAATTATATGGCTTGTAAATTCTTTATGTCCTTAGTTACTAGAAGTTAGTTGACTTAAATGTAACAGAAAAACCAGACCTTTTTATGTGATTATCAGAAAAAAAATCTTAAAATGTTAATTCAGTGTATCCTGTAATGCCTCACTGCAAGTTGTCACTTGAAGAATATGAAGAATATCAATATAAAGAATATTCAAGAACATAATCTTAGATTTTAGTTTCTATTCATGATACTGCATTCAAACTTGCCTTTACTATTCCTAGCATATTACTCCATTTGAGACTAAGCACATTTTTCTGTTATTAATACATCTTTCATTTAAATTTCTTCTTAACTTTTTTTTTTTTTTTTTTTAGTTAAGTAACAGAATGGCTTACCAGAAGTAAATGATGGATTAGGACCTCCCCTCTCTACCCTTTACCCCTGCTAATCTTTGTCCTTCTCTGCCTTAAGGATTTTTAAAATTTAGTTGCTTTGGTGGATGGATGTCATACACTACACTGTTACACTTGCCATATTGCTAGTAGTATTTAATGAGATTTAATGGTGATTTAATAGTTTAATCAATAGACTTTAAAATGTAAAAAAGATTCATTTAAACTGAGAAAGGCTTCTTTGAGTTGGTTAATCCAGACTAATGACCTGTGGTGACCTGTTCAGTTGTATTTCAGCTATTGACATCACAGAATGGTGAGCAATTCAGAGGAACTAATCTGCTGATGTATGAGCACTGGTGAGATTCCTAAACAAAGTGCTACTCCTAATTTGTTCTTTCCTGCAAATCATACAATCATAGAATGCCCTGAGTTGTAAGGAACTTTTAAGATCACTTGTTCCAACCCCTCTGCTATGGGCAGGGATACCTTTCACTAGACCAGGTTGCTCAGAGCCACATCTGATCTAGCTTTGAACCCTTACAGGGATGGGGCATCCACAACTTCTCTGGGCAACAGGTTCCAGTGCCTCACCAACATCACAGTAAGAATTTCTTCCAAATCTCTAATCTAAACCTATTCTATTTCAATCCCCCCTTCTCAAGCCATTCCCCCTTGTCCTTTCACTACATGCCCTTGCAAAAAGTCTCATCTCATCTTTCTTGTAGGCTCATTTCAGGTACACATCTCACATCACCAGAGCAGTATAGAGGAACAGAATGATTTTGATTATTGTGTTACTATATAACATCACTCACTAAGCTGCTCCTGATTGATTGGAAAGTGATAACTTTCTGAAGCCTTAAAACCCAAGCCAAAGAAATAGGATTACTTTTACTTCTTCCAAGTAGCCAGTCTTTTCTTACGCTTTCAAGTTAATCTAAAAGACTGGTTAATCATAAGGAAGGAATCCCTGTCCTAGAGTTCCAACTTTCTAATGAAATATTGAAGTAAGAAAACACTTTCTTACTTCTCTTTTCTTTCAATATCTTTTCATAGGCATAGAAGGAAGTTGTCCCTGTACAAGTGCCAGATAGTGCAAAAGAAACTAGAACCAGTTTCTTGATGAGAGCATCTATTCTACTGAAATTCCTAGAGGAATTGTAAGGAAAACAGCCTAAAGACTTTTAAGAAAAATAGCTTCTTCCAGGGAGCAAGATCAATTGTTCTTCACATTGGCTAAAGTTTTGATACAGTGTGTGGGTTCAGTAATTTCACAGAATTTTTTGAAGGAGTTCTTTCTTTCTGAGTTATTTGAGTTATGGCCCCCTGGAATTACTGAACATATCACTACAGTTTCAAACAACATATTTTTAGGAACTTTCCTGGCAAGATAACCTTTAACCTTCGTCAGTGCAGGCCCTGTGCATTTCTATCACAGGTTTTCCATCTCTAATGAAGTTGAACACTTTTAATATTGGGAAAATTGACCTGTAAAACACTGTTAATTATACAGTGTTTGAAGTATTATAGAAAGGTTATTTTTGTATAAAGGAGGAGGATGTCGAAATAATAATCTGTTCAGCTCTATTAAGCTTCTATTTCCATGCACCTTAGCTTCCCAAAAACTTTGTTGCTAAAAATACAGCTAATGTCAATCACCATGGTTTCATGGAAAAGAGGTCTTTTCAAATAAACGTGTTAACTTTTTTAAAACAAAATGTTAACTCCACTTAATGAAAGCTGCTAGGATCACAGTGCATTCTTCAATTCTTTATCACATGGTATTTTGACTTGAGACCTTGCCTTATAAGGAACGAACTACATATCAAACAGAAAAAATTACTCTGAGAGACCTCACAAAGTAAGTGGCTAAACATTCTCTAGTGGGAGAATATTTCTAGCTGATCTTCCTTGGTTTGCTTCAGTTTAAAATCTGCATCAGCACTCTTGTTGGGCCACAAAAATAAAATGGCTAAAGGACAAGACTTGCAAGTTAGACAGTTCAATGTCTTAAAGATAAAACTCAATTTATTAACACTCTATTTACAAAGTATTAAAGAGGAAACTGAGATATTACTTGATTGATAATTATATATACTCACAGTTAGAAGAAAGAGCTGAGAGGTGCTTTTCAACCTTGAAGGAAACCAGTAATAAGATTCAATGAATAAATACAGCAGTTAGGCAGATTCAGTGAACAAAAGTTAGATTTGGCACTGGAAGTAAACACTCTGGGGTAGTTCAAGATTAGGACATCTATGAGAAGATCTGCAAGGCTACCTGTATAACTGGTGTAACAGGAAATGCAGTGGCCCATTATGGCCTTGAAATCTGCATAGGTGTAGATTTTCTGATGAAACAGAACAAAAAACTTGATATTTTCAGAATATATTGCATATGTGTTATATATGTGGAATATTTTGTATTGTTCATAAATCTACAATGAATTTCTTAATAGCCATATTTATTTGAGATTAAAGAGAGACAGGATTATATCCTAGGACTGACCACACATACCAAATGTCCTATCTGTAATACTTACAAATATTTTTTAAACATTTTCCCTCCATTTCCTATTAGGTGTTCTGTACCAGCAATACCAACATTTCTATGCTTCAGGTTACATAATGTTTTCTGACTTTATTTCTGAGATTATGTAGCTTTGCTACATGATATTGTTTTCACTGCAGTGGTTGTCAAAGACTGGGGCATATCACAGAACTTCAGTTCTTTCCTGAATAGTTAGTGAGATGCCTGATGCAAACCATGGGTAGAGCCTTGCCTGCCACTCCTACAAGGGGCACTTTTAGGCAAATGCCTTCAAAGTATCAGTCGAGGTGGCACAGTCACTCCATTTGCCTTACTCTTTCTAAGGGTATTTGTTTCCCAGTTAAATCTCCTGGTGTGTATGTACATGTACATGAGACTGTACATCCTGTGCATGTGAGACACTCCCTCAGACTTGCCTGGAACTCTCCCCAGAACACATTATGGTGGACAAGCTATTTTTAATTTGTGGCCTTTCCATTAACTAACATTGAGCTCAGAGGAAAAGCAGATCCTCTTCTGATCACAGACATATTTTTGTCTGTTTTCTGATCCTCTCCAGAATCAAAACACCTCTGCTCTTTATGTCTTTTGAACCCCTTGAATTCTGACTGGCTTGGTTCTAATTTAATGTGTGTTTTCTGCCAGAATATTTTTGTGTTTTCATTTGTTTTTGAAAACTTATTAAGTTTCTGATACATTTAGAATACACAAAAGAAAGCACAGGGCATTTCCAAAACTGGTGGACACCCCTAGGTAATTTTCTCTGCTGCGCATGCTCCATGCCATGACATAAGATGAATTCAGGCTTACTGCATCCTCTACACTTTCAGGGATTTCTTACCTTCTTAATTTGTAAAAAGCCAAAAGCAAACAACACTGCAGAATAAAACTTTTTGTTTGAGCTGTAATCCACTTACAAGGAAAGACAAAATAATTCCCTAGAAAACATCTCTAGAAAAAAATTAAAAATGAAACAGAAGAAACAGTACCTCCTCAGTTTATAACCTTGCAAATGAAAACACAGAGACAAATTTGGATTCTCAGGAGAATGGTAATTGTCAGTGGAAATTTCATATCAGAATTTTTAACTAGAGAGCTGTTATGAAGATACTGCTCTGCACTTTGCTGATAATTTCTTACCTACTTATATTGCACAAAATATGCAAAAACATAGGAATAAACTGCTGTTTCAGTACATCTAATTGTGAAAAGGATATTTCTGCAAGCACAGTGTTTGAATGATTCCTTTGGAGACTGTCAGAGAAGGAGCTGGAACTGGGAAACTTTCTGAAGGCACAGGAACTGGTATGTCAGATTCATGCGCTTTGCAAAAAGGACAGTATAGCAAAGAGATGTTCACTTGGATCTGAATTTACAGTGACAAAAAGCATCAAGATGGACAGCCTGGTTTGTATGATCTGTTTTCACAATAACAGCATTATTTTTTTCAAAGATGGTAATGTTTTGTTTGGGGTTAAAACATTAATTGTTGATGTATTTCCAGTTTCCTGAGTGTTTCCTACCTACTGGAAAAGCAACTTTCCCTCTCATATTTCTAAACCCATGCCCTGCATTGACACATTGCAACGTGTTGCTGTTTTTACGAAAGTGCAGTACTTGCAAAGGTTGGCAGGAAGTATTGCATTTGGAGAGCAGGGCATCTCTCTACTATATTAATCAGAAAACAATCTGCCCTTTGCTACATCCTCCTTGAAGGGCTGCAAGTCTGACTCGTTGTGCTAGGTTTTATGACTGGACCCTTGGAAGAACACTGCAGGTCCCTCCAAACAACTGCAGTAGGCCAATGTCATCATTCACCCCAGAGAGTAACTGAGTGTAGCCAGAACTGGGAGGATGTAGGGAGAGAAGGAACATCAGGCAGCAACACTTCTGCACTGGCAATTACAACCTGTGCAATGCAGTTCCTGTACAAGGGCTGATGTGCCCTTCAGTGTGTAACCAGGAAACCACAGAAGAAGGTTCTGTGGTGAGCAGAAAATATCCATGAAAACCACATAAACATCTGTGATTTAATTCTAAAAACATTTTTCAAGACAAATTATGTTTCCTTCAGAACTGTAAATGCTTTTTTATACTAATGAGAATAGAGTACTGTTGGAATATCATATGCAAATATTTTATTAACTTGGAAGCTTTTCAGCATAATTCTCTCCTGGATGTAATATTGCAGTTCAACTCCATGTTTAGTACTCTCAGAGGGTTTGATTATGCAGGAGGACAGGCATTTTCTCATCCTGATTCTTTTTAATAGGAGTTAAGAGTATTTAGAACTTTCTACAACTAAGTGATTTAGAAACACTCATCTCCACATATTGGTTTACTGTATATGGCATTCAATCTCATAGGCTTAGAACTGAGTATCCTAAATGCACTGACTGTCTCTTCCCAGTGTTTACTAGATACACCAGAAAGATAAGCACCATATAGAGAGAATATCTTTTTAGATAAAAATTGTAATAACACAGAGAAGTAGATATAAATTCCCTTAATAGATATAGGTTGGAAATTAAAAGAAAGTCATTAAACCATAGAGAGCATGGTGCAATTAAGGAGGATCTGATGTAATAAAAGAAGTAACACATTTTTAGATGAAACCTTCATCTTTAGAAAGATTATTATAATCTATAGGTACTTACAGCAACTAGAATTGAAGTCAGTGACCCAGAAACCTCCTTGTCTGTGTTCTTTTCAGTCCTGTGGAAATTCTAAAATGTTCTCAAAAGTAGTTTTACTGTGTTTCAAGTGATGTTGCTCATGTCAGTGAAGAACAATCAATTTTCATTAAAAGGAAATTTTGAATAATTACATCTTTATTCAAATCTGTGTTCCACTTCTTTTGTTCCTTCTGGTTTATGCAGTCACAAAAATTCAGTCATAAATGTTTGTGATATTTCAGCTCCCGGTTAAAGGCATATAAAATGTTGAGGATCATAATTTCCTTATTGCTGTATGATTAGATTTTTTTCTAATTTTGTTGTCTTAATATGGCATATTGTATACAAACAATATCCATTTTACATATTTAAATCAGTTATTCAAAATAGATTTTATTTTCATAAAATAAAATGAAAGCAGTGAATATTTTATAGCCTGGCAATCATAAATGAAGTATTTTGCTATGAATTTCTGTTACTAAATAATGAAAGCCTGATTAACTGCAGTGTAAGCTAGATGACCTCCATATGTTGAGTAATTTGGCTTTAGGTGCACTAAACACTACTGCTTCTTTTGGTTTTTACTGTTCTACTTATTGTTCTCCTTTTCATGTTTTGTTTCAGAAGGAATGTGATAGCAAAGAAAATGCNAAAAAAAAAAAAAAAATCTGTAGCAAAAGAAATACCAAGTGTAGGATGGAGTTATAGAGAAAAATAAAAAATAGATGCCAGCAGTGTGAGAAAAAGGGTCTTTATCTATCTACCAGTAAAATGCTGGCTGAATTCTTCCCTTAGGCTGTGTAGGAATCTTGAACCTTGGTTTTCTGTGTACAGATGCATAGTTTTTATTAGCAACTGTTCTCATTAGATCTAGTCTATTGTACAAAACAGTCAAACAGTTATGGATTTAGAAAATGCCAGACATTATGACAAAGTGTACAATTTTTTCCTCTGAAATGGACATGGCAGGGATGAATATTTTAAAACTTCTGCCTGTCTTGGGATAGAGAATTTTGTTTTATCCCATGAAAATTTTAAGAAAAAAATATTGCTACAGAGTTAGCATGGAAGAAATATCAATTCTGATTATCTTGAAATACGAGCTGTAGAGATCTAAATGTTTGAATGAAACAGTATCTCCAAGGGAACTGCCCTGCAAAGTATCCAGAATATTTTTTCAGAACTTTAGGTAATGTAATGTTGATTTATATATACATAAAACACAACCTTAAAACAGAGGCAGGTCTAAAACTCCATTTAATTGCTTGTCCATTACCATGGTGGAGAATTTCTCTTTAGAAAACTAATGGCTAAAGATCAAAGGCAAATAAGAATAATGACAGGCATCAGGACACTTACCAATATTTTAGGTATGGACACTTTCTCAGGCCATCTTCTTAAATTTCTCTTTGAAAAGCTGCAGTGGCTAAGAGGGAAATGACAGAACAAATTACTGATGGACAAAAAAGATTGACTCTGTTCACTGTAAGCTGTTATCTTTAAAAATAATGTTGTTCATGCTGGTTAAGGATGAAAAAAAAATAATTGAAGGTTCCAAGGAAGTTGTAAAACTGATAAAAGTAAGTAAAGGATTATAAAAATACTGAAAACATAAAATATTTTTGAAGATCAGGTTTCTAAAATTAATTATAAAATTATAAGAATATGCAAAGCAAAATATAATAATCTCTAAAGCAGAAATCAAAAATGCTAACTATGAATAATCTGAAATTTTAAGTATTTTAAATATAGAAATTTAATATGTGGATGCTGAGAAATCTATCTTTTCACTGAAAATTATTTTTTGCTGGATCATTGTTACAGGAAGTTCTCCCATCATAAAGCATAGCAATGTCTGTGGTTGCCATGAAACTACCATAGAAAGAAGGATATTTTGATATGGGCAGAATTGCACATGAATTAAAAGTATAAAAGCTTTTTTGAGGAAAGCATTTTACTTCCCAGCACTGTCAGCTAAGTATACTACTTTTGATTAAGACAAAAAAGAATAATTTTCAAATCCACTGCTTTTCCTGATAAAAGAGCCTATTTCTTTTGCCACAGGCTTACAGGCACTCAGCACAGGTTGCAGGATTTGGTAATCTTGCTGAGACATGGCTATATGACTCAGATCCTACTTCTAGCTATTGCTACATAGGAAAGAGGCCTAAAGCTCTCTTTGAATGACCAATATTCAGGAATCCTTTCAGCAGGATCCCAACACAAATACCGACTGCCTAAAAGACTGAAATGGGACTTTATTAAGACATAAAGTTGAAGCATTACAAAAACATATCTTTCCTGGCAGCTTGGTTTCTGATTCGTGGCAAGGAACTACCAAAGTTCTACTGAATTAATTTATTGATTTCAACTCCTAGAATTCCACATATTTGGCTTAATAAAGAGATTATGCTTTTTCTTGTTGTCTGGGACAGTTGTTCTTTTTCTTTCAACCACAACAACAAAGAGAAAACTCTAAAATTTTATAATTTCTTTTGTTTTTTTCCCAAAAGAAATGTAGTTTTAATGCCCTGTTCCTCTATTTATAACTCAATGAAGAGAATGTAAAAATTGGAGTATATGAATTTTAAAATGCTATTTAAAAAATAACGGACAAATTAAATATTGAAATTTATACAGTCATTTGGCTAACAGTAGTTTTGTTAAAAAATGATGTCCTTTGATCCCAGAAACAGTGCTTACTTACAAAATATGAGTCAAAAGAAACATATTCTTGCTTATGCACAACAATAAAACACATAATAGAAATTTGACCATATTGTTTATTATTACTATGGCTTTTAATTGTGGCTCCATCAATTCTGGACAATAAACTGAAATACTTTTATTTATCTCTAACTACAATGATAACTAGTAAATTAAGATAATGTAGCTGCACATATTATTTGACTTTAATTTCTTTTCCTTATATTTAATGTCTTCCACTTTTTAAGTTTAGAGAATCAGCTGGTTTTCTATCTGCCTTATACCTCTCTTATTCACATATTGTTGAGCAGGATTAGCTTAAAATGCATGAAGGAATATGTCTTCCCAGAATTTTGACTCCATTTTGCAACTTACAATCACCTGCAGTTATCTTTTGTGACCTGTGACCATCTTTGTTTTTGGTCTTGTGTAACTACTTGGTGATTTAGTTGCAGCTTTACGTTAGCAGTGACAACCTACTTGTTCAGAAAGGAATTTCTCCACTAGGCTGCCAGGATTTATGGGAAAGAGAAATATAGGTCTCTGCCCTTTGGCAGATGTGTTTCTGGAAAAATATTCTGAAGTGATCCAATATGACCAGAATAACTTCCTGTTTGATTTAATTAGTTTAAAATAGTTTCATTAGTTTAGACATCAGCTCTGTTACCACTTTGCTCTTTTGATTTTACAGAGAGAAATTCTTGCCCACATTACTTCAACTGCTTGAAATTTCTCTCCCATGGTGTATCTTTCAGAAGTTGAAGAAGTAATCAATCGTGGGTAAGAGCATAATCTACTGTAAGGAGCAGCAAATTTTTCTCTTCTGGTCTAGACCATGAGTCAGATATTAAATTCTTGCTCTTGTGTAATCTCCCCACTATCTGCCTCAGAACAGGTACTGAATTACTTTATGTTCAAGCTTGACTCATCCTCATGTGCCCTCCATGGACCTGCTTCTATAGGCAGATGTGACAAATGGAGCACTCCAGGCTTCTGAGATTTCTGTCTGATCCCATATAAACAATTTAGCTAACTGTCATACACAGCTTATCTTTAGTTTAGCATGTGGGGAAACCTTTTTTGACTGTCATGTTTGGAGACCTGGCAAAACTAGAGCAAGGACTATTCCTTCTAGTTGCACTCATAAAACTGGTCAGTGCATTTCTGTATTTCCTGGAGCTTTCTGTCAAAGCTGTAAAGCTGTTCATGGTGATGGATTGTGCCTCCTGTTCCACAGATCTTTCTGTGTTGTAGTAAAGTCATGCTCTATACTCCTAACCCTAAATGACATTGCCAAGTAGTTTTGACTTCTCCCCATACCACAGAATTTTCAATAGCGTTTGATTTTTGCTCATTTGCTAGTTTGATTTTTGGCTTCCTTGCAGTGTGCTTTAAGGCTTTTTTCAGCCTGCTTGTGCCTTAAGGCAAGGCTAGGAGTGTTATTTCCAGGATATAGGCATTGACCTTTTCTTTGTGGATGCATTTCCTGCTTGCACATGCACAACTTCTACGGCAAATGCAAAAATCATCAGACTTTGTGCTAGTGCAGTTTGAAACATTAACAGAGAGCACTATTCAATGTAATTCTGGCTCCACTGCAGTCTTGTCATACTTAAGGACCTGGCTCCTAACCTGTAATATTTTTTATTCTCTAAAAAATTAATGCTTTGTTCTGACTTTCCCTCTCTCCATAATTCCTTCCTAACTATCAAAAATCTTTGTCCCCTATGATGGAAAGCTGTTGTAGCTTGGGCTGATAATCTTAAACATTATTTCTGCTACATTGAAAATACCATTAAAAAATGATGGGGTTTTTTGTTTGTTTGTTTTGTTATCTATATTGAGTTTTGTTGAAATATTTAAAGGATATGGCATGAGAATTCAAACTTATTGTGCCTTCTAAAAGATGTGTCAGAGATTGGCAAGGGGCAGGATGGTCCTTTGTACAGACATACAAAAACACAATCAATGAGTTATTTCTTGGGCAAATCAAGCAATAAATTCTTAAGATTGATAATGCTCCCAGTACTTTGATGCTCTTGAGTTGGGTTTCAGAATTCTTTGTAGCTTTTCTCACCACTACTGGAGTACCAGTCTTATGTGGTAGGTGCAACAACCAGTCAGCTATAAATGCACTAATGGCAATTTTCAAGCAGGAATAAAGGAAGTCCATTCCTAACCTCAATTTTTCTTGTACCTCAAGTTCCTTGAATAATATATTGTGCATGTATTTCCAATTGTTTATACTTTCCCAACAAAGCAATTATTTTTATTAATTTAACTGAACACACAATTATCTTCAAAAACTCCTTTGTTAAAATGTAATTAGTTCCGTAAAGACGACTGTATATTTTGTCTGTAAAAATCTATATCATATCTATATCTATAAAAGATTGAATTAAAGACTTCATGAGTTCATAAATTTGTGGACCTATCTGATCAACTTTCATCATGTAGGAGTCACTGGTAGGTTTGAGTTATATCATAGAAGTCTGAATCTGAAGTTTTCACAATGTGAGAGAATGATGACAAACTTAATTCCACTGTCCTGTGTCATCCTTGTATTATGATAATTAGGCACCTCTGGAAGAAAGAGGAGCACAAGCACAGCTTTGCTATTAATTCTGGTACCAAATTTTGTGCTACCTTTTGATAATCTGGTTTTAGTACTTGCTTTAAGGCTTTTTATTCCATTTTTATTAGTTGTCTACTTATTCTGTTTCATTGGTGGGAGAAAGCCTCTAGCATTTTCTCTTGGTATATGCAATATGTAGTGGTGACAGTGTTGTTTCCAAAGTATTACAGGCTTGTATGACGAGTGACATTTATTCAACATGTCATCCCTTCTTTTTCCTTTTCCTGTAAGTTGCACCAGGAATGGTATGGACCCTTTGGGTTTTCAGTTTTCTGAGACAGGGTATCACAATCTCTACACAAAATATATTATTGCTTTCATATAGCAATTTACATAGACAAATCCACCTCTCCTTATTTCCAGAGGTGTCATATTAAAGTTTCTCTTAGCAAGATAAATAAACTTGGCTTTTCTCTCTCTTTTTAAAATGGTTTCTAGCTCAAGTGCTTTGTTTAAGGGAAGGCAACAGATTCAAACTGCAGCTAGGGTTAAAATGGGAATTGGTTTACAGCTGTTTCTTGTGACATGTACCTGCAGGCAGAAAAACTGATGCCTCTGTACCCTTTCTCCGAAGAGTGCAGACAGAAGAAGATGGCCCTTGACTTCACCTATCTCTTCCAAAGACCAAAGATATATGTAGCTATTCAAAAAGTGTGAAAATTTTAAGCAAAGAAAAGGGCAGTTGCTGCCCCAAAATTTCTGTGCGCCCTGAGAACTGTATTAAGTTGTTCAGTCTCACATCTACTTTTCTTGGTTTGGAAAGACAGATACCTGTCAGGGAAAACTGGAGTTTCCCTTAGAATGGAGAGTGTAAAACCCCTTCCCTTCAGATTATTACAGTTTGCAATTAGGAGCTTTCAGGCAAAAAATATGGGAACAGGAATAACAGTTCTTTACTAAAAAAATAAAATAAAATAAAGAAAAAAAAGAAAAAAAATAAAAAAAAAAGAAGCAAGTAAACAAACAAAACTTCTAGAAAACTCTGACAGAGTCAGGAATACAGCCTGAAACCTTGTTGGCCAGGG
>VXBR01001840.1:0-92170 GCA_013400215.1 Cisticola juncidis | reverse complement strand
AAAAAAAAAAAAAAATCTCCCTAACTGGTTTCAACAGATGAAATAGAATACACTTTTTTTTTTTGGTTACATAACCAAAGACACTGCCACACTGTCACTTTTTTGAGAGGGCTTTGGTTAATTCTTTATTGCAAAATGACAGCAAGTATAGAAAAATATTGTGTTTTCCTTGTGAAACAATAACATATATTTAGCACAGCATCTTTGTGTATCTCCATCTTCATTTTGAAAGAAGAGAACAACTCTTTCCCCTGGCTCCTGGATGTCAGGATGGAATCAGGTCTCAGAAACCACCCATTCTTTCTCCTTGAAATCTGCCCAGGGAAATAGCAGTAGCTGGTATCAAGATGTATTTTCAGTGCTACCTTGAGCAGCGTTTTTGTAGTTGGAGATGTAAGGTGTCTGTGTTGTGCATGTACAGCAGCAGATATTTATTAAAAGTACTGCAGTGTTTTAAATACCTCACCTCCTTTTCAGGGCGCCAGCACTGGTTGTCATGGAAACAGAGCTGAGAATCAGAAACTGGCAGCTGAAATTGCATCTGCTAGTGACTGTGTCCATGTCTGGTCCTGCTTCCATGGAAACACAAGTCAGAGCAGCAAAAGCAAGGTAGTGGTTTCCCAAAACTGCCTTATAAATAACCCTGAGCTTTGTGTTATTTTGTTTGTGATCATCTCCCCACCAACTCTGCTTAAGTAGAGCTCTTGAAGTCTGCAATATTTACAAGTTTAAAAGATAAAAGGAAAACAAGGCATTAAAAAAAATAAAGGTATCTGTTCTCTTTGATGTCCTCTACTGGCATAGTAAGTCTTTGGGAGACAAATTGGTTAACAAACTTTGGCCTGCATAGCTACATGAGGAACTATCAGAATTCCCTTTGATTAATTAGGTGCCCTTTTTTATAACTATTGTTTATACTGAGCATGTTGGAAGCTGAGGCATGATTTAGATAGTTAACTGGGCCTTATTAATTCTCTATTATTACTGAGCCATTATATCTCACAAAAAAAGGTCAGATTCAGGTAACATATTGTTTTCAAAATAACTAGTGGCAAAAAAAGCTCAAATAATTTTCTATGGATTTCATACCCTTTCTCCCTCCTAAAAAATTTGAATCTACAAATTTCTAGGCTTTTCATCTGGCTAAAGCGCTTCTGCTTTACAGCAGACATGAGGTCAAGAAGCTGATAGTGGATTTCTGAGAAAAGATGCTCAGTTTTGAAAAGTTTGAATGGGTAGCCACATATTTAGTTCAAATACCCTGTTGACTTTATTTCCTAGGTGTAATGTTTTGTTTCAGACAGATGAGGGGCCATTTCTAATCTTCCACTGTTCAAGCAAATCTTTCATTTGTTGTGATTATTTATGTCTGGACAAAGAGTGGTAAAATTTTGGATTATCCTTGAATGGAATAACTTTTCCAGTATTGCTTTGAGGACATCAGTATCTTGAGGACAACAATATAAAATACTCCAGAATTCAGGTGGTACATCTGATTAATTTGCCAATTATCTTGAGGAAATTTGTGTTACAGTAGTTCTTGCTGAAAAAAGAATAGATAGTCTTTGTTTAAAAAGAAATCCTGTTTAGATAATGGAACAAGCAGTTGTGTATCAGACCTTAAGATCTTTTAATAAGATCCATTAGTTTCATGGTAGGAAGTCATCATATCCTGAAGTCTGTGTGTCAAATAATAAACTCAAAACCCAGTCTGAAATGTCCAGTCATTTTATTCTGACTTTCTGTGAAAAGTCACTACCTAAATCTTCTTAGAGAAATATGTTCTACCACTGATTCATTCTTTGGCTTAATACTCTGTCTCTGTATCTTGTAGGTCTCAGATGAGTTCCTGAATGTTCTGAAGAAGAGAATATAGAAAACTCTTTGTCTGTGTATTTCTCTGGGTCTTCCTGACCCAGCAGAGAAGAGCATAGCATAGTTCTGCTTTGGGTTTAGAGATGGTCAGGATGACCTCAAAGATGTAGGCAATCGAATGAGTGTTAACTATTTATGTTCATTACATTCTGTGCTTCCCATCACTGATTAATTTCCTCCTTCATTTTTCTTTTTAGCTGAGACAGATTTTACCAT
Organism: Cisticola juncidis; assembly: GCA_013400215.1. Classification (NCBI taxonomy): domain Eukaryota; kingdom Metazoa; phylum Chordata; class Aves; order Passeriformes; family Cisticolidae; genus Cisticola; species Cisticola juncidis. The sequence goes on along the minus strand of VXBR01001840.1, from coordinate 90,079 downwards.
TATGTGAAACTCTGAAAATGCAGCTGTGGCCCCATAGGCTGTAAACAAATTCCATTTCATAAAAAAGACTATTTTTTTTTTACTATTTGATATGCTTCTTGTTCCACATCAGGAATTTTGTTTCATCTGGTCATTAAAATGACTGAGAGCCATTTCTATCTCTATTCTTCTATTTTTTTCAGAAGACCTGTACCGTATTTTTCATTTTATTTATTAAATTCTTGAGGAAAAAAGTCAAAAATGGGTCAGTGCCCTCAAAAGCTAAATGTCATCCAGAACATGAAATGTTTGTGCAGTTCGGAATATCTCTCCCAATATTAACACAATCATCTTTATAACATATTAGATTCAGAGCTGATATGCTACTTTCATTACAATATCTACCAGTTTTTGGCATTTTTCACTAAACTTACTTTGCTCACCATTTCAAAATGCCCTTATTTCTACTTCCATTAATGCAAATTAGCTTTCTTATAATTATTATTACCTTTTCTTTCAATATACTTAAAACACATCTGCTTATAACTTTACACGTTTAACCTCTTTTGGTAATCAAAAAAAAAAAAAAAATTGCAGGTAATATCTCGTTCTTGTGTGTATATGTGTCTTCAGCAGTCTTCACTTTTTAAGTTCAATGTAGAATATGAATATATTTATAGGGACAATATGAGTCCATACTGAAATTTAATAGGAGATCTGCAATGAAATTGTATACATGTCTATTTTTCTGTTTTTCCTCTCCATTTTGTACTTCCCTAAAATTCAGTTAAATTCAGTCTTTCTCCATCCTTTTTCACAATCTGTGGTCCTTCTCAGGCATCTGAGGGACCCTTCTTATTCTGAATGTTATATATATAAGACTCATGGAATCTTGGATACAGTCCCTGAGTTTTGTGCCACCACATGCAGCACTTAGGCAAATTCTTCCATGTCCAAATACTTAAGTGTGCATTTGAACTCATATTTGCAAGTATGTATCTATACGGAGGACATCAAGTTGAGTGCGATCACAAGGCACATACAGGGCAACCAGGGACAGGCAGCACAGGTTTAGTAAGGGCAGGTCTTGCCTGACCAACCTGATCTCCCTTTTATGACCAGGTGACCCACCTGGTGCATGAGAAAGGCTGTGGATGCAGTCTACCTGGACTTCAGCAAAGCCTTTGATACTGCCTCCCACAGCTTCCTCCAGGAGAAGTAGGCAGCTGACAGCTTTTGGACAAATGCACTTTTTTCTGGGTTAAAAACTGTCTAGATGGCTGGGACCAGAGAGTGCTGCTGAAGGGCGTTGTGTCCAGTTGCCAGGAGGTCATTAGTGGTGTTTCTCATAGGGCAATATTGGGGTCAGTCCTGTTTTAGATCCTTACTGATGACCTGGATGCAAGGATCAAGTGCACCCTCTGTAAATTTGTGGATGACACTAAGGTGAGTGGGAGTGTTGACTACTGGAGGATAGAAAGTTCCCACAGAGGGATCTGGACAGACTGGGTTGAAGTACCAGGGACAGCAATATAAGGTTCAGCAAGGACAAGTACTGGGACCTGCACTTCGGTGACAACAACCCCATGCAGCACTATAGGCTGGGGGCAGAGTGGCTGGAAAGCAGCCCAGTGGAAAATGATGTGGGGGTGCTGGTCAACAGCAGGTGAACATGAGCCAGCTGTGCCCAGGTGGCCAAGAAGGCCAATGGCATCCTGGCCTGAATCAGCAATAGTGTGGCCAGCAGGAAAAGAAAAGTGGTTCTTCCCTGTACTTGGCACTGATGAAGTCAAACCTCAAATCCTGTGTGCAGTTCTGGGTCACTCACTACAAGAAGGACATTGAGGTGCAGGAGCTTATCCAGAGAAGGGCAACAGACCTGCTGAAGGTTTTGGAACACAAGTCCTGTGAGGAGTGGCTGAGGGAGCTGGGGGTGTTTAGTCTGGAGTAAAGGAGGCTCAGGGGAGAACTTGCCACTCACTACAACTGCCTGGAAGGAGGTTGTAGACAAGTGAGGTGTTGGACATCAGGAAGAGTTTCTTCATGGAAAGAGTTTTTAGGCACTGAAATGAGCTGCTCAGGAAGCAGGTGGAGTCACCATCCCACGGAGGTGTTCAACAAATGACTGTATGTGGCACTTGGTGCTAAGGTCTAATTGACAAGGTGGTGATCAGTCAGAAGCTGGACCCAGACTTATAGGTCTTCTCCAACCTAAATAATGTGATTCTGTTTTAAGGAGACATGAAAAACCATTGGAAAATGCATCAGAACTATGTGCTCACAGGATATTAGGTGCTTGTTCAAACTGAAAAGAGGATTGCTTGAGGATTTCAGATGAACCGTGTCTCAAAATCTGAAGATTGGGTGTGTGTTGACATTATCAGTAAAAGAGCCCTTTCCTAGAACTGAGGTATTGGAGCTCCTGGAAAATGTTAAGTATTAGGTTGTTGAATTGTAAAGAAAATTAGATAATGCACAGGACAAGTCTTCATGACAAAGTGGTAGGTTGAAAATGAGATCAGAAAGCATATTTGCTTTCTTTGGTGTGTATTTTCTTATACTGCCTCTTTTTCTTCAAGATGTGATTTCTTAGAAACTCCTCCCAAATTCATCATTTTATGAGATGTTTAGAGCAGAAGTTATAGAATCACAGAACTGTAGTCGTCTTCAGAAGTCCTCTTCTGTGCTCAGGCAATAAATGATACTAGACTATTGAAACTGTTCAGCCAGAAAGCTTTCAAATACATTGATACTTGAGGTCACTATTTTCTTCCTTTAAGGAAGACACAGAATAGGTCCTCTTATAGATGACTCACTTCTTGAAGCATCTGGGAAACAGATAAGAAAATTGTAGCTCAAGCTCTCTTCTAGTTTTTTTCAAGAATGAGGATATCACTGTGTTTCTCAATGGTCTAAGAAACTTCCTGTCACAGAAAGTCTTGGGATAGAGAATAAACACAATGATACATGTGGAAGGATTTGAGAGAAAGGCAATTTGGTGAACAATGCATGTACCATTTTAAATCTACCTTATGTGGCTTACCTTAGTCAAAGCACCTGTGTGCATATCAAAGATTGGTGGCCAATCAGGCTGTCTGCCCAACAGAGGCTTAGATTTTTGACAGATTCCCCATCATATAGGAGTTCTTTAAATACTGTCATAGTTAATCCAAAATACTTTTATATTTAAAGAAAGAAATAGGGAATATTTTTCCTATAGGAAACTGATGATACACTTGGTTCCATTTTCATAAAAATAGTAGTATTTTTTTCCTTTATGGATAGATGCAGTGTCTAGGCTGTGATCTTGACATTTTTCATCTGGGCTTTTCATTTTATTGAAATGAAGATACATCTTTCTTAAGGTGAGTGCTGAGAAACTAATGGGCCTGATAGAATCTAATTCAACATTTCAATACAATTGTTATTGGGCAAGTTGGTTGAAAAATTTTTGAAAGAAAAATAGTATCATATCACTTTAAAATTTTCTATGTGAGGATGGAAATAGGTAATCAAGCCATCTGTATGTATTGGAAGCCTCTTTTCAAATCTCCAAGTAGAAATTTTGTTCTCAATTCAGACTTCGATATTGCTGATTTTTCAGACTGCACATCTTTGCAGTTGAAGGTACTTCTTCCAAACCCAAAACATCACCAAAGGAATTTCTTGGCTTTTGGTACTTAATTACGTTGAAATTAATATAGAGAAGCTGGATATTGCATGAATGATATTAGCAATCAGAGTAGGATGCTATTAGGGAAGTTTCTCAGTGCTATTTATGCTGCTCCAAGCCATCTGGAGGCATCTGAATGTGTCATTGGAATAATTAAGAAATATCAAGAACAAAACGGTTTTAAATAAATTTTAATGACAAAACTAATTAGGGGACCATTCCCATAACACACAACAGTCTCTGTGTGTTTCCAATGTGTCACAAGTGACAACTTTTCTAGGATAAGTGGCATATTTTTCAAATCCATCTCTGAGCAGTATCTTTCTGGAATTTTATTTTAAATTCTAGAAAATGTGGAGGTCTTTTGCGATTAGTGTGTGATGTGCCTAACAGATTTGCTTTCAATGGTAGCTCTTTCATATTTTTAAAATAAAATTTCTCTTACACTGGGGGATGGAGTGGTCTCAGTATTTCCTTAATTAATTTTGACATTTAGTAAATATAAGATGAAAAATCATAGAACCACAGAATAGTTTTGATTAGAAGGGATATTTAAAGGTCATCTATTCCAATCTCCCTACAATGAACAGGAATATCTTCAACTAGATCCAGTGTCTCAGAGTGCTGTTTAACTTGACCTTGAAAACTTCCATGGAGGGAAAGTGTTCCACCACCTCTCCAGGCAACCTGGTCCAGTGTCTCACTGTGAAAAACTTCTTTCTATATCTCATCTAAATCAGATCTCTTTAGTAAAAACCCCTTATGCCTTGTAAGGTTCTGCTAAAAAGTCCCTCTCCTGTTTTTTATAGGGCCTCTTTAGCCACTGAAAAGCCACTCTAAGGTCTCACAGAAGCCTTCTCTTCCTCAGGCTGAACAGCACCAAATCCCTCAGACTATCCTCATAGGAGGGGTGCTATGAACCTCTGAGCATCTTCCGCCCTTTTCTTTATCACTTCAACAGGTCCATATCTTTCCTTTCCTTTTCTTTCCTTTTCTTTCCTTTTCTTTCCTTTTCTTTCCTTTCCTTTCCTTTCCTTTCCTTTTCTTTTCTTTTCTTTCCTTTCCTTTCCTTTTCAAAGTCGTCTGCCTTTTTAATGGGAACTATTTTGGGATCATTGCTAGTATGTGTTCTTTTACATGCAGCCAGTGATACCTCTATTATGGGTTCTTCTGAACCATTCCCAGTGCCATCTAGTTGAAGAAAATGCTTCCAAGAATGCAGTATGGATTCAGTACAATTTCACCAGTCAAGGGTAACCATGTAAGTGATAAATAACAAAGCTGAGGTTTTCTTCAGGAGGAAATTAATATGCATAATGAAAAATAAGTGGTTAACATTCATTAGCTGTGAACATACATACAAGTCTTGATTCTGGTTTAAGTACATAAACATAACTGGTACCTGATAGATAAAAATAATAATAGGTTTTGGATGTTTCCTCCTTATGCTTATTCTTTGCACAAAAACCCTCTATTGTAATATTTAGTTTTGCTGAATGCTTTAAAACATTGTAGCTGAACTAGGAATCATTTTGTTTCTCTTGGACATGGGATCAATGACTATTTTCTGTGGAAAAGCCTATCTGTACATCTGATAGCAGCAGTTAGTGCAGAGCATTATGCCATCCATCTGACTGGAACAACGTTGATTCTTTACTCACAAAAAATCATAGCCTGAAGGATGGTTCTCTCAGAAAGACTGTATGTGATCCTTGTGTCTTAGGGATTATTAAAAAAATCTATACTTGATGGGAATTTAGCAAGTTTCTGCAAGAAGTGTAGCCAGGAACTCACCAGAGCAATTGTTGTACTGGCTTTGTCTCAGCATAAGCATTGCCACTGGAAACAGCAACCTAATACAAGGCAGCGGACTCATGCTTAAGGCAGGTTACCAGGCACATCATTTTTTATTCTGTTTGAGCTTCTTTGCATTTACATGTTGAAAGAAAAAACCTAAGAGTACTCGAATCTATTGACACATTGTGTATTTGTTTCTGTGCCAAAAGCTAGTAATACTTTACTGTAAAGCAGAGAAGAGCTGCCCAGATTTGACCTATTTAAGCAAGAAATCCAAACTCCTATGCTATTAGGCAATTACCTCAAATGTTTTTCCTCCAATGGTTGCATATGTGCCCTGCACCTCTAAGATACATGTAACCTGAGTCTGTTGCAGAACACTATGTTTAGATGGTTTGTACAACTAAATTGAAAAATAAATGCATGTGAGCAGATCATGAAATATGTGAAAAGGTATTTTATGCATGTATTTATGACTTACTAATTGTTTATTATAGCCTATTTTACACGGATTTTACAGAGAATACATGTACTCCCTAATCTTACTGTGGCTTGAAATCTGACTGCTGTTTGAAAGGAAATGTTTAAGAACCACCTACTCATCTTTTTGACTCTAATAATGAACTGCTTAAATAGACAGCTTTTGACCTTCTCTTACAATCACAAAGAACTGTCTAGAAATGTATCGTTGATATAAATTTGATAATCTTAAAATTGTCCAGTTACCATCAAATTCAGTATGTGTTAATGTTCAGTGATAATTTGCATTTCAGGAAAGTATGATTGTCATTAATAATTTTATGTTTGTTTAATAATTACCAACATTTTAAACAGGTGGATTTTTGAAATGTCATCTTTTATGCTTGCATTTCAGATCTACTTACCAAACATATTTCTCATTTTAAGTCACAAGACAAGCACAGCATATCTCTATGCAGATAATACACCCTGAGGAGGGTTGAAATTTAAAAATTGGTTGTCTAAAAGGACTTTATATCCTGGAATGAAGAAATTTAAGCAAATTTTTCAACAGGAATGGAAACTTTTGTTTGTTTGTTTCATATATCAGACAGTTAGGACATAATAATTCGCAATGCTGTTCTGTAATCTCATCATATTTAATATTTGAAGTCTGTGAGATTTCTTATTTGCTCATCAGACAAGGCCAGTATAAAATATAAAACCCCCTTGCTTACCACCCACCATAATTTTTTCTTCAAATGCCATTGCAATATCTCTGCTTTTGTGAAATATGGATAATCTAGCACAGTTATGTAGTAACTTAAATTTTCAAAGTTAAGCTATTTTATACAGATAACTTCTCCAAAATACAATATTAAAAAGAACAGAAACTCCTTCCTTAAACTAAGTATCACAGTACCAAGTCCTTAAATGGTGTGCAGTGCCCTCTGTGGTTACTGACATTTGGGTAGAGTCCAAATTATATTCAGATGTGGAAAAGGACCATGGCAGTGATATGAGAAATGGAGAAACTTGTCTCCATTTCCAAAGAAGAATATTAAGATGTCTACACGGAGAAAACTAGTGTTCTGTTGAATTTTTCAGCTTGTAGAGGTTCCAGGGGTAAGCCCATGCAGAACAGCTGAACACTTACTCCCACATGCTCAGAAAAAGGTATGAGTTTAATGCGGATGCATCAAAGGAACATTAGATCTGATACAGTGCTGTGAAAATGGGACATGCAGCTTCCAGAACTGATGTAGTCAGGGCCCACATTGTTTCCTAGGGAGCCTGCTGCCCACTTATTCAGATTCAGGGTTTATTATACCCCCAGTAGCCACAGGGGTACATATACCCTAAAATCCAAGTTTGATTTGTCTTGCATAACACAACTAAAACTGACATTTACTCTAAAGAGATAAGGAAAAAATGTTATAATTACAGCACTTAAAATTTAGTTTTTCTATGAGGTTTGATAGGTGCAATGACACTTTTTGAGGAAGAAAATAGAAAACCTGAATGGAAGAATTGCTATTTTAATGATGGTTACCAATATTTTATGAAAAAATCCCCAAACCAAAACCAAAATATGACTGCCAAAAAACCCCAAACAAACAATAACATAAAAGGTAAAAGAGGTACTGTATAATTTATTGATGTCCTTTAAAAATGCATTTTCTTGAAGAAAGCCCATGTAAGTATCTACTCCTCAGCCATATCTTGGTTGACACAGCAAAGATTAAGTTATTTTATTTAAAGGTAGAGATTGCCTAAGAGAATTACCAGATTAGATATATTTGTGAGCAAGTAACCATAATTAAATCTTTACAAACATGATGCTGCTTATACAGTATTCAGTCTTGATATATAAATAAATAAATTCAGTCGATATATATATAAAATAAGAATGCATTTAAGCAGAAAATGAAACATCTTATTTTCATTTATTTTGTTTGCTTTTAATGGAAAAGAAAGCAACTACTCTTTAATTTTACTGTACTAAGAAACTTGCATCGCTGGTCTTGAGCAAATTCCATGTAGAAGATATACACCACCATAAAAATATTAATTTATCCCCCACAAAATACAAAAGATTGGTGTTCCATTTAATTTTTCAATTTATGAATTCTTTACAGTAATTTCTACATATGGTTCATGACAGGGTTTATTGTCTCATTGCTAGCTTGCAAGCATTTATTTTGACAACTCAAAATTATAACTATTTTATTTACTTCTGTGCCTTTGATTGGATAAATCTCAAGAACAAGAGCAATTTTCAGTAATACAAATAACCTATTTTTTTACCAAATCAGGTTGTCCTTAATCAAAATTTTCACGAACAATCTTTCCAATCACCACAGTAGGGTGTATTTTGTAGGCAAAAATAAGCCCATTTAAAAAATACTTATAGATTGTTAACCTACACCTGTTAAACCCCTCCTAAACCAGGGATTTATGAACCATTCAAATACAGAATAGCTCATGGGACTTTACAGATGCAGATATCTTGGGAGTGGGATATATGCTGTTCTTTTCTAGTTAAATAAGACTTCTACTGATGAATGATCTATTCGTAATGCATTGTAGTGGTCCTGGCTACTGTTACTTATGGTCCTGGTTTCTGTTACTTATTGTTTTTACTATTATTTAATTTTCTTCATAGCAGCTCACATGCTGGGCTTAAGGTTTTTGACCAAGACAGTGCTGTAACCACCAATGTCCTAGCTTTTGCTGACCAGATTTTGCACAGCACCGAGGCACTTTGTCTCCCCCATCCCAATGGAAGAGGTGAGGGAAGTGACCAAGTGACTGGGTGGTGTTTATCTGTCCACCGGTGTTAACCCACAACACCAGTGTTCTCATCAGAAACATTTTCTCATTCTGGATGAATAACCTGCATTCCATTTCCGATGACATTATTGTCTAAAGTAAGTGTTCTCAGACCAACATAGGGTGCTGCCAATCAGGTCTTCAGGGGGCAAGTCAGATTCAGTGCACTTGGAACGTATTGGAGGAGTTCTCTGTATGTGTGTGCATCCACCTAAGTTACCAATGAGATCTGGCCTATAGGCATTGTTTGCCAACGACAGGACAGCCTTCAAGCAAAATTTTGCCCAGAAAAGTAAACTTTAAAAGCACATATTCTTGTCTTCCAGGTCACCCTCCTCCCTGTGCTTAACTAGCAATGAATGTTTTTGTTAGTTATTTTATTTTTTATAGTGCTTATTTATCACCACGCGGGGCTCCCAGGGAAAGATGAGACTTGGACACAGGAGTGGGTTCCATCGAGATCAGGGCAGGAAGACCCTTTATTTACTAAAGGGGGCACCTTTATACAGGTGCTATGAAGCCTGTGGATTGGAGGATGGAGTTTCCACCCTCCAACCACATTTGTCAAGGGGACTGTCACTCAGTCTTGTTTGTCCCAGCATGGAATGCAAAGCCATGGCTATGTTCCATAAACATAGCTAATGTTTACATTAACAGAGCGTGAGAAGGTACAGTCTTCTCCTCTAATATGAAGCTCAGGCAGCTAGGAGAAATCCTCATGGTAACACTTATTCACATATTTTCCTTTGGAAAAGGCATGGTCCACTGGAGTTATAAGACAAAATATTCTCAGGGGATCTTTTAAACCAGGTTCTAACAGAAGTATGACTCATACAGTATCGTCACCATCAGAGATTTCTGCAATACACGTTTTCTGGAGAAGCAGAAAAATAAAGAAAGAGGAGAGAAAAGGGAAGGAGGGCAATCTCATCCTACCAAAACTAGACAAAATTAAACAAAATCTACTAAAAAAGTTTGGAAAAGTTGGAAGAACCTGTGAAACCCATAAGGAAATCATTCCCACTTAAATAGTCTGGAGAGAATTTGGGACAAAACTGTGGTAATTACCTAATTAGGCTTAAACAGAAAAGCCTTCTGTAACTTACCATTACATAACAATAGTTTCTGTTGTAAAAGACTTTGAAAAACATAATTCTTTACGATATATTCCCAGAGATTCAGAGTTGCCTGGGTAACCAGCTGCCATGTGTGGTTCTCTTTTCTGAGCAAATGTTGAGTCACATGGATTTTCCATGTGTCAGGTTTGTTGTTGATTTTTTAAAAGCAGAATGTATCTGTTCTGCAGCACTGGATGCTACAGGCCTTTGCAGTCAGCTTTGCATCTGTGGGACTTGCTCTCTTTCAATTTGTATTTGATGCTGCTTGCATAAATAATAAAATCTTACATAAAGTTAGGACTACAGGCTAGAGAATTTTTCATTAGTGCTTATGATTGCTTTCTAGTCTCAATTGATTTGTTTTTTTTATCTGTGATAGCTGTACCAAAACCTCATAAAAATCTGGGCAAGCACTGACTGCTAAGATGTTAGAAACCCACAAATTCAAGAAGCTGCTTCTTGATATTGGCATGCAAAAATAATATATTTTCAGGATTTTCTTGGCCTATTGGCCCTTTGAGGGCTGAACACTGAATTTCATTTTGTGTATTAGTTATGTTTGAAAATAAATGTTACTTTTCCACAAAAAAAGCCAAATTAATGTTTCTACACATTTCTCTTAATTGATTTGCAGACAAGTCAGGCAGCTACTGTGAAAATTTCACTTTTTTAACTGTTTTTTACTGCAAATCACAGAATGGATGAGGTTTGAAGGGATTGTAGTGGGTCATCTGGTCCAAGCTCCCTTCTCATCCTGGGACACATTGCACAGGGTTGTGTCCAGATGGTTCTTGAATCTCTCCAGTGAGGGAGACTATGTGCCATCTCTGGGCTAGCTGTTCCTGTGCTCAGTCATCTGCACAGGAAAGAAGTCCTTCCTCATATTCAGACAAAACTTCCTGTGCATCTGTTTCTACCCTTGTCTCTTGTCCTATTGCTTGGCATGCCTGAAAGGAGCCTGGATCCATCCTCTTGACACCCTCCCTTCAGATACTTACAGACATTGATGAGGTCCCTCTCAGGCCTGTCTTCTCAAGGCTGAACAGCCCCAGTTTCCTCAGCCTTTCCCTGTAAAAGTGCTCCAGTCCCTCAGCCATCTTTGTTGCCCTCCCCTGGACCTGCTCCAGGAGCTCCATGCCTCTCTTGTCCTGAGGAGCCCAGAGCTGGACACAGCACTGCTGATGTGGCCTCACCAGGGCTGAGCAGAGGGGCAGGATCACTCCCTCAGCCTGCTGGCCATGCTCTTCCTGATGCAGCCCAGGACACCACTGGCCTTCTCATCCACATGGGCACACTGCTGGCCCAGGGACAGCTTGTTGTCCACCAGGACCCCCAGGTCCTTCCCTGTACAGCTGCTTTCCAGCAGCTCAGTCCCCAGCCTGTGCTGGTTACTCCTCCCCAGGTGCAGGACCCTGCACTTGCCTTCACTGAATTTCCTTTCTGTCAATCTCTCCAGCCTGTCAAGGCCCTTCTGCAGGGCTGCACAGCACTCTGGGGTACTGGCTGCTCCTCCCAGCTTTGTGTCATCAGCAAACTTGCTGAGAACGTCTCTGCCTCTTCATCCAAGTCATTGATGGACACGTTAAGCAATACTGTTCCCAGTATTGAACCTTGGGAGACCCCACTAGGGACAGACCTCCAACAAGACCCTGTGCCACTGATTACAACCCTCTGGGACCTGCCATCCAGCCAGTTCTCAATTCACCTCTCTGTCCACTCACCTAGTCCACAATTCCTGACTTTGTCTACAAGGATGTTGTGAGAGACAGTGTTAAAAGCCTTGCTGAAGTTGAGGTAGACAATATCCACTGCCCTCCCCTCATCATTCAGGTAGCTGTTTCACTGCAGAAAGCTGTCGTGTGGGTCAAGCATCACTTACTTATCTTTAGTGAATCCATGCTGACTATTCCTGATCACCTTCTTGTCATCCACGTGGATAGAGATGGCCTTTAGCATGAGGCACTCCATCACCTTTCCAGCAATTGAGGGGGATGGGTAAGTAGTTCCCTGGGTCCTCCTTCTTGCCCTTATTGAAGACTGAAGTGACTTTGCTTTCTTCCAGTTCTCAGGCACTCTCCTGGTCATCACAACCTTGCAAAGATGACTGTGAGCAGCCTGTCTGTGGTGTCTGCCAGCTATCTTTCAGACTTGTGGATGCATCTCCAAAGGGCTCCTTGGACTTTTGGATGTCAAGCTTGCCTGTGTATTCTCTAAGCTAATCCTCCTTGACCAAGTGAAAACTTTTTTTGTCTTTGTTTCTGGATTGCCTGCCTGAAAACAAGGGAGCAGTAACTTGCCTACTGATTGTTTGCTGGATCAAAAGAACGTTTTGTGTGTGTACCTCATGCCAATACAATAAGTTTCAACAAATACCAGTAACATGTTGCATGGTGACCTGGGCATCAAATGCTGTGTAAGATTTTTTGTGTTGGAGTAGACATCTACACAGCAATATCATATATCTAGTGAAGTATTGGTATCCTAAATTTGTTCTTGGAATCCAAGTAAGATACTGCAAGGCAACTAATGATTTATCTCTATGCTTAAATATCTGAATCATCCTTTAGATAGTTAAACTTCTAGACAAATTGTAATGATATATAACTGGATGTGCTACACTTAATACATAGAAATAAGTGAAAAAATAAGCAATAACTTTGTGTACTAGTCCTCTCTTCCAAATCCTTGGCTGCCAGGCTGTAAACAGAGATGAAATTTCAGAAATGGACTGTAACCTCTTGAAAAGAATGCTTTTTAGGTAAATGTTTAGCTACAGTGGCATTAACATTATAGTATAAATGCACTGCAGTATCAATGTTATTGCACTTTATTTGTGAGAAGGGAAATGAGTGGTAATGCTGAGCTTACATTATCACCTTGTGTTATTTTCCCTGAAGTCTCAAGACATGTCAGCAATGCATTTTGCTTTCTTACTCAGTTTGGGTTTTCTGGGACTTAGATGTATGCTGAAATACCTGGTTCACTTGCCTAAATAAAATTTTCAAAAGCATTGAAAATCTAGTTTAGATTTTAAGATATTTGTCATGATTGTGAACACTTGTAAAAATAGAACTTCCTCTTGGCTAGCTATTGCTAGCTACAGACACCAAGAACAGCTTTCCTGTGGCTGTCACTTAGATTCCTGATATACATACATAGAGACAGACTTTTCAAGCCAGATGAACAAATTCTTGGCAGCCAGAAAACCTTTTGATTTCATTGTTTCTTTCAGGTGTTCTGTGGTGATTACATGACTCTAGGCATTATATCTAACTTTGAATTCTCTAATCAGATTATCATTATAGAACAGTACAGAAATGTAGTTGTGTAAGGTATTTTTTGTTTAGGCATTTTATTTTTTTTTTCAACTTAACAGTACATAATTTTTTATGCATTCTTCAACATCTATTTTAATATGGAATGACTCATATTCTGGAGTTTCCATTTTCTCACCCAGAGAATCTGTGTGTCAGTTCAGAATAAACACTTCCAGATCACTGCAGATAGGTGAGGTGAGTTCAGTCTGTCATAATTGAATGCATGCAGCAAAGTGGAGCCATGAAAGTGGAGCCTCACTGTACAACAGTGAGGTCTTACAAACCTGCCTGATATTTCCTACCAAATGCTATTATGTACCGCTCATGTACATAAACTGTATCTAAAGTACATCAGTGTTTGCTTTTAACTTGAGAAACAAAAGCCTATGGTATTGTTATGCCAATAGCTTCAAGCTGTGTCTAACCTTGCCCCCCTCTAAATTATCTCTTATGGCTCCATATTAGAAGCACATGTGAACACATGCCTATAAATGAATGGCAGGTTAAGAACATATATTACACTTTCCCCCAACTTCTATGTATTTCCAACTCAGAGGATTTTCTGAGTCTGAAGCTGTATGTTTCCCTACTAGGTTTCCCTACTAACATTTACTGGATCTCTCACCAAAATGTTTGTCCAGTATACTCAGAACATATGTAAACCTTTTGCCTCCAAAATTCCTCTGGTAAGCCCTCCCAAGGTCTGCCCCTGCTCCCCACTGCCCCTCCTTACCCCAGTGTGAAACACTTCTTGCTCATTCTGAGATTGACCTCTATTGACTTTGTGTGGTAGTTCTATTTTTTTTTGTACAAGAAGAAATGATAAGCAGTAAATCCCTACCTACAGTCTCTGTATCATGCATGATTTTAATCTTTTCCTTCAAAGTAATTTCTTAGTCCTTCTAAGAAAATTATTCCATATTATAGGTGCTTCTGTGAACCTTTGCCAACTTTTCTGTGTCATTTTTGAGGAGATGAGAACCATGCACATGAACTGGGACTGTGTGTGAACTGTGATTTTGTATGGTGGCATAATGATGCTCTTTTTTATTTCTTTATTCATTTCCTCATAAAGTCAAATATATGATTCATTTTTTCTCTCCTAGCAAGCACCGATGTTTTCATCTCATAAACACAAAAGCTTACTCCAATGGCAACAGACAGCACAGACCCTATAATTTTATGTGTGAAGCTAGGTTTGTTTTACCCTACATACAAAAAGAACAAACTCTTTTTCAAAATTTCACCTGCTAAATTATCAGTCTTTTTTTCAGAACAGGCTGCATTTCTTCACAGTCAGCCCTCATACTTACTGCCTTGTGTAAAGATCCTGCTAGTGAGAGATGCCTCCTCCAGAATTAAGGTGCAAATGAGGCCACATGCCAAGTCAATAATACAAATTTTATTTAACACTAAATGTGAGGTAGAAAAATAGAAAGAAATAGAAAGAGGGTCAGAGGGAGACAGAGAGAGAGAGAGATCAAGCAGAAGATGGTCACCACTCTTGGATCCAGCTGGTCTTTCTTCACTCTAGGCTTCTTGGTGGTGGCTGTTCAAATTACTGAGGTCATGAAAAAATTTTCACTATACATCCTTGCCAACAAAGGAATTACTCCTCATTGCCTTATTCTAGAGGTTAAATGGTTACCTCACTTCTATGATTAATTAGTTCCATGCTCAGTCTTTCTCTTCTTTTGAGTCAGTGGATTCCTTGAGTAGGTGGGCTGTGATCTTCCCCCTGCCAGAATTACCTTTTACGCTATCTGAGCTGATTTCACAGCACAGTTGCTGTGTTGGTTTCCTTGTCCATGATCAGTGATTCATTCTTCTCCCCCAGCTTTGTTTACCTCCCCCTCAGTCTGAGGTAGCACTGGACAAGAGGACCACATTTATTTTACCTCAAGTTCCTGCTGTGGTGCCTTAACCTACAGCCCAAGCTCCAGGTATCCACAGAGGCTTATACAGGGGAGAGGCTTTGGTGGTAGCAGATTCTGTCTGTCCCATAATTTGGGCTGATCTTTGTCTCACCAGTGATATGCTTGAGAAGTTGCTTCATGAGAGTTTGCCACAGTGGGAATTCTTGCCTGGATGCATTACCCAGGATATGCTAACCTGATGCCAGGAGTAGATGAGATACATACACGAGATCTACTATTTCACCCTTGAGTACTGTTGAAACTTGAGGGTGAATGCCATCTAGCACTGGTCATTTGCTAGTTTTATACTACTTCTACTTACCATAATCACCTTCCATTTAAAGCATTGTTTTAGTTGATCCTTCGTTAATCATATTGATCCTTCATTAATCCCAAAATACAACATGGGAATCTCCCCAGGTTTTCCTGCTCTGAACACTGATAGAAAAAAACTATTTATTTCCCCTGAAGTGCTGGTGTTCTCCCTGAATATATCATCACTAATGAGAGTAAGCCCAAAGACTATCTCAGGGCCTTTTTCCTCTTGGTGATGTTGATGGTTTTGTTTAGATTACAGGTTACATTAGATTCTATACTTAACCAAGTAGAAAACCACCCTGAGTTGTCAATCATGGAAATCAGCTTTAATTTGAAAAGCTATTGATTGCTACACTGCAAAGCACAATTCCTTCAGTAAGAAAAAAATATCCTCTTCAAAAGAAAATAGAAGAGGAATTACCTTGTGAATAAGCAAATTTTTGAAGAATTGTTGTTTTGATCACATGTTGTATAAGTAATTCACCCACCAGTAAAGCATTTTCTTAATTTTCCATAGGACAAGCTACTCAGAACATTCTGATGTCTTTGACAGAAGAGAGGAAACCATTTTTGTATACTCAGGAAGAGAAAAAGGAAAAAAGTTTAAAAACACAGTGAATTTTACTGACCATTAAAAGAAATACTGCTAGTCTTCTAAACTCAACACAAAATGTTTTCAGTATCTCCCTTCTTCAACTGTGCATTGTATTTGGCAAGATACTACTGTCAGTTTACATTCAGAGCACATATTTTGTGTGTGCAAGATATAGTCCTATGATGAATTATAAATCCAGCTCTTTCCTTCAGGGTTTGTTTCTTGAATACTTTTTTCTTGATTTTAAATATTTATTGTAAATGGACTCGCCGAAAAGTGTAGAAATGTCAGCTGTAATCTACTTTTTGTATGCTGGGGAAGCCCTAGAATGCAAGTCATCTTTCATACCCCATTTGCATCCTTTCTGTTTGCCTTTGGAGTGCCTTAGAGCTGACTGAGGAGTCTCCACTCCCAATCATTTTGAGTCAACATGGTGCTGTTTTACATCCCTGTCATTTCATGTGGTTGCTAAATAATGTATCAGCAGCTTTGGGTATGGGAATGCTAGGATCAGTGCCAGAATTAGCTCTGGTCCATAGTCAAATAATGTGTTATCAGCTCCTCCACTTGGGAAGCTATAACTGTCACCTTAAAGTATTTTCTTTAAGAACTTCCCTGCTCTCTTTAAGTTCATCTTTTCTCTCCTGCTGTGTTTTAAACCTAGTCGGCAGCTAAGCACTACACAACCACTCAGTCACTCCCTGCCCCAGCAGTCTGGGGGAAGAGAATTGGAGAAAGCTCACGGACCGAGATAAAAAGTTTAAAATTTGAAATTAAATAAAGAATATATAATAATAACAATAACAACAACGGGAAACCTAACTTGTATTTAAAAGGTAAAGACAACAGAGAAATAAAACCAAGAAAGACAAGTGATGCAAATGAAAGGAATTGATCAATAGCAACCTACAAATGTCCAGTCAGTCCCTTGGCAGTGTACCTCCCACCAATGTTCTCCCTGAGATTTATGTCATATGGTATGGAATATTCCTCTGGTGAGCCAAAAATAAGACACCTCAAGAAGCATAAATGATGAAACTTGATGTTCTGACCCCAGAAAAAGTTGAGGAAAAATATCAGATTGAAAAGAATAAGCAGCACTGGTCAATGTGCTGATTTAATCCTTACCATACTCTAAAGGCATGTTTTGCCTGTGTTTGGGCAGATGAGCTTGTCTGACAGTGTACAGTGAGCAAGCTGACTGACATTTTGGAATTTCTGAATCTTTATAGTTGCTCTGAAGTTGGCATAGGACTAGTGCAGGCTTTCACTCAAACAACTGTTAAAGTTTTAGCAACAGTTTTGTCCATGCCTCTAGGTACAGAGAATAGAAATGCTTCTGAATAAACTGCACTTCTAATCCATGTTCTGTATCATATATAAAGCACATTCAAGATGTCAGTTTTCTCTCATAGAAGATAGGTTACCAAATTCACACCATTGTTTCATTCTTCTGCTGATGCACAGCAGAATGGCTTGTTATAGGCTCAGTGCCTAAAGTCATATTAATTGTTCATTTGCATGACCCAATTCAGATAAAGTTTTGGCTCTAGCATCAGTCAAGATGGAAGAAATGAGAAGCCTCTGTGAATGCACATACCTCACACAACAGAGAGGGCTTTCCCTGATCACTGCAAGTGCCATATGGTGCATGCACTATTGATCAGGAATATGGAGAAATTTGGTATCTGGCCTGCAGGAGTTACTGGTCAAAGAAAAACACAACCAGCATGGAGATTTGCCCCCTAACTTTTACTCTCACTTTTCCAAGTAAAACTGTACTTTGAGATCTCCAGTCTGCAGAATATATAGGCAGCTGAGTGCGCTGCTTCTCAGTTTCTTTGTGCATAAGGCTTATATCCCATAATTGCTAAATCAGCTACCCACCAGCTGATTTAACACTCTGTAGCTTTAACCAGAGACACATGTGAGATAATGAAAATAACATTAATACAGGTGTTTGAAAAACAGACGTAGTCCTTCTGTTAAAAGGAAATAGAGAAGTACTGCAAACTGAAGAAAATTATTTTACATCTTTAAAGACATTTATTACACAAAAGTATTCACAAGCCAGCATGAATCAGGACATGTAACAATAAGATTTTGCAAAAGAAATACAAATCAATTTAAGAAACAAGAAGAATGTAAACAAAATACATACAGAAGACATATGGATTTTTATTTTACACTGCTGTGCATCATGCTGTATTCTATGTCTGCCAAGAGAACTCCCAAATACTGTGAAGGAAACAAAAATAGTAATTTCACAGAACCACAGAATGTGCTGAGATGGAATGGATCCACAAGGAGTCCAGGTCCCTACCCTGCACAGGACATCCCCAAGAGTCACACCATTTAAATTCAGCCTTTCAGAGGAGGTCTGAGAGATTCCCAGTAAGGAAGCATACTGTGATTCTGCTCACATTGCAGTAAAATGATTTAAAGCTAAATAAATGACAAATTCTTCCAATTGGAAAGTTCAAGGATTTAAAATGTGAGATTTTAGAGAAAGGAAGCTCCAAGCACAAGCTCAGCTGTCTAAAGGCATCAACAGCCCTGATAACTATCTATATTGTATTCTGTAATACAAATTTCACAATCTCTACTGAGTAGTTATCTGAAAGAATGAAAATAATTCTTCTGCAAAATGAAAGTTTGCATCCCCAGCAAAAGACTGAAGTGTTTTTGGAAGAGTTTGCAGAGATTATTTAGAACAATTTTATAGCTTTGCCTTAGCATCTTAGTTGATTTTGTTAACTGGGTAAGTGGAGGGAGGCAGACTATTTGTGGAAGAATCCTACACGCCTCGTACTAAATCACTCCCACATAATTTATGAATAGAGGTCTGATTTTTCAAAACACAAACAGGATGAAACCTTTTCCTTTTTCACAGACCCCAAAGGATGTCTCCACATGGGCTCTCAAAGGAAGCATCATCAGTATTTGCCATTTAGTTTGTGCTCAAATGTGCCTGTGTGCACACAGGTTTTTGCAAAATATTTTGTTTGCTGCAGTGGTGAAAAGAGATGCAGGCTCTTAATGATGTGCTGCTCCTGTATTTGAGTAATTATCTCCAAAAGGGGATAGGGACCTTCTGTTCCTGTAACGTAGAGGATTCTAGTCATGGTCTGTAAACTGGGCATCATGTCTCCTCACTTTCCTCAGTCATACTGATTTCATAAAAATGATTACAGACTTTCTGGTAACTTATCTATACCACATATACTACGCTATGTTTGGAACCCTGTTTGTTAGTCAGAAATGAAGTCCCAGCTCACTAGCTCTCCCCAAGCACATACTCTTAGAAAAGACTAGCAAATCACATTTCCATAGCAACACAATTCCCACAAACTCTGCTGCAAACAAAGGTAAAATGTCTTGGACACAGTTCATGGTATTGAATAAGTGAAGTCACTTTCTATTGCAAGCTACATGTCTGCAGAACTTAACAATTTTTCCAATTCAAAGAGTGAAGACAGTTATTAAAAAGATGCTCAAGCTTGTCCTATGGCTAAAGAAAGCATCCAGCTGAGGAGGATCACACCACTTTTCCTCACACTGGAGAGTTCCACCCACTTCAGGGCTTCAAGGCCTAATCAGCACTACCTGACTGAGCTCAGACAGGAACATAATTCAGGAAGACAGAATTTTAAACCAACAAAACTAGTGACATTACACCTAGCAAGTCTGGCCTCAACCCTCTTTCTGCATTATTTGTTTAAAAGTCTCCCATATTTTAGTCTAGCTCCCTCTTCACATCCTCATCTTTTTTCTGGTTTCTGTGACCAAGTCTGATATTTTCTTTTCCTGCCTTAGTAAATCCCTTCACTACAGAATTCTTAAATGAAATATCAAAAGTCTCAATCAGCAATTGGTGGCTTTAAAACGGTGTGTTCAGATATTCACTTCACTAGTCTGTAACCCCTCCCAAGTATTTGCCTGTCTATTTAAATTCCAAGCTCAGCAGGGGAAAATCCTACTCTATAGCTAAACTATACCCAATACAGTGGGACATCAATATTGTTTCAGTACTCAGTCTTGAACACATTTGCAATATATCCTTTGCCTATTCACAAATAGAGGGATTGAAAATACTGTCAGTTTTTCCACCCTCTCCACCTCTGCCTTCACATCTGCTTTTGAAGCTGGAAAATGGATGGCAAAGGATAAAGGAAATGGAAATGGAAATGGAAATGGAAATGGAAATAGAAGCAAGGCAGGTATCAGGGACAGAGAAGAAAAATCATGACCAAAGCCCTCCCCAGAAGACTTAAATTAAAAAATGTGCCATTTAGGGATTGATCTAATCTCATTTTTGAACAATAGCAAACACAGATGACTCTTCTATCTTTGTAAGTTAGTTCAATTATTAATTAACCTCACTGCTAGGAACTCCATCTTAATTTCAGGATTGGAAATGACACACTTTAACTTCCAGTCACTAGATCTTGCCATGTCTTTGTTATCAGCAGGAATTAAATTGTTTTGGTACTGCACATCTTTTCTATGTATAGGAAACTACATAAATGTTAAAACTGGAAAGTGTTTATCACAGTTGTTTGAGCACTGTTGCAAAGTGAACAAATAGTAATCATAGTACACATAAATAATTCTTGTATCAAATATTTCAATTTTATGTATCTATCTCTTCTTTTTTTTATTTTTTCTTTCTAATGAAAGAGAAGGCCACAAATGTTGATTAGATAATTTGTTCTGATTTTTCATAGGATATTAAATTTCATGGAGATCCCCTTATGGATAACAAATGACCGTACTTACAGCAAACTGTACCAGTCCTTAGGTGACCTAACTGATTTGGCAGGAAACAGGAATGTCTAAGATGTCACTGTCTTAATTCCTGCAATGATTAAGAGCTTCTTGGATAATTCTGGCAGAGGAACTATGTTCTATTCAATAGATGAATGTATAGGGAAAAAATGACAGCCTACTTAGCAGGGAAATGTCCCAAGCCTGAATGTGACAGCTCTTAAACCTTCAACGATGTGGACAAGACACATACCTGGCCTCACTGTTACATGTATCATCAACACCTATGGCTAAATTATTTGTGATGCTCAACAGAAATAAAACCCTGAAAGAACAGCAGCATGTATGATCAGCTGTGCTTAATGGGAAAAAAAAAAAACCCAAACCCTACTTAATTATTAAAACTGATCAGCTGAGACCCTGAGAGATGAGGTTCACTTGCAATGAATACTTTGATCAGGAGCCTTGAGGTTCATTATTGTAGGGATGACAACACAGGTAATTTTCTTCTTCACATGACAAAGGAGGAAAAAGCTGAACAGAAAATTTCCAAAACTCACAAATTTTGAGGTTTGCAGCCGTCTCCATGTTTATCCACCTCAAACCACATGCACAGAGGCACTAACATTTCATTTTGAATCTGTGTTAAAACAGACATTTTTACACCAATACCATACTTCATTTTAAAAGCAATCACTTCAAGGTGAAGAGTTATTTCCTAATCCCCATAGTAATTGCCATCACTGCCAGGAAACTGCACTTGTTTTTAAAACTGCACTTTTAAAAATTATTTATCATTTTATTAATATTATTTATCATTTTATTAATATATAATTAAATAATATTTAATTATAATCATTTTATTAATACTGTGTAAAGTGAGGATCTGCCTATTTTGTTATCCTCATCTATACTGAATTATCACAGAAATATTTTTCCCATTACAAAATTTTTCTGCTAGTACAAATGTTGATATCAAGTTTTCTTCAGATCTTTTAAAGACAGAATTTGCCTCCAGCCAATTTTTATCACTGAAACTCTGAACTATTACCTTGACTCTGAATGTATGAAAATACTTTTTTGTGAATTAAGATCATTTAGCAAGGTAATTTTGATAATTTTATAATAATATCTTGCCTTTGCTGTCTTAAAAAAATCAGCCTTTAAAATATACAAGATTAACAAGAAAAGACTTAAATTTCCACTAAATTCCTCATATAAAATACAGTCTACCTGAGAATGCATGCATGCTGCATGTCCCTACAGTAAATAGGGATCTTCATCTTAATCATCTTCATCTTCATCTTCATCTTCTTCATCTTCTTCTTCATCATCTTTTTTTCTTCTTCCTTCTTCTTCTTCTTCTTCTTCTTCTTTCTTCTTCTTCTTCCTTCTTCTTCTTCTTCTTCTTCTTCTTCTTCTTCTTCTTCTTCTTCTTCTTCCTTCTTCTTCTTCTTCTTCTTCTTGTTATTGGTTTTGTTATTATTATTGGGTTTGTTATTGTTTTCATATAAGTTTTGGACTACTACTCAGCATATGTAACTTAGTGGTTTAGAATTTTGGTTTTGAATCCGTGAACAAGCTCTACTTTTTCTTTGAACTTTTCTACACTAAACTGAAGTTTCCAATCAGTTATGTTTATTTTAAACTTTAGAAAAGCTTTTTCCTTTTCCAAATTCTTGAAAAGTAATACAAGCTGAAGAATGACTTTTGATATCTTAGCAACTCTTGTTGTATTCGTGAGATTCGGCATTGAAGGAGGGATTCAATCACAAGTACATTTGAGTCCAGGTTCAAATTATATATAAGCAAAATATTCAGGAGAGCAAGGAGAGCTATCTGCCTAAAGCAGAGAAGAATTCAGCTGGTCAGATATCATTTTAGATACCTTACACTGTGCACTTTTGCCTATCATGGCTAGTCTGGGATGCAAGTATTTTTCTACAGATCATATATCATATCTCACAAAAGCCATCCTTGTGCAAACTTTTGAGGAATTATAGGGCATTTCATGGGTTACCTATGCTTAAGCAACTGAATCCTGTCCCCAGGTGGTTGCTCAGCTGGAAAGCTCCCTACACTCCATGCAGTCAAGGTCCAGGGTTGTCTAATGGGTGTATGAGACATTTCTATGGCACTGGCAGGTAGGACACAAACTCTGGGAGAGATCTGCCCTTCTGGAGCCTCAGCTGAAGGGCAAGACTTCTCCAAATGTGGTGAAAAGCAGTTCCACAGGGAACACAGCAAAGGATATCTACCCCATAAAGGGAGGCCTAAAAATAGACACCTGTGTTTACACAACTCATCTACAAACTGTATTTCACCATCAGTGACACTATAATTAGGAAAGTGTTTTCTATATTACTTCATTATGTTTTAAAATGCTAAGAAAGATTCATGCTAGCTGGATAAGATACTATGCATCATTTCCTCATTATAAACCCTAAAATCCCCTTTTTATAATTCTTGTGTGATGCAAAAAATATATAAGTTAGTATTTCTCTGGTGAGAAATGATAGATATTTTAACTATGATTTTACTCTTATTCCAGCTCTTATTCATGAGTAGCTGAGCTCCAGCAACTTCCAAATTTTAGATAATGTTTTTTTTCTTTGTAGAACTAGTCTTCCATTTCCCAGAAAACCTTAACAAACAAGTCCTATGAAATGCCTAGTACTGACCTGCTTGAGAGTGTATTTTGCTAAAACTGAGTTTCTTATACCTATTAAACATAATAATCTTTATAAGCTATCCTATTCACCCTTACATTTGAAAGCTATCAAAATTAAACACAGTTTCAATCGCCACAATGAATCTTTCAAATAATATATCTACTGAAAAAGAAGATATTTCCTCTCATACATTGATGGTAATTAGGAAGTAGGAGTCTGCTTTGTGAGTTTTTCTCTGTGGAATGAATAGACTTCAACAGTACACAGTCTTTTTTTCCTGTTTCTTCAATAAGATTTTCTTTGATCAGTGACATTTTCTGAGTTTCATTTTTGTTGCTGATTTTTTTCCTGTTGTCAGAGCCTTTTCATTGTTGTCCTGATCTCAGCTGACACAGAATTTATTTTCTTATTAGTAAACAGAACACAGTTGTGTTTTAGATTCAATAGGAGAATAATTATGATAATACTGATGCTTTAATTTTTTTTGCTAAATAGTGCTTGGTGTAAGTCAAGGATGTTTTAGTTTCTCGTGGTCTGCCAGTGCAGGTGCAGAAGAAGCCATTGGTAGCAAGACCAGGAGAACTGACCCAAACAGGCCAAAGGGAAATTGCATAGCACACAACATCACACTCAGTATATAAATTGGAGGAGACTGGCTGGAAGATGCCAGTCACTTCTCAGGGAGAGGGTGGAAATCAATTGGCAGGTGGTGAGCAATTGCATCACTTGAGTTTCTTGGGGTTTGGTATTCTTTCTCTTCTTTTCATTACTACTATTATTTTTAATTATTATTATTATTAAGAGTAGTGGTAGATTTTACTTCATTTCAATTAATAAACTATTTTTATCACAGACCATTGAGTTTTGCCCTTTTTTTCAATTCTCTCCCCATCCCACTAGGAATGAGCAAATGGTTGTTTGGTCCAACAGTTGCCAACTGTTGTGATTTAAAGCCAGTGGTTTTCAGTATCCAGGATCAAAAATGAAAAAAAATTCTGGAGGCATCTAGTAGAGACAGGCTTCACCTATTTAATTCTTTTAATATTTACATATTGGAGAAGTAAATACAGTGAAATTGCTTATATGAACTGTGTGAGAACAGAGTTCTGATGTGCAAAGATCACAAACTCACAGATGCCAATGAAGCTGTTTAAAACTGAATCAAGCATATCATTCTTTCACTATGTTTTTTTTCCCATATTCACTGAATAATTGGAAGGAAATTTTCTCTCCCCCTCTTTATGTCTCTCTTGAGTGTGGAAAATTTGGAAAAAGCATTTGTATGGGATAGTTGAGGACATTTTCATTACAGAGCTACATGTTTTGCAACATCAGCTGTAAAGTAGTCTAGCAGGAAGCAACAGATGTTCATGACAACATGGGAATGGAAAAGCAGGATCTAGTACTCTAAAAAAAAACTCCTATGTGCAACATTTTGAGTTGAGGGAAGATAATCCTAAGGGCTGTTTTCCTCAAGTTGCATTGAATATTTTTCCAGCATTCCTCTACAGTTTGGTTCTATTTTCATGCACAGTATATTTTAAAACGGAACGTTGTACTGAAGTTTAAATGAAGAAAACATGTTTTCTTGTGGCCATAAATAAAAACAGCCAAATGAACACACAGATAGTTAGACATATAGGTAAGTATGCAGAGAACACAGTTCTGCTCAGTGCCTGTGATGGATAACCATCTGGAACATTATTGAAATCCAGGGAACCCATTACTCTCCTGTGCAAGCCATCTGGATGGTAACCCATGCTAACTCACAAGACCTCAGCTTCAGAATGGAGTCTGGAGGGCGCCAATTCCTCTTCAACATATATGTCACTGTGTGAGGAAAAAAAATCTCAAGTTCTTGGAGACACATTGTACCTCCATAAATATTTCTTACAAGTTTCCAGAATAGTCTCCTTGGAAACTGGAGTTTCAGCTTGTCTGCTTATTCCTTTTGTCCCAACTAAGGTACAAGAAATCATTAGCAAGTTGAGTTGCTGGTAGATCTGACAACTTTACATCATTAGCTTGCTAAAAAGTGTGAAGCAGAAAAATGTATATAATTTTCCATTCATTCTACTATTTATCCTGCTGGAAAAATGATTTGGTGATAGATTTGGTGGAGGGTTAAAATATATAATTTCTGTATAAGTCAGTCGCAGGGTTTAGTTGAAGTATGTACGGGGGGAGGGAAGGTAGAAAATGTACCAGTGAGGCCTGACGCAGCCCGGCTTCAGAACAAACGTCAGCTTTTGCCACTAGTTCCATGCTATTGCAATAACTGAGTCAATGTGACCCCAGCCCAGGAGATAATTGAGAAGCATTGTTTTAACCAAATCAAGTGTAGATCAGGGTAGAAGCGTAGGTATGATTAAAGATAGTAACTAAGGAATATGATAATCAGTATCTAGTGGAGGTTGGTTAACATATGTATAATTTAAACTATAAAAATCACAAAGCAACTCTGTATCTTTGGGCACAAGATCTGGGCATTGCATGCCCCTGTGTCCCCGCGCGCAAAATAAGAACCGCATA
The DNA here is from genome assembly GCA_013400215.1 of Cisticola juncidis. NCBI lineage: Eukaryota > Metazoa > Chordata > Aves > Passeriformes > Cisticolidae > Cisticola > Cisticola juncidis. The sequence continues at coordinate 64,104 of VXBR01001840.1, read as the reverse complement.
TGATCGCCTTCGTGTGGTTATATGTTTTCCTACGCTAACAAAAGTAGCAATATTAGCCTTTGAATTTGTTACCACTCACATACAAGAAAAAAAGTGTGCATAAATACAGAATTGAAGAGGCTGGTATTACGTTAGATGACAAAAATACAGTAATGAGGAATATTTCTAACTGTTACATCGCAGATTGATTTATTAAATAATTGAAAGTTTCAGGAAATTTTGCATTTCAGTAGATTATGATACGTGCTTGTTCATCAGCAATAACATACAATAAATAAAATACTGTATATCTGGTAGGTAGTGTTCAGAATAGCAGAAGGGATGCCAAAAGGACAACTTTCATTATGCTCTAATTGTTAGCATCCATAGATAGATTAGAAAAGCAAAGCAACAAATCAGCTTTGCATTTTTGTTGACTTCCCTTGCCACCGTTTTTTCCCCAAATACCCTAAAAGTTAGAGCAAATAGTTGCACAATAATTACAGAAAACATAATTTTCATTAAGTCAATTTAATATTGAAAATAGGGAGATGAACATACACTATGGAATCCCATTTCTTGTCCTAAACCAGCCACTTATTCCCACTGGATTAACCATAAACACTCTCTTTACTGCAGAAATTGGAGAGTACTGAATTTAAAAGTCTTCATGTAAAGCTGATATATTGCACTTGACACTTCTGGCCTCCTGGGTATTTACAAATTTTGCTACATTTTATTTGTTACCATATTTATTGAGGGACATTTTAAACTTTCATTTCATACATCTTTCTTCATGGCAATTGAGTATAATTGCACTGGGCACCAAGCCATAGTGCTTTGTCCTGGTTTCAGTTAAAATAGAGTTAATTTCTGCTGTGTAGCTATCACAATGCTATGGTTTTAGACTCAGAATAAGAATGGTTTTGATAACACACTGATGATTTGGGGTTTTGCTAAGTCATACTTATTCTAAGTAGAGGACTATTTTTCTTCTCACATGCTCTTCCGGTGAACAGGTAAACAAGAGAAACTGGCAGGGACAGGACAACAAGAGCTGGGACAGCCAGAACTGACCAAAGGGGTATTCTGCACCACAGAATATCATGGCAAGTATATAAATTGAGGGGAGTTACCCATAAGGGAAGTGGATCTGGGTTTGAAAGGAGGGTCTGTCATTGGTCAGTGGCTGGTGAGCAATTGTATTGTGCATGATTTGATTTCTTTTCCCTTATTAATTGTTATTATCATTTACCACCATTTCCCATTACTGCAATTTTTACTTTATTTTTGATTATTAAACTCCTTTTGTCTCAACCTACAGGCTGTGCTTTGATTTTCCCATTCCATGAGGTTGTGGGTGGAGAGGAGGGTTGACTGAGCAGCTGTGTAGTGTTTAATTTCCAGCTGGACTTAAACCATAACATTCTTTTAATCAGTGGGCATGAATACCTCCAGAATGTATCTGTGTTCTTACAAGAAGGTTTGAAAGTGTATATGTTAATTTTTTAAATTGATATCTCGTTAGAATAGGTGGCATGTCTACAACAACTCTCACAAAAACAAGTGACAGAGGGCTCTAACCCATAGCAAGTCAGCAATTTTTTATTTCTCTATCTCACTCTTCTAACCTGGACATGAAAAATAAATTAAAAGAACTAAAGTACATTAGGATCATTCTAAAGATTGGTAAACTAATGCTGATTATTTTGTATGTAAAATATAAAAATTAGGAATAAATATTATGCTTCCTTCTGGCACTGGTCATACTGGGTGTTCATACATGCAAATGATTAGTGCCTAATCTGCCTAATTTCTGGGAACATAAGACTGATATAGTCAGGATACCACACATCTAGGAACTTACATCCTGGCTAGCTCCAGTGAGTTCACTGAAAATTATGATTTCATTCTAAATTTCTTGTAGCCATATAGCTTTGACTCAAGATTTAAAATTTTTAGTTTTGACAATATTCTGGGTATTTTAAAAGAAACTGGAAGAAATTATGAAGAGCTTAGAAGTAAACTTCTTGGAGAGAGAGGCAGTAGAATCACAGAACCATAGAATATCCTTAGTTGGAAGGGACCAACAAGGATCATTGAAGTCCAACTCCTGCCTGATATAGAACAGTCCCAAGAGTCACACCATGTGCCTAGAGCTGACCAGGTGTGGTGAGCTAAAAATAAAAGGTAATGTACTAGTAATTTATTACTGGTGATAACTCAGGAAGAAATGATCCCATTGTTATACATTCTAAAATGAATAAGAATTTGAGGAAAAAAACCCATGCAGGCTAATTTAGCAAAAGATCCCAAAATATGTTTTGGAATTGAAGACAGAAGCCAGGTTTGTAGAAGCTGTGTTGCATGTGATGGTTTTGGCTGGAACTGAGTAAACTTTCATCATGGCACTGGTATGGAGCTATGTTTAAGCCTATTTTTTTTTTTTTTGGTTTGGTTTGGTTTTGGTATTGGGTGGTGGTTTTTTGTTTTTGTTTTGTTTTTTTTTGCAATTAGTGCTAGTAACACAGGGATATTTTTAATTCCCTCTGAGAGGTGTTTCCACAAAACCAAGACCTTTCCCGCTCCTCACCCTACACCACCAGCAAGGAGACTGAGGGTGCACAAGAAGTTAGGGGGAGACATGGCCAAGGGTGCTGACCCCAGTTTACTAAGGGATGTTCCATACCTTATGGTGTGCTCAGCTTATAGAGCTGACCAGAAAAGGAGGAATGGGAAGACATTCAAAGTGCTGTCATTTTTCTGCCCAAGTCACCATTAATTGGGATGGAGTTTGGCTTTTCCTAGAGATGCCTGCCCAAGAAAAGTAATGAATGAACTCCTTGCTTGGCCATGCTTGCATGCATGGCTTTTGCTTCTCCTATTAAACTGTTTTAAACTCAACACATGTTTTCTCACTTTCACCCTTCTGATTCTCTTTGCCATCCCACCCAGGTGCAGTGAGTGAGCAGCAGTGGGGGGCTGAGTTGTCAGCTGGGATTAAACAAGAAGATTGTGTGATCTAGACTACCTGCTGTAAAACTTGTTTCTTGGGGTGGAGGGCAACAGAAAAACGACAGTAATAATGGCTGGTTACATTTACTTTCGTTGCTATTGTTGTTATTCTTATCCCATGAATTTGGAAAGATTGTATTCAAAACATAAGATATCCAATGGTCATCCAGCCATAAGAATGATATATTCAGTGTGCAGCAGAGAAATCAAAAGAAATAAAGTGACAACTGATCTGACGGAAGAAGTCTTGCACTGGAATTTTTATTCTTGATTTGTCTAGACACTAACAAGGAATTCCAGGATAAGTCCACATGACATGGGATGTCTGAGGCATGTTATTTGCAGGAATGAACAGCTCAATGACTCAATGATGCTGTGCTACCCTGGAATCAAACAGTCAAAGATAATGACAGAAAACATCTTGACAGACCAACATGTATGATGGATAAATACAGATGTCTACATAAAGACATAGCTCAGCCTTTGAATGGTACTGTGCAAGCTGTAAAGATCTTTACTAAATATAGTTCCAAAGCATTTGAAAAGAGACAGTGATCAATTATTTACTGTGTTTTCTTATTAAATATTTGAAAATAGACATCCATGTTCTGTTTTCAACTCATGTAACAACAGTAACTACAGTGTTCCAAACATTGCTTTTCAAATAATTCAGATCTCTTAACCATAACAGACTGCCCTCATTTTCCTTCTTCACACAGCTTCCAAGACCTCATATTAGCTCTAAAGCAAAAGTGAAATTCTCATACAAATAAAAATAGTTACTGATTTTCACCTGAAATTTTACATATAAAGTTCAATACCTCCAGTAGCTGAATGTTTAAAAGCCTTTTATGATAGTACAGTGTTAGTTGGTTAGTGTCTTCACTATTATTCTAAGGACTAGACTACAAAATTTATCAGTTAGTATTTTAAGTCACCAGCAACACAAAGGTTAATTTTTCACGAGTTTATAATCAAAATAATGATACTTAGTGTTTTCCAGAAAAATCTCCATCTGCTTGAAAGCCTATTACCACATGAGATTTCCAGATTTTTATATTTTTTGCTCTGAGATCAATAGGGAAAGTTAGTAACATGAACTGTACAGAATTAATTACAATAAGATCAGCCACATCTTTGTCATTCTACCCTCCCTAATTATTTTTTAATCATCTGAATTTTAATATAGTCTCTAGAGATATAAATTGTGATGTTTTAATGCTGAGTTATGCAGAATTACATTTGATATTTTCATTATTGCAACCCTTTCCTCACTGAAAATATTGCACCTTAAATAGAAAAAAGTGGCAGCGTTGGGTACTAAGTTTCTAAGAAAGTGCTCTCTGTTTTTGGAACATGACAAGTTTGAAGAGGCTAAGGGTGCAGTCATTATTTCAGAATGTCCTGGTTTACGGAAAATTTGTTAGGAAACCAAAAACAAACAGAAGAGATGAAACTGGTTTATGGTCTCTGAACATATTTCTGGTACTTATCAGATGGGCAATGTACATTTTTGCTTATACATTGCTTGGGAGGGGGCAGTTATACTGAAAACTAGTGGGGCTATGAGTTTATGCAGCAAAGCTCTTCATGATATGTGCTGTATTGTAGCTGTAGCTATGTTAGCTCTTTAGTTGTAGCTATGTTAGCTCTTCAGTGTGCTCAGCACATGCTTTTGCAATGAATCTCTCCAATAGTCCTACTTAGAGCAAAGATATTTCCTATTGCAGTCTCAAGACACCGGATTTCTTTAAGGTGAACATAAACATAAACCAGGAAAATATCTAATATTGTCCTGCTGCAGTCACTCTACCTAAGAGACCAAACTAGGGCTAGTCTGAAATAAAACCCATTCAAAATGTGCATGAGGGTATGATGTCTGCAGCACCAAATCTTTGCTCTGTGCGTATCCATCCACCTCGATGTAATTGTGCTGTTCTTCCCTCTCTCACTGCTCTAAAGGTCACTTGCTTTAACAGCTATCATTTCAGTATTAATAGACATATGCCTGCTAGCTGTCCCCCACACATCCATTTCAAGGAATTAACCTTGCCTGACCTCCTGCATCACTCCAATTATTTTTCTGGGAAATATAGAGAAAAATATATCTGTAAAAATTAAGAGAAAAAAACTGAACTGAAGGACAGATGATAGATATGCATATAAAGGCAAGAAATGATAGGCTCTTTCAAAGGTACTGAGCTTGCTTCTTCATTGGCTAGCATGTTGTGAAGTTACTTGCAGCTATGCAAACAGGTATAAATTGTTACCAAATCCCAATCAGAATGTCTACATGCAATTTGAACTCACTTTGTAAATGACTCCACAAAATGCTCAACAATGGAAAATGAAACAGACTATAGTTTGCCCTGCTGTCATCACATTATTTCAGACATTCATTATTCTGGAAAATATGTGACTCTTTTTCACATCTGTAAACCATTGAAATAGCAAATGAACAAATAAAGAGGCTTTATATTAAAATGATCCGGAGAGCATAAGTAAAATCTCACTAAACTCAACTAAGAATTTGAATAAGAAAACCTCTGTTATTGCTGGAGGTTCAGCAGTATTAGATCTCATTGCATTTTTTTTTTTTTTTTGTACAGGATTCATAAGTTCATTTTTAAAATATTTTTTATAGTGCCTAGCAGTAATTTTTGCTTCTTTATCTATCGGGGCACATTTCTAATCTATATAAATAAGGTTACTTTTCAAATTTGCATAAGCATGTAATTTCACATTTCAAAGTTCCAGGAAAGCAAACAGGATGCATATGCATAATATTAGTATTTTAATCCCAAAATAAAAGAAAATATTTTAAAGAAAAATAACAGGCTTCTGAAGTGTTTTCATTTCTGTTTTAGCAATACATCTCTGGAGAACCAGAGTGCAAACCAATTTTGCAAACATTTCAAATAAATGTCAGATTTTTTTTTTATTTTCAAAATAATTTCTGAAAAACTTTAGGAAACCAGTAATTATTTCCAGCCTATAAGTTAGATCTCAAATGCTAGGAACAGGAATTTGAAGTTACGATTCCTTTTTGAAGCTCTTCAGCATAGTTGAAAGAGCTTGTGCACTCAGCTATCGACAGTTCCATAAAAGAACTTAAAGAATTCCATTTGTTTTGCACAAATACTGCCAGATTTCACTCTGTTAGTTAATCCATATCATTTTCAGGTAAGGAGCTCTACATATCCTTATGTGATACAGAATTTCCTTCTGAGTTTTATAGTGAAATTCTTTAAAAAAGCATGTTAAAAGAGCAAAGAAAACAAAAGCTTTAAAAAAAAAACCTACATGAAAAATCATTTCCTCTGTTAACATCTAGAGTACTTGTTTGTCTGAATCAGCCAAAATATCTATTACCATATGTGGAAAACCATTGAGATATGTCTTTCATTTTAAGAAAGGGATAACATTTGAAGTCTGCTTTATTTAGCTTCTGTTTGTTCAACAATAGTGAACTAATTTTTACTGAACTAATTTTTGCTGGTTTTGGAAGATCTTCATTCTTTTAGTATTTTCTTATTTTGTAACACTTGAAAAAACACTGACATTAATTCAAAAATTAAACACAGCTGGTCTACTAGTTATCACATCCACTTCTCCTTTTAAAGATTCCCCATGGATCACTAAATGAAGCAGTTTCTTCATGTAAAAGATTGCAATTTTGTATCTCTTAAATAATTGTATTCACTTTGCGGAGATCTGAAGACTCCTGCCACAGTCAGGGAGGAATATATGAGCACCTCATTATACAAAATTGTTGGGCCCAGTGAGTGGGCTAGATTTGGACAGACTTTGCTTTCTATGGAAAGACCATTTCAGACCTTTCTTCCTCTGAAGGGAAGCAGAGGAAAATTTCTAACTTTCACCTTTCGTATTTGTGAGGCACTACGAATATTTTACCAGTTCAGAACTGACTTACAAAACACAGCTATATTTAATAAATGTCTACCATTGAGTAGGGAATAATTATCTATTAAAATCTATGTTCAAAGAAAAATTTGTATTTCATGCTCTTTAGTAAACTCATCGGAAAGGCAAAGACATAAAGAAGATCTGAAGTATTGAAGAGCCAGCACCGAGAATTATTGAAAAAAATCAAATTGTAACCTGGAAAGAAAGGCTGATCCTGAACTTACTCTGGGGCCCTACATACATAGAGTCTAAAATATCTCTCAAGATCTAGTAAAAATTTTATTATAGAAGATGAGCACTTTCCCCTTGGCAGTGCATGCCTTACATTCAGTGCTAATCACATGCTATATTCATCACTACATGCAAGCACCATCATGTACGTGTATTGCTGGGGAGAGTAATTAAACGCAATGACATTTTGCTTGTGATTTGTTGGAGAGGTTTTTTGCACATTTTCTTTGCTGGCTTCTTCTATTAGTTGCTGCTGTCTTCCAGTGAACATGTAATTTCCCCATAAGGGTGATATTAGACAAGTGAAATGATTTATAAGGACTGTTTGAACCTTTGTGCACAACTACAAACACAAATCAAGATAAATGTGGTGTGTGAGAGTAAAAAAGTGTGTAATGCTTAGTGAAAGTTAGTGTTCAGACATTTCATGATAAACACAGCAGAATCACTGGAGGAAATTTTCCCTAACAATAATCTGTTGCTGCTGCTTATTTATCTCTTTTTTTTTTTAATTGGTATTTCCTTCAGGCAAAAATGAGTCAGATGATGATGAAAACATTTGCCTTGGAATCTCCTCTTAAAGCCCACAGCCTAAATGTCAGAGCAGTTATAAAAACAAATCAAAGATTCATATCTCTAGCGATGCCTAGCATCTGTTGTTTTGTTACAACTCTTGCACTTAGGAAATGCAATTAGAAGAAAATAATGTCCTGCCCTGGATTTTCCCAGTATGATTACAGTATTAAAAATATAATTTATTGCAGATTGTTGATTACAATAATTTTTCTGGTGTTAATTTATTATTTGATATATACATGTACATGCACATACATAAGGAAGTACAAACTATTATTGACTATCTTTATATTATTATTATTATAGCTAGTACAATAGACTAAGTGATATTTCAGTCAGTCTTGTGTCTGTATTACACTATATGAAATATAAGCATATTTGAAAACAGTTCATTTGTATATCTATGGTATTTGTAGTATCTATGGTACTCTAAATAAAATTAATAAATTTGTTTGCAGAATCCATGCCTTCATAAGCTACTAGTGTGCCAGAAAAAGAGTATATGAACTCAAATGTGAACATTTTGGGCATGCATATATAAAATTTTCTTAAATAGTTTTGTTTTAATATGATATGAAAAGCAATCTATATATCTCTCAGGCTCTAACTAATCATATACATCTTAATATTAGCAGTATGATAAAGCTTTCTCCAAGTCTGTTAATAAATTCAAAATTATTTGGGAATTTCTCATTTTAATGATAATCTTGTCACCTCCACTTCCATTAATGCAAAGTGTGAGTGCCTGGTGTTTAAAATGACAGCTGACCAGTTCACTAGATGGCAGAACTCATAGGTCTGTGGAGAAAAGTACTATATTTGAGAATGTTAATTGATTCAATAACTCCAATAATGTTTTTAAAAAAAAAATGTTAAGAGTGACATTCCACTCTCATTTCCCCAGGTGTCAGACAAGAAATATCAAGCTGACTTCAGTAAATGTGATTCACATTTGCCTCAGTAGTAATCAAGAATGAATTGTCCCTTTATCTACCCAATTATCTGTCTCCCTGTCTCTCAGTTCCCCCCTCTCTCACTCTCTATACATAAAGTGCACAAACGAAACAGTTAAAGAAACCTCTGAAATTAATTTGTAAATATTATAATACTATAAAATGTAAAATGAAGGGCTACGCTTTCTAAGGACGGATTTTATCCAATATTTCTAATTTTAAAAAGAAAAGGAATATTTTAGGAACATCATGGTTAGCATGAGTATCTGTATGTCCTTCAGGCCTTTTGCCTTATATGCAAAATAAAAAAATAATACTTTATTTTTTATAGAGTCGGAAGACCTCTCTCTTATACAAGTGTGATGGTTTAGGAATGGTATTGGTGCTCAAATGAAACAGAAAAACCGTGAGCTGCTCCCTCCTCTCCCCACCTCTGTTGCGAGGGACAAAAGACAGAGATCCCGAGTTGAGATATGAGCAATTAACTGGAAACAGCAATGACATACGAAAAGGAACAGTAACAACAACAATATAAATATAAGTAAAAAATATACAAAGAAAGGGTGATTTACATAAAAATAAATACTCCATATATGGCCAGCTGAACCCAGCTCCACTTGGTCCCTGAGGCCAAGAGCAAAATGTCTCCCAGACCCTCCATGTGCCACTGCCACGTTTTCTTCCCAAACAACACAAATTTTCCATCATGGAAGTGAGGATCCCTTTCCTCTGCCTCCCTGCAGTGATGTGCATGTTACAGACCAACAACCTGTGTGTGCCCCCGTGGCTCCAGGCTCTGCACCCGTGCACCTACTGAGACAAAATTAACTGGAGTTGACAACAAGATACAGGGAAGACACTGCTGAACATCATGGAGGAAAGTGCTGGATTAAATTAGAGTACTGTTTCATTTTGTTAGTGAGATCTTTAATCAAATCTCAGCCTCCACAGCTGTCACATTTTGAATTTTGAATCATGACATGGAGCAGTTTGGAAGAGCACAAACTGCATGCCTTTTGGACAAGAGAAAAACCAAAAGCAGCCCTTAGCCCTGTCAGGTCTACCATCCACAGAAGTCTGCTAGAACTACCTAATGGTGAGACAGAACTGCTGAAACACATGTGGAGGGAATGAATATCAAGTCCTCAGTGCCAGCCTTCCCATGTTTCTTCCCCTATGGCCCATGCTTTTTGTGAATGTTGATTTAGGTGATGAATAATGCCATCCTGCTGAGCATGAAAGGATGGATGGATAACCTACCAAAGCCTAGGGAATTATGAATTTCTATAGAAGACATGTGAGGTGTAGTGTTTTACCAGGTTCCTTGGGTCTGAGCAAATCAGGACTACATGTTAGGTATCATCTAGTTCTTCCACATTTTTTAATATAATCTTCATTATTTTTAATGTATTCTCATCCATGCACATATCTGCAAAATAAATAGAAATACCATGGGTTCCTCAAGAATACACCTTATTTTTTATTGATCACACAGGGTAGGTAGGTACTCTGTGACAAAGAGAGCACCTGCTCTAGTTGTTTGTCCACATGTAAGTTTGCACAGTGCACTTTGGGGTTGTTTTTGGAAATGTGCCTGAATTAAAGGATGTTTACCTGTCTGTTTTTTCTAGTCTATGTGCTTCTAGTCAGGTTAAATCTTCCAGGGAGAGAGGGACTACACACACAAAATCTCTGCAGTGGGATATCTGTGGTGATAGTAAAGAAACAGGTTGGTGAGAGCCAGAGAAAAACCTGTGAGTCAGAAGTGGGGTTTTGTCCTGTCACAACAACAACAAAAAACACTTTTCAATAATGCAGATCAGAAGCAAATATTGAGTCTTTGGGCTGAGGTTAGCCTTGAATTGCTACCAAAGTCAGTAAACACAAGAGAGTGAGATAAAAATATGGAGACTGGCTTGAGTGGTCTTTCCTTTATGCCCTGTGTGGGCATAAAGAACTAGAAATGTTAAGAACAATAAAGAACCATAAATAACCAGAAATGTTGAATGGATTAGCACACCCTTGCTTTGGATCTGTTTCAAAGTAAAGGATAATTGCAAGTTATTGACTCATTTTCTGATAATTTCAGTGGAAATCATTCCCAAAAATACTATTCCCAAGTTCAGTGGTCATCTTTACTGGGAAGCTATGGTACTCAGCTGATAGTTTGAAAGCACTGTATTTGAAATATGTAATGAAAAAACGCAGTACATGAAATGCCTGGAGGAGATTGTTCTTGTACACAGAACTGTTTGGCAGTACATTGCCTATGCCCAAAAACTGATGCAGTCAAGTTAAATGGCATTGTTATGTATCTCTATGTGCCTATATGATGCCCTTAAGTACCTTCTTTGCCCATCTCTATTTGCCATTTGCTCTCAGAAATAAAAATGCTTGTAATAAGGATTTTTAAAATCCTATCTCTTGACAAGATGGAAAGAACTGGAAACAACTTTAAAATTCTTGCATCTGAAGATTCTCTCTGGAGCTATATTTTGTTAGCATGTATGGCAGATAAGGTTTTCACCAGAGACAGAGTAGGGAAATTAAGGTGTTGCAAGTGTATTAGGTGGATTAAGGTTGAATTCCAGTGGTAGAATGAAATACCTTCTACTGTTTTATAACATCTCCAAACAATAAAGTCTCAGAGTCCAAGTGACACTCTATAGTGAGTGGCATACGTTGTATGTCACCTCCCTTACTGTGTATTTTTAAACTAATTTATAAGCTGGAACAATTTACTGATATGTAATACTAAATAACTGAAAATATTTGTTTTCTACCCAAGTGCTTAGTTATGTAAGAGAATAGAGAAAAGCAAAGTCTAATTCTTTATATTAATGTTTCAAAATCCATAATAATGAGAAATGCATAATTTATGTAGTGTCAGTAGGGAATTTTTTTTACAAAATATGCAGTTTCTTTCTGCTTTTGGCCGTGAAAGAAAACCAAGAAGCTCTTGTCTGTTTGTCATTAAACTGAGATTAGATGTTTGCTCTGGGCAATGGTTAAAAACAAACCAAACAAAATCCAAACTGGTCAGCTCTGGCATGCCCCACCAGTTTTTATATGAGCTTACATTCTAGAAAGGGATGGTGCAAATAACCTGATAATGACACTAAGAAGAACAAAAGCTTCCAGAGAAAAAAGATGGATCTGTTCAGAAGAGCAGGATTGCCGCAGTGCCTCTGTGAGCCTCCTGCTCTAGCCCTCAGCTTAGCCCAGGCACTGGGACAAGCGCAGATGAGGGTGGCCCCGCAGCTTCGTGAGCAGGGCTGACTCCTGCGGGCTCTTTTGCCCTAAAAGGGGCTTTGAGGAGATGTTGTTACGGCGAGGCAGAGGAAAAAGAAAGAGGGGTCCAATCTAGGTACAGCAGAGTGGGTTTATTCGCCCAGTTCTGAGCCCCGGATCTGACCCAGACACGCGGTTTACACGGTGTTTTAAGGGAGGCAAAAGGGGTGGGGTTGGCTGCTTCTAGGCAGTGGGGTATTGTCTCTGGGGAAGATGGGGGTGAAGGAAGGCACTTTGGACCAGTTACAAGGAGTTGGGAGGGGAAACCAAAGTCAGGAAAAGGTTCACAAAAGGCGTGAAGGGATCAGCAAAAGGCGGGAAGGATGATGGACAAGTAACGGGCTGCTGCACAGCAGCAGGTGCACACGTGGAGAAGACCAAACAAAGGAATACCAATTAGGTGGGGGAAGGGTACATGGAACTGAACTTAACACAAAGGAATTAAACTTTACATCAAACAGAACTTAGTACAGAACAACACATTTAAAAAACATGCACTGCCACACAGGATTTTTTTCCCTGAGCTGTGTAGGTCTGTTTTGGAAAGGGTCCATCTCATAGAATCACAGAATACTCAGAGTCCAACTCCTGAGGAAAGGTAGTGGTATTTCAAGTGTCACATGAAATAAAAATTTAAGATATACATCTAAGGAGGCATTATTTGGACTAGGCCACCAAAGGCTTTTATAGATCAAATGATGGATCCAGATGCATGCTGATTGTTCCCAGCACATCTGCTCTGCTTCTCTTATTTGTGCTGGTTTCTGCCACCTGAGCAAGTGATTAGCATTGCTTAAATGTATAGCTGACTTACTGTTTCTATTCACAGTCAGTGAATGCCTGCCTTACACGGTGATTGTAGTGGTTCATTCAGAGAATCCCAAAGGTGGCTGCTGAACTCCATGGTATTGATATAAATATCTGTCTCCTCAGTATTCTTGACCTCTACCATCAGCATCAATACTGTGACCTTTGCAGACCGGACAGCAACAATGTACTTATGGAGGGAGTCTTCAGATTTTTTGGATCAGAGTACTGAAGGGTTTCCATCTATCATGTGGAATGGGTTTTGGTCCCTGAATACATCTAAGATGCTTCTACTTGGACTTTATTATTCCACTGTGTAGGAACAGTCCCGGTAGTATGCAGAAACAATTTAAAATATTCTTCAGATACTCCTGGTAGCTCTGGAATCACTGCAGAGAGCCAGTGCAAAAGCAGTATACACTTAGTAAAAGTAGGGAAAAAATCAGCAAATATTGTTAAGACATTTCTGCAGTTACTGCAAATGTCTTCTCCTAATAACCAAAGGATTTAGCTTGAGCATATTACTAGCATACAGCTTAGTACCTGTTTCACACATTCACAACCTTGAAAGCAAGTGATTAAGTACAGGAAGAATTTCTTGACATTATCCCTACATTCATGTTACTTGTCATACTTACAATATTAGTGATTTGACCTTTCATGAATCTTTCACTTGCATTCTCTATATTAAGTGAACAGAAGGTTTTAGCCCAGCTATCAGTTTGTACTATTGCACAAAACCTTATCATGGATCTTGTATGTATCTGTATTGATGATTGATAGAGAGATGGAGAGATTGATAGAGAGACTGATTCGGTGATCAGAATTCGATTTTACTCAGATTTTCCAAAGACTTATATACCATTTCAGGAAGGTTAATAATTTTCCACTACAATAATCAGGTTAAAGATCATACAGACAACTCATAAATTTTGCAACACACTTTTACTTGCAGAAGTTTGATTGAATCTTCTCTCTTCCTGTAAGCAGGTTTAATCCCATCCTCTGTAATCTTCAAAACTCTGTTTGTTCCTGCCATGGCTTCTTGGTTATCAAACCAACTATGCTAATCAAGTCTGTTTTACTCTTTGTCTTGTGTATTCCCACATTTTTGCAATAATTACACCAAGCAGAAAAAATATCTGGCTGCCATCTTCCCCATTTGGCTGGGCAGTTACTGTCTCTCAGCATTGCTGAAGACCCTGGAAGCATTTTGAATTAAGGAATGCTGATGGAGGCCAAAGTGAAAATTTTCCTGCTGTCATGCTACTGTTCTCAGTACACATGGAACCTTGTCTTTACAGCAAATGAAGGAGAAAGTAATAAAAATAAACAACATTTTTCTGAACTTGAACTCTTGGGTAAGGGATTACCCTATGTGCTTTTGTATGTGCTTGTGTGATGTCAGCAGCTCCTCAGTGCTGAATGACATTTGATTAATTATAGCAATTAGCAATCACTTTGTGTCAGTCACTGGATACTATTGTCTACAGTATCTGAATACAATATTGCTATATCCCCAAAGTATAGCAAATGTTAGTAGCTATCAAAATATATATCCCATACTATTTAAGGTTTTTTTGGCCACTATCGAAAATATGCCTGTGACTCTTCTGGCAACCACTATGTGAGCGCAGACCCAAACAGCAATTCAGAAATGACCCAATTCATCTCACCCTTCCTCAAATGTATAATGCATTCAAGACTACACTGAGAATATTTAATGGGGCTCATTCTCTTCAGGAAACTATTCAAGAAAATAAGAGAGCAGCAACATGACCTTGAAAATGTTTGGGGTTTTTTTCCCCTGAAAAACTGGCCATAATATTTCTAGCTACATACTTGAAGGAATTGACTCTGAAACTGATAAAGGAATTTGATATAATACACATTTTTGCCATGTCCTTTGGAATTATGCAACTAAATTACATTAATTAGAGTGGTCACAATACCTGATTATATATATATTGGAATAAGAGGTACTAGTCTTCTGGAAAATTAGAACAGATCTGTTCAAATCCTTGTCTTGTTTCTCCAGTACGTATTTGCTTAGTTCTTGTTCATGGGGAGAAGTTCAGACACTAGTAAATAATTTACAACTTGCACCTTGTTCCTCTTGGATAAATCTTAGGAAAAAATCATCCAGACCTATGCTTGATCTCCCAGTTTGAACTGCAAGCAACAACATAATTGAACGTTATTTTTACAGCAGTGTGACATTATGTGGTTCATATTTGTGTTTACTTAGATAAATTTCCATGAAATACATTTACAGAGAATTTCCCTGATGAACATAAGGTGTATGATTTATTTTTGAAAGGGAGATTTTTTTGCTGCATATGTTTGGATTTTTTTTTTTTTAATCTATTTAGTGACATTTAGATGATGAAATTTTTCCTGGCATATTGAAATTTTCCAGTATAACGAAAAGTATATAAATAGAATATTATGAAGCAAATTTCTTCATAGATAGTATGGATGTTTCCCCTTCTGTTCCTGGAGGTCACCCATAAATGTTTACCTAAAAGTAGATATTCCCTTTAAGACTTACAGTAAACTATGTTCAGAGGTGAAGCAAACAGAATGCCTCAAATTAATTTCAAATTTTCTCAAGAGAGGGATTTGGAGAAAGGATATGTGTCAAGAGCAAAACCAAGGATATTTCAGGAATTTGCTGGAGTTCTGTTCATGCTTATTGTTCCATGGTTATATTAGCAAATGCAAGTCAAAACCAGAAATAAATACATAGGTGAAAAGACACTGATATTTTGATGTTTACTCTTGTATAACAGAATCGTTTTTAAAATTTCTAGAATGTTTATACCACTTGAACAGAGTTATCTTTTGTTAAAAGTAGTATGTGGAAGCAGGGTACTCCAGAGAGAGGTACTTTGCTCACTACAAACAAGACAAAGTAGAAAGATCAATTCCAATTCAGAACTAGAATGGAGGTTTTACTATACAAGATGCTGTTTTTCACTTGCAACTGCCTGAAAGTGGAACTGCTCATATGAACTAAACATAGAAAAATTATATTGGAAAAAACTAACTACTCATAGTTGTAGAGGAAGGTGGTAAATGGTATCTGCACACAAGATACAGGAATAAGAAATGGAAGGTTTAGTTTTTATAAACATGAAAAAGAATGCTCATTGAGGATCTGCACTTTCTGTAGCACTGGTAATTCATCCTGTGAGATAAAACTAGAGGTACAGAGAGGGTGGTGTGCAGAATTCTGGGACTAGCTGTTGGAAAAATTGCTCTCTGTGTGTCAGTCGTGAGTTTGGTTTAAACACTGACAGTCAGAGAGGCAGAGAGGCAACTGAAGAGCTAAAGGCATAATAAATTGTTCCTGGTTTGTGTTAGATAAAATTAAATGTCTTTCACAAGGATGGCTTCATTTGAGACTTTTTGAAGATTGCTGCTTAGGAAGGTACAAGCTGTAGCCTTTGGAAAGAAGATCTGCACAAAGATCTAGTGCTTTTGATGCAAGGTGAAGAATTTTTAATGTGCTGAATTTCAGTGCAGGAAACAGCCAAAGGCAAAAATGGCAGCCTGAAGCCCTGCATCCAATTCTGATTTAGACAGATGTCCCACTAAATACCTTTATCCCAGTGTGAGATGTTTATTGTGATTTCACCAAATTAACACAAAGCCCATACATTTTACTTTCAGAGTTCCAGCAAGGTGCTTAAATGTTGCGATTTAGATGCAATTTTAGTTATGCTGTGGTTCAGCTGTATGAACATGGGAGTTTAAAGGTGTGAAAATAAAATTCTCCTTGAAGGGCTGTCTGTGACAGATACCTTCCCTGTGTGCTCTATATTTCCTGCACTGGTCAGCTGAGCTGACACATGCAGGAGAGGCTGTAACTCATTGCAGATGAAAGCTAGCAGCATAATCTGTATGAACTAAACAAAAGCAATAAGAACTCGTGATCTTAGCCAGCTTCACTGGAGGACTATGGAGATGTGTGATTTCATATCACCAGTTCAATTCTTTCATCTTGTCTTTCATCACCTCCATCATTCTCAGGTTCCCATTCCCCTTCTCTGTGCCCTCCATTCACTATGGTAACAACACATCTCATATCTGCAGAAAAAGAAAAAGATCTGCCTACAGCTTCACTGCAGGGGCGTAAAAGTTTGGACTGGCCAAAGCACTAGAACATGGCAGGGCTTTGTGCCCTGGCAGAGGTTGTCCCTCTTCTTGGTCTGTGGGCCCCATGGGTTCCCCTTGGAAGAACAAGGAACATGGAAGTACATGGCCCTGTGGCTGCTCATTCTCCCTGTGAGTGACACAGACCTGGGAAATATCTCGGGTACCTTCCTCTTCCTGGCCAGCCGTGGGATTTGCTGCTTGGAGTCGCAAATGTCAAAATCTATCTTGGATGAGAAATCCTTTCCAGAACAATACCACAAGGGATTGCAAACCTATTCAGGCAGTGGAGAAGTGCTTACAGTTATTCTCTGGTCTTTTACTTATAAATGCTGCCAGAAGAAACATGGAATAGAGGATTCTTTCACCTTAGCTGATAAAATCAAGAAGTTATATGAAATGGTTAGTTACAGACAACAGAAAAGTTTTGGACTTATCCAGTTTTTAGGAATTTGTTTTTCAAAATGGGGAAGGAAGGAATGGGGAGACCATCTTCCTCGATCCTATCCACAGTCTAAAAATTTTCTTTAGGCATGTTTCTAAATGAAAAAGTATAGTAAGCAAAAGTATTTTATTAATAAAGGTGTTAGAAAAAGTATTTCTAAAATTTTCTACTCTTTTTGACTGTTGGTATTGACTAGATTCAGTTTCAACTAACATTGTTCTTCTGGATACTTCTCTTTCTAGATTTGCAAAATGATTTCATGGTAAACATTTTTTTATTCAAAATTGAGCACGTTTAAATACTTGTTAATGTAAATTTGAATTTAATAAACACTGATTTTATTCACTTTTTATTTATAGGTGCTTATTTGTGTTGATTTTATTTGTAAGTTGGTTAGATTTATTTCCAAATATTTTCAGAATTCATGTTTGCCCTTTACTCTCCACTTCTGGTACATCTGCTACCTACCTTTCTTCACTGAATTTGAAAAAAAACTTAACTGAAATGTCAGAATATCAGAATTTTTTAAGCCAGAAATTCCAACTCTCAGGACTGTATTTTTGCCTCCTTATTTTCTATCTGAATTCTCTCCCTCAGAATTATTTTTCAATTTCCTGTAGTGCATAATCAGGTGATTAAGAAGCCCAACCATTACCCCTTTTCTACTTGGAAAAAAAAATTAAGGAAAGAGGTAATGCCTGAGGGGTTGTAGTTAAAGTTTGTAACTTTCCATAATGTAGATTCTGAATTTTACATGTTCACTTTTTTGCAAAATAGCGTTGCTGCACAAGACGGGGCACGAATTCAAAGAAAACCTATCAGAAGAAACTGAAAAGATTGGGTTTTTTTCAAAGTTGTGACAGAAAATACCCATGGTAAGCTTTATCAGCCAGGCAAACCCTAAACTAGTCTTGCTTTGCTGGGTCTGATGTTACCCAAACTCCATGTTTCAGCTCAACTGCAGAGACTTAGTCAGTGCCAGCTTTCCACCTTTTCTTTTTTTTTCCCTTGTATTTTTAATGCATAGAAGAAATTAAGCTTTCAACTGTTGTATAACATGAGATTGGACCAAGATGTAGATACTCTGAGAATTAACAGAGGAAATAGGGCTAGCTAAAAAAACAAACAAACAACAACAAAACAACAACAACAACAACAAACCCCAAAAAGCAAAAACCCCAACTCATTTACTTGGAAGATGTTTTTCTTGAACTATTTTGTCATTACTTTGGACATGAGAGGAATCACAAATGTGTCTCAACGGGTGACTGTTGAGATCCAGCTGTTCTGTATTTGCATTTATCAGAATGACAAAATACCAGAGTGCTATTGTTGTCTATCAGATCCTCTCTGGAGGCTGGGTTTTTTTGTGAAAAATAAATATATGTATATGTCATGTTTATATACATGAAGCTAAGTAGAATATAAAGTCTGAAATCTTAGATAATACATAGGTAATCTTTTGTATTTTTCAGTCATTTCTGAGGAGGAAAAAAATATGTCCTTATATCAATTATAAAATTACCTAAACATTCTCAGTCACTCGTTCCTGGAAAGGCCTGGAAGACTTTCTAAGTTTTTGTGGGATTCTGCTAACATCCAGATGAGTGGTGTTCCTGTATGGAGATACAGAGTTGTTAAAGAATCATCAAAATTATTCCTGGAGAAGTAAATAGCCAATGACTGCAATACAAATATCTGCTCTAAGTCCAGAAAAAGACTTATTATTTTATATCATAAAATGTGAAAGGAAAAATTCACCGGAGACTTAAACATTTTCAGCTGCTAAAAAGGTCTTACAGCTAATTTTCTTGTTTTAATTGTGGACATAATATTGCCTTTCCAAATACGATGGCAAGTAAGCTAGTCCCTCTAGTCTCTCTGTATTTAATTACTCCTCAGTTCCACATCCAAACCCAGTCTCCATTCTCATCTTTCAGACTAATTTCCTTGCCGTCACTCTGGGAAAACCAACATGTCATTCTTTAAAATCTCTTCTTTATGAGTGTTCTGCACTGCATAGTTGACATGAGAGTCCTGATCCACCTCTGGCATTACCTGACTGACACAGAGATTACATTTAGCTGGCAGTAAATTGACATACAGCTGGGGTTGCCAGCACTTTGCCTTCTCTGCTTCATATCCTTGGTGCAAGTCACTACTTTTAAGCACTAAAAACAACACAAAGAATGAATATAAGTCATTTATACAACCTAAATGTTCACCTTTTGAAATCTAACTTCTCAACTCTTGAAATTGTTTTAAATAGTTTTGTGGTATCATCCACTTTTGTACCGCAGTTTTACATTATTATTTACATTCTCTCTGTCTGCCTGTCTGTGTATCTCAGGGCAGTAAAAGTGAAAAGCAGAAAGCCTCCTGTTTGTGTTATGTAACTCTCCTCTTCTGGCAGCCGGCTCCAATGTGCACCTCTGTGAATGTTGCTATGGAGACTCCAATTTGGAAGCAACTGGATTTGAGAATTACCAGCCCAGCAATATGTGACAAAACAAATAAAAAACAAAAGTGGTGCCTGCCCTTCAGAGGGGAGTCAGGCAGGTCTACTAGATCAAGCTAGAAGTGGGGCTGGAGGGGGAAGGATGTTGCTTGCACAAGTGATTAATTAATGCATTATAGTCTTTGTTATTATTCTCTATAATTTTGCTTTTCTCCCCAGCTGTTTTATGAAACAGAATTAATGTTAAATGATAGCTCTTTCTGGTTAAATTACTGCAGTAGCATCCAATGCACACAGTTTCTACCTTTCCCCTGAAAGTGAGCCCAGTATATGCTCTGCCCTCCGGATGATAATTCACTAATGCACTTGTTTGTACATCTGACTTTATGGGTATTTGTCTCCTGGTGATACCCAAAAGTATTTGCTTATTTTTGGTTCTGTGATTCCATATTGTTTCTAGTCCTTCTCTCACAGAAGACTTTGACAAAAGTTATTGACTACAAGAACACAAGAAAAAAAAAAAGCTGTGAGAAATAACTCACTAGCACATTAACACAGGGAGCCAGGGATTACATTTTTTTTTCTAGATTAGAGGTAAACCAGTGTGCTAAGTGTAAATAACTTATACCAGAAATCATAATAACCTTTGCTTCAGCATTTCACAAGACTTATTTTATAAGCAAGTCTTGTTTGACAATATTCTTTGTTCTGGGATTTTTTTAACATTTATTTGAAGAGGCGTATCTGTAAATTTTCCGTGTCTTGTTTTTTATTATTTTGCTTTGCAGCTCAATACCCTCTGAGTTTTGTTCCATTTGATAGAATGATTGACTCAGTTTTGGATTAACAACTGCTGTTTTCTTGAACACTGTTATGAAAAAAAAAAACAAGACTGGAATTTAGTATAAAAAAATATAAGTAACAGAAAAGTTGGGGGTTTTTCACTGATATTATTTTTCTGGTGTTGACCTTAGTCCACATTTTTATGTAGGTCTAACTTTGCTTTGACAAAGTCCTTTCTATGAAAAAGGGTGGCTTATATTGCTGGCAAAAAGTAATGATGGTGCTACTTCATTACTTGTTTGAAAAAATATGTGCAAGTCGAAAAGGCATGCTGTTGCACAGTCAGTATGAAGGACCACTTTACAGAGGGAGCCAGGAAGTTAAAACTTCCCAAGAACAGGATCTATTGAGGCTGCCACCACATGACCAAGAAACCTGGACAACCAAGAGTTCCTTGATTAGTATGGTTACATCTATCACTCTTTGAGAAGCAGGGAGCAGGAATAGGCACCAAGTGATCTTCAGTGACTGGGGCCTACGGAAGGATCATAATTCAACATTTCCTTCATCTCAGATCTTAAAAATTACAAGATGTCTCTTTCACCTTAGAGATTATTAAGGCTTCTCAGGGCTGAAATTGTGTCCCAAAGAGTCTTTCCTCCCTTTGTGGAGTCCTCCCTCTGCATCATACTGAGATACCCTGCACTTCTCTGCTGTAATGGTCTTCCCACAACACTGCCCCTAAGCAGCAGTGGCCACCAGAGCACAAGTGATACAAAACCAAAGAAGTCCATGCAAAGCACTGTTGTGTAACTGCATTTGAGGAGGCATATGCTACCATAAAAACAATGTTCAAAGTAAGAACAGAGAGCAAATATCTTAGCAACCTACCTCACCAAGATGCTTCTTCCATCAGTCCTGTGCTCTAAATCAACAAATGCTCTTGTATTTCAGCTAAATTGTTTAGATGATGGTTCACATTCCCTAGGTAAATGATAAATAAGCTTGCTTCAGCAGCAATGAAAGGCTCAAGGTATTCATTACTCTCTGCACAGTCAGGCAGGACCTAGAAAGGTGAAATATAAAGGAAAGCAAGGAAGCATTCCTGTTCTACTTGGAACTTCCTTGACTGTCTTTATCAGCAATACTGTAAAATCTTTTCTTCCATTGCTTACCAGTGTAGCTTCATAGTTTAAGACTTGAAAAACATGAGGAAGTAACTCAGCATTTCACTGACTACTAACTGTGGGTAAACTCTAGAGATTTATTGGCAAAGTGTATATGACCCCATTGCCAAAAGGTACTATGAAAGAAGGCTTTTATAGGCACAATAAGGCTTGTCCAGAAATTTTAAGGTACATGTAATAGTTGATAATGTACTGGTATGTTATTTATATTTTGCTAGCTGAAGTTTTCTGTGGCCTCCTTAAATCTTTGTTACCTGAATAGAATTAAGAAAATCTAAGTTTGTGTTACAGCACAGTCTACCACACAGTTATTTTTATAATGACATGTTTTGCACTTTTTCAACTGCTTAAAAATGTGCTATTTAAGTACTGAACAGTGAACAGGTATATTATACTTGGTGTATTATGCAGGTAAAATATATATAGGTATATATAACTGGTATAATATACCTGTATAATATACCTTTATATATACCTGTTCAGTATGTATGAACTGGTATATTAGATTGGCTGATGATACGCATTCAAAACTTCAAGTATGATACTGTATTACATATTTCCTTTGTTCTACCAGTTGAGGGTATTCTAAAGTTTTGTTCTCATTGAAACTTACAGAAGCCCAAGACCAGTTATTTGTACCCTGTGATCGGACTGTTAGTGGGTATCAGCAGACTTTGTTCCAGGAGAAGAAAATCTTTCCTGCTGTCTCAACAGAACTGGCTCCCTGCATCTGCACCACCAGACCACGGTAGAAGAGAAACAAATGAGGAAAAGCATATGCCAGACCTCATGGAGCTTGGCTTCTCATCAATCCTCCTCAAAAACTGTAGTGCCAAGCCAAAATTTTACTTCTGTACCCTTCACTGGCCTCAGTCTTGCATAAAATCTAGGAGACTAAAAAACTTTTAAAAAACTTCATGTATATTTCTGATACTATGTGTGTTTTTGAGAGAAAACAGTGATTAAATATAGTGCTAGTTGAGATAATGGCCAGAAAAGAGTTTACAGTAAAAATATAAGATCATATACGCTTCACAACATAGGAAGGCACAAATTCCTTCTGCGTATTCTAAGAATGTATGAGGCTGGTAAATCATTGCAATGGAAGTACACAGCTCTTGAATGAAATCAGTACATATCTTTCAACCAAAGACAACAACTATATTTGTTGAGCTTCCTGCTAGCCACTCATCTATTTAGTTCAGCCTGTCCCACTAAGCATTCATATTAAATTTGCTGCTTTTTCCAAGAATATTTTTAAGTCTTTCACCACTAAACTGAAAGAGTCTAAATCATCCTTGTCATCAAAAGAAGTAGAAAAGCAGATTAGAGGGGAAAATAGTATTGGAAACAACTATATAACCTAAGACAACAGTGTTTTTCAATATGAATAAACCTTTTTTTTTCCCCTGAAAATTATATCAGAAATCAAATGAATAATTTCCTAATGACAGGAACAAATAGACATGAAGAAAAATGTTATCAGTGATTCAGAGAAACTGACTTTAAAACAGTCTAGAAGAATATGTAAATAAGTATATGCATCAGGCAATATCAATGTTTACTTAATCATGTGCAGAGCACTTAAATGATAATAATAATTCTACTTGTTTATAGGTAATCAGAGGAAAACCTAAATAACACACATCAATTTGATAGCAAAAAAGTATGTATAATGCTTTAGAAATATTCATTCAAATCATATGCAGTTAAATGTTGCAAATAGGATTACAGATGGTACAAGGATCCTTCAAAGACGGGTGCAAATTTTTTTTTGCAGAGTATATACAGCATAGCTTTTGGATAACTCACTATTCTTTTTAAGGGATATAATCAATATAATGTTTTTAGAATACATCTTAATGTTTGGCTATAAACACCACATGTTTATAGCCAAACATTATTTGTCTTTATGTCTATTACAAGGCCAGGATCTATCAAAACCATGCAGCTCCTGATTGATTGATGCAATTGATAGGAAAAAAACAATATCTTTTCTCCATAGATTTTAATATAAAAAATCAAGAGGCTTATGTAGGTTTGGAAAAGTAAGCACAGAATGATGGAGAGCAGTGACAGTATATGCAGACTAGATTGTATTTAAATTGTCATGAGATAAGATGCTGTTTCTGTATTTTAGCTTTTTTTCCTGATCTTTGCCTTTAATCCACTAAGTCTTTCTCAACCCACAATTCTTTAAAAGTATACATCAATTTATGTACATTCCTTCTTCAAGTCAACAGTAAAGGAAAAAAAAAAGGAAAAAGCTATGTCTTCATGAATATGAAAGAAATTCTAGTATAGTTAAGGAGAAAAATATGGCAAAAATTGCAGAAAATTATTTGGAATAATTGTGTTTAACAGGAAATTGGTAAAAAAGAGGAAAAATCAATAGCAGCAAAATAAGTACAGGGAATGTGAAGTGTTGGGAGAAAGCAAAAGAAAGAGACTATAAATGAGAACAAAGTGGTTTGTGGAAATTGAAAAGGAAACAAAGGTATCAGAACTATGTTTTCTGGCAGGATCCATGAGTTCAAATATATCATAGATGTAATATAAACTACAATTTTCATGTCCTAATTATAAGACAGATGGATTAAAATTTGTAATAATGATGAAAAGGAAAATTAATTCAATCAAGACTTTAGTATGTTGAAAGAGTGAGAATTTACCTTTTCCTCTGGTAAAGATGAGAAATTCAATCACTTGGTGTGATTCTCAAAACCAAGACATTTTATGGGATGCATGAATATGTTTGAAGTTCTTACATGTTGTCTTAATTTTACATGGTAAATGGAGATTTTTGAAAACTAGCAATTGTTGTGGTTTAGGACAAGCACTACCGCTCCCCTCTGCTGAGAAAGAGAAAAGGCAGAATTATGGACTGAAAAGAGAAAAAATTACTGGAAACAGCCATGAGATATGAAAATGAACAGCAACAATATTAACAACAAAAGCATACAAAAAGAGGGTGATTTACATGCAGAAATTGCTCACCACTTGACCTGACCTGGTGTGGCCCCAAGGCAATGAACAATGGTGCCTGAACCCTCCACATCCATGCTTTTTTCCTAGCTGCTCACCACACTTGCTCCACAGAAGAGGAACAACCTCCCTTCTAGGAAGCATTATTATATTAACACCATTCTGTTTAGTGCATTTAGCTTACTGCTCTGTGATATCTTAGTTTAAAAAAAAAAATCACATAGACCAGCAAAATTCAGGCAAATGGATTTATAAGTAGTCAACTGATTCCTCAAAGTGGGCAAACACACTAAACTGAACTAGGAGTGGCCAGCAGTGACAAAAGAGCATGAACTGAGCAATGCTGATTTAAAAATGAATGTGACAAAAGATACATCTCTGAATTCAGCACTGTTCAAAGAGATACTATAATACAAAATCCCTTTCTTGTATATATGTACTTCAAAAAGCTGTAATTGAAAATAATGAAATGGAAAAAGGAAGTGGTGTGTGAAAAAGCCATAAGAACACGTTAAGGGCTAAATAAATGTAAGTTTATGTGTTCTCCCTAGTCAGAATACTAAAATTAAGACCATGAGTTGCTCTGATCACACAATAGACTTAGCTGGATAAAGCATTGATCCTTGAGTATCTAAAGACAACAATAAAGATGGTTGGGATTGAATGAAACATGCTGACAAGGGAATGGCATTATTTTCCTTGTGACTGAATATGAATAAACATCAGAACATGTGAGATGGATTTTCTTTCTTTGACTTTCTTCAGCTCAGACTCTTAGCCCTTCTAAATACATCAGTGTTTGCAATCAGTGAATGAAAAACCTCTGAAATTTGATGGTTTGTGTTATGGTATGCATTAGACTAGTACTGATAAACATTTTTGCTTTAGAGTATGAATTTGAGTGCTTAGTAAACAAAGGAAAATACTGAAATAATATCCCCATTGTTAATCAAAGCAGCAAAGAACATGAGACTGTAGTTTGGGCCCAGTGAGCCCTGCATCAAAGACTTGCAGTTAAAATGCAGCATACAGTGTAATAGTCCCATTCCTGGAAAAGCCAGAAGTTATTGGCAGCCTTTTTGTATACATTAAATTGGGGAACTGAAACAGAGCCCCAGCTTCAAGTTCCAGTACCTGCTGTATTTCTATCCATGCCAGTGTCACACACAGGATCATATACCTGGGGTAGCCTCAGGTTCCCACTGCTGCCGCCTTCAACAGGGGCAGGGAGAAAGCTGCAGCCTCAGCAGCAATTTGGATAATCATGGATCAAGGTAGCAGTGGGTGCTACAAAGCACGCCTAAACTCAAAGTTTGGCAGGAGTTTGGTTTAGTTGGGAGATTCTGGTTCCAAATCAATATCCCTACCACGGCACAACCCTAGCTTTGATGTCAACCTCCACGACACCTGTAGTAAAGATACTGTCAGTATCTCTACTGTAACTTGATTAGTCACCTGCTACTGGTGCTAGTCTTCACAAGAAAAATATGGAAGCTGATGTATCTCAGTGTTTGAGGAAGCATTCAAATCTGCTGCTGTACTCCACAAATCCCCACAGAAATACATCCCTGAAGCCTGCACTGCAGAACACCTGGTATACATTCTGCACAGTATATATTTTAACAGTTTTAAATTGAAAGATTATTTTCAGTC
This sequence comes from Cisticola juncidis, assembly GCA_013400215.1. Lineage (NCBI taxonomy): Eukaryota > Metazoa > Chordata > Aves > Passeriformes > Cisticolidae > Cisticola > Cisticola juncidis. The sequence goes on along the minus strand of VXBR01001840.1, from coordinate 37,656 downwards.
CTACTTTACATATTTCACTTATGATCATAAATTTTCATCAGCGTTTAGTAACAGGATGTCAAGGCAATATGGCATATGCTTTCTAATTGGTATCACAGTCTTGCATTGAAGTGGAATCTTCTTTAGAGACATCTGCCTACTTAGTGTGTTATAAACAGAATATATCCTTTTTCCTTCTGCTTGAAAGATTACATAAGTACCTTTTGCTGGTATATTTAAAGGGCTTAAAATCAATCCTGTTGCTGGATGTTTTAGGAATACCAACACAGGAACAATTTCCCTCACCTAAACCAGACATTATTATTAAATCTTTTTTATTGTTACTCAGTTTGCAGTCATGATTGGTATGCGCAAAAAGTAAAAAAATGTTATTCAGCTTGTCTACTTCTAAGTCCAGACTTTTGTTTTGCCTAGTGTAGTAACATAAGACCTTTAAAGGTGATTATTTAAATCAGGTTTACTTCTGAGAATCTGACACGTATTTCTTACCCTCACTAGTCTGACCGACCAAACCACAATTAAAATTGGGAGTTAAACTGAAAAGTGAGATTCCAAATGCAGGACCTTAAATTAACTGCCAGGTTATGTCAATACAGTCATAAATTGCTTGAGTCAAGCAGTGGACTGAAGTCTACCAAAGCAGTGATCTCTATCACCTCTCCTTTCATCTGCACTGACAGCAATATGTCAGCCTGGACAGGCTTTTGTTTTACATGACTCTCTCTTGCTTTATGTGAACTAAGATGCCTTAGGAAGGACCCTGCTCGGTGACTCATCTGGACCAGATGATATCACCACAAGACAAACTCGGGTTTGTTTGCTGAGAGGGAGGTGTGGCTTGGACAGGAACGTAGTTGTTCCCATTCACATCAGGACCTCATGGAGCTATCAGCTCAGATGTTCTACAGCATGATCCAAACCTGAATGTAATTACAGTCTTGCATTGACTATTCTGATCATGAGTCTCTGAGCTCAAGCTTAGTCACAAGCTTCAGATATCAAATAACTACCGTTATATCTTGTATATATTCTTGGGAAACGTGTGTGCTCCTGGTATTCAAATATAGGGTTTGATTTCCAGATATGTCAGTCATTAAGTGATTTCAGTGATGCCCACTGAGGAGCTGGTATTCAGAATTTTTGAAAATAAAGGCATTAGAATTCAAGTAGCTAAATGTGAATTTAATAGTTTAACTACAGACAGAAAATGTTTGACTGTTTTTTCTTTCACTCTCCCTAAAATTAAAGAAAATACTTTTTTCTCATTATATTAATGATTTTAGCAGCATACCATTAAGAATCAGTCAATCAATTTGTACTCCTGTTGCCAGACATTTAGGTTATGCTTACAGTGCACTACCATATAGAGAAGAGTCATAATCTCTAGAGAAACTCTGCTGAGTCCTGAAAGTATTATGTACTTTTATATTCAGCATTTTTTTTGTGAATTTAGTATCTTTCCTCTGATATGCAGCCTGCATGAATTCATTATTACTACATAACACAAAGTGTTCCACAGGTCAGTGCAGGTGGAAGGATTTTCACAGATTATTCATTAAAAGGACCAGATGTTTCATCATTAAGTTTTAATATAATTATAATTCTGTGTTTATACTCACAAACCCTTTTCTCCTTCCATGCCAATTCTTTCATTTCTTTTAAAATCTTGACTCAATCAGATAAGCTTCTTGTTAAAAATGTGCATGTACAGTTGCAAGTTCATAATAAGTTTGCTATTAATGTTGCAAAAAAGCCTTTAGCTTTTTCAACAAAAAAAAATTATATGGTGCCAAATCCTGATCTTCCCAGTTATGCAGGTATTCCTCTTGCTCTATATTGAACTGATACTATGTGTAAAAATAAAGCTGTTCCAAGATCATTCAGGGGACAGAAATTTTTTTTAAACATTTTAAACCTTCAATAATTTTCCTATTTTGCAATTAGTTTGTTTCTATTTAATTTTTAAAACATTTGACTGATTCTTTGGATAGCATGAAATCATTATTAGAGTTCTACCTGAGTGCTTTTTTCAAAGAACATTGCCAACAGCTACTGTTAGCATTCCCTAAGTCTGGAAAGAGACCTTCATATCACAAACTGGAATTTATCTCCTTGAGAACATTCAGTTTGCACTTGCCTTGTTTCCAACACATAGAACACTAAATGAAAATAGAAAAACCACTGGCAAGCTGGTGCTGAAAAAACAATGACATTTAATAAACAAAAATACCCTTTCAATTTTACTTAAGAAGTCCTCACTGCTAGGAAAAATCTCGCTGCCAAGAAAAATTTAGAACCAACCCTTGATATATTCTGTTCCTGCATAAAGGTATGAACACCAAACACTTAGAGCCTGCTGTGCTGTCAAACAATCCAAGGCAAGCCATGCAGTACATTGTTGTTTCTGAAATGCTAGCCTGTAGGAGACAGAAGGACTATTTGAAAACTTCTTTGAAATTATCAGTTCCTCTGACAAATGGAATTTTGAAGGAGAGTCTTGAAGAGCAACTGTACTTATTCTCTCAGAAAGTCGAATTTAGTTCAACAGAAAAGAGAAAGCATAGAGAGCTTAATATAGCTTCTGTATAAATAAAGTCAATAACAGTATACATGTGATAAACTGCACAGTTATATAGATAAAGAAACCAGATTTTTTTTTTCAGATCTGTCATATTTGAATGGATGAAAAGTCTCTAGCTAGACCAGCAGTTTAGAAAGGAAAAATTTCATTAGGGATATGGAAAGGATTCAATATGGTTTTGTGTGATGATATGGAAATAGCATATTTCAAACTGCTGCCTTTTATAGCTAGAGAAAGATGGGAGAGCTAAAAGAGGTGGAAAATCAGACATTTTCTTAAAAACTACATGTTTTCTTGTATTAATTTCAAAGATAGAAGGAATTTGAGAGGTTAACAGAGGTGTACCAAAAATTCTTGCCTAGTTTTTGGCATACAGTGTTTCCATCTTTCTTAATCTACAAAAGTACATGATTACAGATTTTTATTCCAGATACATATGACAAACTGACCTGCATAAATTTCTCTCTTAGTCTGAGTATTTAAAAATGGATATGATTGGAAAGGTCTACTGTGTCAATGGGAATTAGACTATTAATGGTATAAAGGGATGCATTTTATACAGCTCATTACAAATTTGAATATTTTAAAAACTAGAATGTTTTAAAATGCTTTCTACTCATACTGATAATGAATATTAAGTATGAATAGAAAAGTGTTCATGCATAATACTTGCTCTTTATTAACCTCAGTCCCTGAGCATTTCAGTTTTAAAATTAAATTACCGTGTTTTTTCTAAAGCTAATGTCATAGCACATTCTGATTGTAAAGCCATTCTGATACAAGCATTTTTGAAATACCTGTCAAATTCTACTTTTTTTTTTAATATGTCATTCAGGTTTTGTGACAAATAAAACACAATTGTAGACTGCAGATTTTCAGAATATGGATTCCAAAAGTGAATCAGATTGTGGGTTTGCATTTGGTTTTAATGACCATTTTGGCAAGTAGTAAGACAACTAATGTCTTTAAATGGTGTCAGTGCTTTTCTCTCTGAGATATCTGCACAGTCCAAATCTAATTTTAATTATTTCTTCCTAAATGTGAAAGAAAATACAGGACAACTTTGTCTGGCTGATGCTCACATAGCTTTCAGGAACACAAGAGCTTTAATGTGTTCTGCCAGCTGTGACTCACACCCTAGATTTTAACAAGAGTGACCCGAGAATTGTGCCAAAAAATACCTCTATTTTAGGACAGCTTTTTTCTCTGGAATATTCTTCCTATAGATGCTCTTTCTCAATTGACCCACAGTAAATCTGGCTTGTTCTGGAAACATATTAGCTTCACAAAATAGCATGTAAATTAAAAGTGTTCTAATTCTGCATACACAAATGAGAGTAAAAACATAGCAAGGAATGACTTCAACTTACCTCTTCTATTTTTTTGGAAAATGCTATGATTAACTGGATTAGCTGGATCTTAAAACATAAGTGAGTATTAAGTGAGATCAAAATCTAACTGGCAAATGAAGCGGTCAGAGTAGAAAATGCGTCCTGGATTAAAGAAAAGAGATACCTGTGAAACAGAAAGAGTTGAAGCTGATGAAGAAGACTGTGGAAAAGGAAATGGGAGATAGCTAAGGATTACAGAAAGGAATGGTGCATGCAGAGCTTAGAAAGCTTTTCAGCATTCTGCCCAGGTGGTGAAGGGGTGAAAGAGCCATGGCAGGGCCTGCACTCATGGCAGCTCAGTCTGAGGAGCTGAACATCCTCCAGAGGACATGTAGGCTCACTGCCTTCAGGAAGAACAATTGGTTTTGTTTTGCAGAGGAAAACATGGAATTTAAAACATCTTTGGTGTTTTGGTCACAACCTCAACATGGGAAATAAAAAGAAAAAAAGGATGATGAATTCATTCTCTCTTAAATAAACTCTTCATTTATGTTACACTTACCACAACTAAAATTTTATGTGACTGGTGCAAATTCCTAGTAATATGGCAAAAGAAACCAGTAATGCTCAAATATTGCAGTATTTTTCAGAATTGAAATGTGACAAATTCAGTTACCACTGCAAAGAGGAAGATTAATAAAAGAATGGTATAAAATAGAATCAGCAAGAGTGTTTGTGGAGCTTGCTTTTAACATTCTAATATAAAGAAGTGGAAATAAGATGCATAATGGAATTAAATTCCAGTCTTCATTTGCTCTTCAGCTTTTCTTTTCTCTTACTTGCTTAATAGCAACCTGTACAGGATGCATATGATTTAATATACACTGTACTTGAGCTTGAGTGCAAATTTGTAAATCAAGCAATTTTTATTTGCTTTTATCTGCGAAATGTGGTAAAGTATGTGTATGTTATATGAAGTGCTAACTGAGGAGTTTATATTCCACTTGGTAGCACACTAGAGCTAAACATTTGATTGGCTTTTATAAGATCCTTTTCTGACCAAAAAAACCCTGAACTAGAAATTATATTCAATCATATACTAAACCAGCCAAAACAAACTCTCCAGAACTGTGACCTTTGGATGTGCTCATTAACAGGTCCAATATTTATTCCATTCTATCTACAGCCCTTGAAAGTGAAATGCATTATTATAGAGTGTGTTTCTAAAAATGGCTTGTTCCTACTCTCCTGTGTCTATCTTCCCCCCCTCTTTTTTCTTTGATATGTGAATTTACAGCAGTAGGTTTGTCTCTTTCCCCATCGCAGTGCTACAGTTTCTGAAAATTTTATTTGTCTGTATCCCAGTTATGATATGTCCACTTTGGCTCAGACAAAGAAACATGTAACAGCTCTGGAGTCTCGAAGATCCATCTCTGTGACTGTTGTTGGTCCCCAGAATGGAAGAATGATACATTTAGGTCTCTTACTGAGCCTCTCACACCTGATGGTATCAAATGTTTGGGAGAGATGGAATGGCTTTGCTCTGTCCAGGAAAATAAATGTAACTTCTGCACAAAGCAAGGTCTCCCTCAGATAATAGATTCCTCAGTATAGAGGATTAGATTCCTATTAAAAAAAAAACCTAGATGGAACTTTTTGTTGTAATTAGGTTTTGCTTACAGAAGGAGCAAAATGTCAGAATATTTTACTTCACAAGAATTTAATAGTTTGCCATCAAAGCCACATGGGGATGACACAATCATCTCAAGAGAATTGGTATAGTCAGCTCAGCAGTTCCCAGAAGATATGCTGAAAAAATGTGGAGCTGAGAATCATAGTTGTGCTTTCCAGTTGCTGGCAGTTTGGAACTTGAAAGACTCAGATTTCTGGGAACTTCAGGACCTACATCTTAGAAACCAGGAAATCTGAGGTGCTTCTCTAGTACCTTCTCCATGAAGACACAGATAAGCCCACAGAAAGTGTTTCTGAAAGAGAAATAAATTGTGATCTTCTGGCAGCAGCCACCAACTGCGTGAAGGAAGCAGAGAGCAAAGGCAGCTCTGGTGCAGGATATCTCTTCAGCTTACACTAAGTGAAACTCCAGAACCTACTGTAACCTAATCTAACCTCACTTACACTGCTGGGAAGACCTCATGGAGTTTTGTATCCTGAAAACTAAAACTCTATCTAAAACTTTGTAGACTATGAAGTTTCTACAACACAGCAAAACATTTACTTTACTTGCCTGTTTTATCATTTTCTGTATCTTGGTATGGCTTTATTGCACTCTAAGGTTTTCCTCTGCTGGGTTTTCATTATAATGAACCTCAGGAGGTCTGAACTCAGCTCAGCTCACGGGCTTTTTTTTTTTTTTTAATATATATATATATCTCACAGATACGATAGAATGAATCATGACCAGCTACTTTTCACAAAAATAATGTTTCATTTAGAAGAAAAAAGTTCTTAGAAAACATATCCCAAAGCAAGCTTACTATATATTATATGCTATCCATATGGTAATCAGAAGCACTAAGGTATTTAATTTCTTTTTCTATTCAGCTGTCCACTCATCTTATCCTTGACCTCATCCTCAAATATTTTTTTAGGGTTAGAAAGCCAGTCAGAGAAGTATGTGCTAGTTCCCTCCTGAATAAGTCTGATATTTAGAAAGACAGATTTATTTCTGTGTTAAGATCATCCCTACCATCTCTCCAGAATATATTTGGAAGTTTCTAAGGATGTGAAATGCAATTGGAAAGTCATATCAGTTTTGTTAGCTTCCCTAAATATAAGAAAAATAAGCACTTCCACATGTTATCTTCAGAGTAGAAGCTTCACTTATTAGTTCTACTGCTATTTCCTTATGCTATATGTCTCTAATGCTTAAATATTATTTGATCTCTTTTCCCTTTTCAAGTACTCTGAAAAGTCTTGTCCCATACAATTTATTGAATACAGAACTCCTCTAACTTTAAATTATTGGGTACTGGACTGGATGGAATTTTATGCTGTTTATCTGGTTTTGAAAATGCAGCTATTAAATGAGTTGGTGTGATCTTCTACAGGATCTTGTTGCAAAATTTTCATAAACTGGTTTCAAACTTTGTTTTCTTTTTTTCTTTTTTTTTTAATTTATTTTTTTTTTTTTTTAATAAATAAGACATAAGAAAATTTTCTGTTCTTACCTGGACTCAGCATTTATTCTTGTTTTGTTTTTTGGCAGAAGAGAGCTAAAAGCCTGGTAATTCCTATGCCAATATAATTGGTGGGCAAACTGAATTAATATAACATTTCTTCTATACTTAATTCACCTGAAATATTTTGTCCAAGATCACCATATCAGATGCTTTCACAGGTAGACTACAGATATATTAGTTTCAGTAAATTTGTAGTCATTAAACTTGTTCTGACAAGATCTACTTGCAAGAGAGTTTTGTTGCAATTTATTCTATTCTTTTATCACCACATCCTTCACTGAGTTTCACTTCACAATGTGTTCTAAAATCTTGAGTAATAGTAAGGTCAATTAATCAGGACTTTCACCTTTTCTTCTTCTTCTGTTCTACAGGCAGAAAATTGTTGACAGGTTCTTTGAAAAATCCTTGCTATTAAACCTTTTGCATCATCATATGCCATTACTATTATACCCTAATACTTCACAGATTATGTTTCCTTAAAAATTTGCAAGTATTTGTTGAAAAATGGCAATAAAAATTCCCATGATTCTTATTTCTTGTCATTTCAATGATTTATTTCAGTATAACTGAAACAATGTTGTTTGGAAGGACCACTGGAAGTTTATTTAGTTAATATTCTTTCCCAGTATGGCATCAGTGCCTATATACAAAGGAAAATACAATACTATTTTTATTTCTTTTGAGTCTATGATATGTCATTCTGAAGACTTCCAACAATGCAGACTCCATGGCCCTGTCCAGCAATCCATTTGGATGTGTCACCATCTATAATATTGGACATTTATTACCTTGTCTGATTATTGTTTGGTTAGTGTGAATCTTCTTCCCATTTTATCATCTTTCATGTGGTGAGGAATTCATTTTCTGTCTCTTCACAGTTATCTTTTGCACATTTAACATGGTTTCTGCATCACCTTTGGAGCTTCTGTTCTACAGCTGAACAATGCCCATATTCTCTCCTCATACCTCATCTCCTTCAAAACAATCTCATTGTCTGTCCTATGGTTTTATCATTAGGCCATGCCTTTTCTGCTGTGCAGTATCAAAACCTGGACAAAATCTCCCCTGAAGTTTTAGCAAAGCTAAGTAGAATACATTTCCAGCATATATTGTATTGGTTATTCTACTAATCAGAGGGAAAAGAAAGGCATCACCTTATCAGAAACAGGGTGTAATTTTGTATTTATGTTGGGACTGGAATCAATGACACTTAGATTTTCTTCTTAGGAATAATGATTTATCTAGTTCTGTCATCTCTGTTTACAAAGCTGATTACTCCATTTAAATGTACAATTTTCCATTTGTTTTATTGTAGAATTAATCTATGGCTGTTATAAACTGATGGTACTCTACTGAAACTCCTGGTTTGTTTGAGGATCTGGATCTAAGAGTCAGTCTGTAATAAATTAATGGGATTTTTTTATTTTCTAATTTTTACCTTGAGTGTGTTAGATTTCCAAGAAGCCTTTTTGCTGATATATTGGAGAAGCTAGAACCATTTCTTACTTTCAAAAAAACCTGGAATGTGGGCTAACATCTTTCATGTGAATGTACAGTAGAAAATTGTTATGATTATAACAACAACAACAAAAAAAAAATAGGTATTCCTCATTTATTAATTGAAATATGGAAAACTAAATATTTAAAATCTGGGGAACACTTAGAGGAACAGTATATTGGCTCAAAATGTGCATATTATGAAACCTACTGCACTATTTTATATATTTCTATTAGAGTCAACTCATTACATGTATTCCTTTTGTTGCAAAGTTTTGAGGCTTGCTTGCAGTTGTCATCATTATTCTGATAACATAAAAATATTCTTTGTATAAATGCAGTCTCAAGAAACAGCACATTGTACTCAATAAAAAATCCATTCTGTCAGTCAATGCAGATTTTTTAATCTCCACTGAAAGAAGATGGGAGAGAAAAGTGTTTATTTTATCTTATGACTACTTTGCCTTAACTCTCTGCCCTAAAGAAAAACTACAATTCAGAAAAAGGCAAAGAAAAATACTGGTGAGAATGAATCACCAAATGAGCTATGGCATAATCACCGATGGAGGAACAGAGGTATTACCCTGATAAAAGTAATAATATTTCACTTCTTAAAAGAACCTGAAATTAACTCGTAAATACTAAACTAAACCCAAAAGATGAATCTGTGATTAGAATTATGGCTGTTGTTCCAAAGAAAAAAATTAATTTCTGCAGACAAGCATTATGTATGGTTGAAAGAAATATTACAGAATGTTATACACAAGAATGCAGAAATAGCCAAATAACACTCAAAACAAATATCACTGTCTCTGTTTAGGCAGCACCATGGTGTACAAGTTTGGCCTCATGGAAGCTGAAGGAATATATCTTCTATTCTTAGTATCTCTTTAAAATCCTTGTGAGTGCTTTGACACCATGACTCAAATTATGGTTAATCAGTTGCTCACTCTTCCTTGAAGGCGTGTAATTTCTGTTAGATGGGGATTCCTGATCTCCCTAAACACAAACTCAGATTAATAAATTCATCAATTAACTTTACTACCTGTCCTGAGGCAAGCAGTAAGGCAGAATAGACACTCCTCAACAAACAATAAACACAGCCTGTCCAATTTCTGGGATCCCGAGATCCGAGTTACAGCTTCGTGGACATAGAATACTGCTTTCTGACAAACATTTCTACATGGCTGTTAATTGTCTGCAGAACAAATGTTAATTATTTGTTACCTATCAAAATCATATATTTTGCTTCATGGATTCTTGGCTTGTTTGCAACTGCCATGGGGGAGGATTGACCATTTGTTCTTGGTTTGTGACACTCTAAGTTCCAGCATAGTTCAGTTGAATGTTGGCTTGTAGTCATCATTATCTTCTCAATATTAGTCTTTCCTGGAATAAGAACAGTGAAGTAACTGATCAGTTATGCATGTTTCCACCAGTCCATTATGATGCACACAAGTATCTGTCTATACCTGAGAACAGCTACTTGAGTTTGTGAATACATTCTACTTTCCAATATTGATATGAGTTTCAATTTGTGCTCTGCAAATCATGTACCAAATGTATATGGACCACAAGCTTAACGTTTCTAGCGTTCTCTGAAGGCAAATTGCTTGTCCAACATGCAACATATTCTAGTATTGCAAGTACCATGGAGTAAAGTAGTGTTGTGCCCTAACTACTAGGAATGCAATCAGCAAACCTGATACAAAAATATTCAATAAGTGAAAATGCTGCAGAACTATCTTTTTGTTTGATTATCTAGGTGCAGTTAATACCGAAGAGCCAAACAAATGTTAATTCAGTGTGCATAAGCCATAAAAACCACAGTTATTTTTACTCCCAAAGTTTCTGACGCTTTGAAATTTGGCTTTTCTCATTAAGAATAATCCCTTAATTTTTTTTTTTTTTGAAAACAGACTCTTCAGTAAGGCTTCCTGGATGTAATGGATCCTCGTCTAGATTAAAACATCATCTGATGGAAAAGAAAATTATCATTCTTTTTGAGATACATAATAAATTCCAAATTGTCTAAACCTCATGTTTTTCTTTTGATTTGTCTTTATTTGTTCATTACTGACACCCTAATCACTGTTTGATTCATTTACCACCAAAATCAACACCTTTTAGGTTCTCTATGTATCTATATGTATGTACATAGTTAAAGAAACACTGTAACTAGACCTAGGGAGGAATCTGTTCTCTGACCACATACAAAGAGGGAATTATGCATCTTGTACTGCCACACAATCTTTTTATGGGATTATATTGTATTGTGGAGAGATTCCAAAATGATGGAAGTATAGAATTTTTTTCATCCAGAAAACACATTGTCTCATATATAATAATTGTTTTATTTATAGTTTGTTTATTTATAGTATGATAATCTAGTTCAGCATAGGTCCTGAAAATTTTTGGAGTTTGAATATTAACTTACCAAAGTTATTCCTTATTTTTAAACATTTTTCCATTCTTTCCAGTCAGTTCCATGTACTCTGTAGAAAAAAAAAAATTTAAAAAACTTAACTGATCAACTCTTGGGTTTCAATTTGATTTCATCTCTTTAATATTTCATCAAGTGAAATGGGTGGTTTTGTATTTGGTACTCCAATGCAGTTTGAAGTTAGCTTTTAGAAGCAAAAGAGTGTTTCACCTAACATACAGACAAAAGCATCCTGTGCATACCATGGTCTGCTACAGGCAGAAGTGACTGGAAATTGCAAAAATCTCTTTTTGAAGCATTTCAGATGCCCATCACTCTTGCTCCAACTTTCCCAGCCTCAGTTACTCTTTTGCCCTCAGTGACTCTCCCTTGGAATCACATGCATTTACTGACACTTAGTTATATTTCATTTCACCATATCTCTGGTATGACTCCTGGAATCCAGCTGTGTCAGAAGGTCTAACTCACAGGCCAATTGTAAGAAATAGTTATGTTGAAAAATAAGTAAATATATGTAAATTATAGTTGAACAAGGTGTTTATAGTCCTTTTTCCTAGATCTCCTATGAGTCAGCTATGAGTGACTAACCCTCAGAGCTCATCTCACACAAATTTGTGCCCTGAAAAACATAACAGGTTATTTATTTGCCTCCTCAAAAGTGTTCTCTCTTCTCCTTCTTCTTCATTGTCTTCATTGTCTTTTGCATTCCAGCTTATAAATGTGGCAAGATACAGAATAAATACCATTTCAAGTGAAATAAATCAAACATTTTTGAGATTTAAGAGCATTTCATACTGAAATGCTGAAACCATAAGCATCATGAAGCAGGTATGTACATCACAGATCAGGTGTACCAAGGTACACATGGAGGTTTTACATGGATGAGGGAAATATGCAGCTCACTGGTGCAACAGGGTAATATTAATTACATGTCTCTTTTGGGAAAAGGCAGACTTACTTGTGATGTAAGTACAGCCATTATTTAATGGACTGAATGGTTCAGTACAACCTATGCTTCATTTAAACTTGATCTAAAGTCACAAAAATGCTTTTTTTTTGGATCATATGAATATTTTATGTTCATTAAATTAAAACTTAAGTTTCACTGCTGTGTTTATATGTTACCTTAAAATAGTATCAGTTTTAGACATAAAACAATATCAGACATAAGAACCCAAGAAAGCATGAAAAAATTAGATATTTCAGATGTCTCAAGTAAATATCCTTTTCCCACGAGGAGCTTATGTTGCTAATTCTCTGTTCTTTGCAAAGAAGCACAATAAATTTTAGATGAAACTCAGATATCAGAAATGTGATCCAAATTTTTTAAGACATTCTTGACAGAATCCGATTCATGATAAAAGTGGATTTTTAAAAACTTTTCTTAGTACTGAGCTCGTAGCATTATTTGGAATCCAACTAAGGGATTTTCTTCCTGGTGAGAAGTCTCTGTAGGTCTGAGGCAGGCAGGAGCTCTGAGCCTCCCAGGGTGACAGGAAAGAAAATTGTTCTGTGGTATGGTTTAGAGATTAAGGAATAACTTTATCATGACTTTTTGCCCTTAGGAAAATCGACTTTGATATGCATATCCAACTTTAATTTGAGTTTGGAATTACTGCTTGTTGCAAATGATAGGTAGTGCAATATATTCCAGTACTTCTCTGTTTATTCCAAAAGAAGAAAGGGGAAATGATGAGATAATTTAACAGGTAGCTATGATAGAAGATACATGCAAATATTGATCCCTGGGACTTTGAGGGTAGACAATACCACATAAAATCAGCAAAGTCCTTATTTCATATCTAATGGGAGAAATTTTATTTGTGACTTCTAAACCCATCATTGGTTTCTTTTTGGATGCCCATATATGTAGATTATACAGCACTAAAGAAAAGTAAAGAAATATTTAAGTAATTTCCTCATTTTATGCATCAGTTTCTGACATTCAGTATGCTTTTACTTTCTTAAAAGGTGTGAGCTCAATAATTGTAAAATACATTCTTTATTTTGCTAGAAATAAAACTCAGAGCACACCTAAATTTGTAGCTGTTAATTTACTGAAAGAAATTATTAAGCATTTGAAATAATTTAAATTATGAATCTTCATCACACAGGGCAGGTCCTGTCTGACCAACCTTATGGCCTTCTATGATGGAGTGATAACCTCAGTGGATGAACTTCATGAGGTTCAACAAGGCTGTGTAACCTCAGGGAAACACCAGGAATCAACACAGGCTGGACATGAACAGATCCAGAGCAGCCTGGCCAAGAAGGACTCAGCAGTGCTGCTGGGTGAGAGGCTGGACATGACCCAGCCATGGCACCCACAGCCCAGAGAGCCAAACGTGTCCTGGGCTGCATCCAGAGCCCCGTGGGCAGCAGGGCCAGGGAGGCGATTCTGCCCCTCTGCTCTGCTGAGACTCCCCCTGCAGGGCTGCATCCAGCTCTGGGGGCCCAGCACAGGAAGGACATGGAGCTGCTGGACCCAGTCCAGAGGTGGGCCACAAAGATGGTCTGCGGGCTGATGCATCTCCCCCGCGAGGAAAGGCTGAGAGTTGAGGTTGTGCTGTGGATTAACCTGAGCCTTGCAGCCTCATGGAGCTGCTCTCCCCTGCCAGGATGACTGGGGAGAGAATCAGAAGGGTAAAAGCTGGAGAAATTGTGGGCTGTGATAAAGACTGTTTGACAGAAAAAGCAAAAGCTATGCACACAAGCAAAGAATTAGTTCACCCCTTACTGTGGACAGGAAAGTGTTCAGCCATCTCCAGGAGAGCAGGAGCCCATAATGCATCTTGGGAAGACAAAGAGCATCCCTTAAAAAGGCCCCCCTCCCTTCCTCTCTCTTCCCTCCTATTTATAGACTGAGATGGTACCACATGCTCTGGGATATCCCTTTGGTCAGTTTGGGTCACCTGTCCTGGCTGTGTCTCCCCCCAGTCTCCCATGTAACCCAACCTCCTCACCAGTGTCACAGTATGAAAAGTGGAAGAGGCCTTGGCTCTGTGTAAGCCCTGCCCAGCAATAATGAAAACACCTCTGCATTATCATAATTAAATAATTCAGAGTACAGCCCCCTTTCAGCCACTACAAAGAAAGTAAATTAAACCCCAAATTAACAGCAGCAAATGCACCAAAAGATTGGAGAAGATAAGGCTCTGAGGAGAGCTCATTGCAGCCTTTCAGTACTTAAATGGGACTTACAAGAAAGATGGGGACAAAATTTTTTGCAGAACCTATTGCAATAAGATAAGGCATAATAATTTTAAATTAAAAGAAAGGTGGTTTAGAATGAATATAAGGAAGAAGTTTTTTTTTTAAATGAGGAGGTAAAACATTTGAAGGGGTTTCCCAGATAGATTTCCCATTCCTTGAAGCATTCAAGGCCAGGCTGGATGAGGCTCTGAGCAACCAAAACTAGTTGAGAAAGTCCCTGATCATTGCAGGGGTGTTGGACTACACGGCCCTTAAAAGTGCCCTTCAACCCAAATTTTTCTAGGATTCTATATATATGATTAAGGGTTTTTTTTCCTTGTTACATGCACTTTCAATATTTTTCAGGGTACGAAGGAGAATGACATAGTGAAATTATTTTGGTTCCCAGGAAATAGTCACAGGGAGCTGCATTTACCACCATCCAAAAGGCTTTGTTAAACAGAATATAAAATTCTTTAACTCCATGTTTATTTAGTTGCTTTTTTAATTACAAAGTGTGTATGGCTTAAGTAGAGGAAAATCAAAAGCAAGGTTCATTCTAATTTGTGATCAAAGGTTTGTCTGGGGTATGAATTATACTGTATATATTCTCTGTTTCAGTTTTGAGCTGCAGTCACATGCACCTATCTTCTCTATTTGTCAAATTCCATTGAAAAGCATCACATTTATTTAAGCAGAGTCATGAAGTGTTACTCTTTGCACACAATAGCAATTCTGTGGTCACATTACTTGGCTGACAAGAGTATTTTGTATTGCATTTTTTAATGAATTTGAAAAACCAGAACCTTCGTTATTACTACTAGAATTTCATAGAAATAAAAATGGAACTATTTCAGTACAACAAGAAATATCTGGAGAAACAAAGCAAAGTAAGGACTTCTGTTTCCTTAACATTGGGAATTAAGAATCCATCCAAGGAAATGACACAGGGAAATGATTAGAAACATATTCTGTGAAAAACAAATTACAGCAAGTTATTATAGAGGAATCATATTTCACATTGATCCCATCTTGGAAAATACATTGAATCAATCATTAGCTGTCCAAATAAAAAAATCCTTAGCCAGTGGATTTCAGGATTCTTTTGCAAAAATGCCAAAACACTTAAATGAAGACATAAAAAATAGTTCTGATAAATACAATGCTGGTGCCAGAGTGACTACAGCATTATATTAAGTTTGCAGCTAGAAATATAAAATGTAAGACTGTCCTGAGGGTGGTTTGAGACTTTGCACACATATTGTGAGTGCCAAAATTCCATTTCTGAAGGGTAGGTAAGTATGTGCAGCTGATGAATCTAACAGCTAAACAGGGCTTTGTTGTATGTCCAGATGGCTGTAGTAGGTTATGGTTTCCTTCTTGCCTACACAGGTACTCATGAAAAAGATGTGAAGATGATGAAGAAGGGACAATTTTTGCCCAGATATGACTCTGAGATAAAGTGGGGTGCAGCTAAAACACTCAGCTGCACTTGGGACAAGAGAAGCACTCACGGGTTCCCTGGTTTGGTTTACCCTTTGTAGAAAGAGAGGAACAAGAATAGTTTAATGTGGGGAATATGATTAAGGACTATAAATGGATGTAAAGAGGAGAGATATGAAATAGTCAGAACTTCTAAAAATATTGTTTTTACTGGCTTGCAGGACAATTACAAGCATAAGGTAAAAGTATTTTCTTCATAAAAATGGCACTCATTCATTCAGCAAGAGATACATGATACTAGGAATTCATGTAAGAGTTAGTCTCTATGTTTTAAAACTATTCTGAAAGTAATTTGTTTTGTTCCTATATCTACACAAAATATAGTCTTAAAATTAATTCTTCTTGATTGCAGGTGTTGAATGATCTTCTGTGTTTAAAGTCTGATGCAAATACTCTGATATGCATTTTTTTTTTCTAAATCAGATCTATTTTCCAAACATTTGATTTATATGGTACACTAAGGGTGCATAGCCTTTGGAACACTAGGAAGAAAAATTGTGCAGTCTTTATGTTCACTTAGGTTTGTTTTGAATGCATGTGCATTTACTCAAAAAGACTGAAAAAAATTATAAAAGCTTGGAACTATGGTTAAAAGACATTATTTTTTTTTTTCAGATCTGTAAAGAATATCTGAAAGTATCAATTAATTCTTTCAGAAGAATATCTGAAAGTATCGATTAATTCTTTCTTTCTTTCTTCACAAGTGAAAGTGCATTTTTCCACTTTGAATTAAAAAAAACTTTGTATTGTTTAGAGAGAGGAAAAATAATAAGAAAGAAAATTTAAATCTATGACATAGATAAAGTCAAAATCAAATCTTGGTGAAAAAAATTGGAAAAAAAATTAAGATAATTTTTTCTAAAAACTCACCAATTAAAAGCTAATTAGGAGTGTTGCACCAGTATTTCTGGGAAACAAAAAGCATCCCCTAGCACAATACCTTCATTTAGGTAGAAAATACATCAAAGAGTTTGTTTTGAAAGGAAGAAAAATAGCTAGTTGAAAGAAAATAGTAAAAAAGAAGCGTTCGGTAAAAATCAATATTTTTCACAGGGATCTTTCTTATAATAACCTCATTTTCAACAAAATTCACTTTTAACTGCTCTATGTGACTTTCCATCTATATTTACATTGTAGGTCGGAGACCTCAAAGTGATGGCACTCTCAGAACCATATCCTGAAACCGCAGCAGTGGTTAAAAGCACAGCTTTTATCTCTGGAAAGACATATGCCAACCTGACTGGAACCAAAGTATCTGGTCCTAAGAACAGACATGCAGTAGTGAGCTCAGTAAGGCAACATACATGAAGAAAAGGAAAAAAAAAAAAAAAAAGATTAAGTAGAAAGACTAAGAGAATAATTGACATGAAGAATATTAAATAAATGAAACCTCAAAAAGTAACAGCAGTAGAGAAACAGATCAACCTACAGAGATCAATTTTTAACTGAAAAAAAAAAAAGAAAAATAAAATCTTTAACAAGTCCTAACAGTAGGTAAAATAATTTTCATTTTTATTAAGAGTCTTCAGTAACCCAACAGTATAGACTGGATGTGTAGTAGCTGGGATATGCCCAAGTACAAGGTTCTCATTCAGTTTAGTTATCTCATCAGTTTTGCTAAATGAACACATGGTGTTCTTGTACAAATATCTGCCTAATTATTTAAGGGTTTTTTTTTGTTTTTATTAGCAGTAGAATGGGAGGAAAGAGAGGTGAAAAAAAGAAAGGGGGGAATATGACTCAATAAGAAAAGTAAATGTAACTTTACTTGTTAAGAAAAGGTAAAACAATGACTTTCAGTGGCAGAATATTTCAAGTACAGGCAAGGAATGTTTGTTTCTAGAGTTGGAAAACAATTTAATCTGGAAGCAAAAACTAGAGAACCCTCTGGTCAAAATAGGATCAGCTCTATGGTACTTTTCCTTAGAAGAGAGAAAATAGGCTAGATGATTCTAGATAGTGAATGTTATTTGATCAAGGCAAGCAAATTAAGGCAAATTAATGTAAAGAAAAAAAGCTAAAGTGTTGGTGTGGAGACAAGATTAATATTTCCTGTTCTTGGGGATGAGCTGTTGCTACATGCCCAGAAGAAGACCTTCAGAAAAAGGAGGATCCCATTTTAATTTCTTGAGTAAAAAGTAAAAGTCACACTTTATCTTGCAGCTTCAAATTTCCAGCTTGTTCAGGTTTTCTAAAACTAAATTCAACTGCAGAAATTCTACACTAATTTATTTAAACAAAATGAGTTTCCAGTAGTATTACATCAAAGTTTATTATCAGGGAATGTCGAGATAAGAACTTGTAAAAGCATAGGCAACCCACTTATTTGCCTTAAGATTTTTCTTTCTTTGTTTCAGGTCTTTCCCTCTGCAGAAGATAAACACTTTTTTTACATTAGATATTTTTCTATTAATATCAGACGTTATTTTTAAATTTGTTTTCTGAACTCTTTTTGCAACTGCGCAAGGAACTGGAAAAACATTTTTGCCATTGTATAAAATTTGATATAAATAAATCATGGCATAATCAAGGGACTGTTCTGAGCATAAACGTGACAGTCACCCAGGGACCGCATGATGACTCACGATCACTGAAGCTGCAGAGATACACAGCTCAGTAGCTTATTTAAAGTTAATATAGTTTCCCTGTCATTTTCATCAGGCCTGGCTGTCAACTCCAAAGATAGTCCTTGGGAAAGCATATACAAACCCAGAAAAGAAAAGGGGAAACACTGAAAATGGCCAACGTTATATGTTTGTGATGTAGTAACCCGGACATGATAAATTAAAACTGTCATGTAGGAGAAGTGCCATTTGGAGTGAGTCTTATCTGTGACTCAGATCATCCATTGTCCTGGGCAAAGCCTAAAGCTTTCCTTAGATACACAAGCTTGTTAGCAGTGCATCATGGCTATATCCACAAGGATTCCTGAGCTTTATGTAAAAGTCTCCAAAGCCTTTATGGGCCTTATGATTTTCCTCTAAGACTGAACTACAAGAAAAGCTGAGAAATAATAATTGTGATGTAGAAAGCACAGCTATACACAAGCAGGCTGCCAGTCATGTTTCAGTATTGGGCTTCACCATTTTTCTTTGCTTTTGTGAGTCTTTTTAAAAATACCCTTGAAAAAAATCCATAAATACTGGAATTTTTTGTCTTTATTACAAGCATGAAAGTTTTCAATAGTTTTGTAGTAATAAGCATGGTTCTTCTGAAATGAAAAACCTATCTACAATGCCATTAGCTTTTACTGTTCAGCTGGGATAATTTGGTGTGCTTAGGAAATTGCAGAGAATGTTGAAATGGTTTAAAAAGAAAAAAAATAGTACTGGAGTGCACCAGAGTATCTTGGCCAATTTTTGGTTGTTAAATTACCTTGAAAGCTGTGATAAAGAAATAGCATGCTAACATGGGCTATTTACTATGAGTTTAATGGCAATTTAATGAAAAATATAAGGAGCAATCTGCAAATTTTAATTTGAAGATTATTAATTGAAGATTATTAAGAATTTAATGTAATCTAAATGGTTGTATTACACATTTGCCTATTTTCACCAGAAATCTTATGCCCGAATCCACGTGCTAGCACATGTTATACCCCCAAAATTATGAACAATATTTTCTGAAGTAATTCCTAAACAAGAAATGCATAAAAATTTTAAGAATTCATGCTCAGGACAAGGTGTTATTTTCAATGTGCAGGAACATTGGTTATTTAAAATAATCTCAGAAAATTGATCCAGAAGCAATTGAAATACAAATCTCTAAGGCATTGTTACATACTATTTATCATAGGTGATATGTGAACTTGTTTCCCTTCAAAAATTTTTTCACACAATAAGTATTAAATCATCCTTATTTCTTTGCTGGAAAAACTGCAGGAGATAGAATACAAACAAAACATAACACAAGTTTGGCCAAATATTTATTAGAAATGGAGAAAAAGGGGGTATGTACTGTGAAGGTATGTTCTGAGATAGCCTCTTCTATTTCTAGATTTGAGAAATTACTAAGAACTTTACTGCTTTGTTTACCTTGATAGGTTTTGTAGTTCTTGGCTGTTGATCTGATTGCTGATACAATCAGATTTAATTAAGGACCAAGATTTGTACTAGCTAGATACTTGAGACATTTCTAGATTAAAATTGCTTTTCTGTGAAAAAGAGATTATCAATAAAATGACGTTATTACAATTTGATGAAATTATACTCTTTCACATTTGTTGATGCATAAAATTACTTTCATCTACATTTATTGTATTTTTACACTCATTTACACTTTTAATGTGCAAATGCTAAATGCTAAAAGCAGGCAAAGTTTTATTTTAAACTCTTGCCAAATTGTTAAAACTGAAAGAAAACGAAGCAGAGTTGGGAGCTTACTGATAATTACATATTCTTGAATTTGGATCCAAACTGTGCTTCCACTATAAGCTAGTCCTGAGAAATCGTTGACACTGAACAGCAGAAAAAAGATGAAAGCATCTAAGCAAAAGGACAAAGTATACTAATTTACCAAGGTAAAATATGGTCATTAAACCTGTTATGGGATATGCTGTTTAACAACTACTAGAGTGGCCTTTCTTCACAGATTTGCTTTCAGACTAACGATTCAGTAACTCAACAACCAGTCTTTCATACCAGTGTGATGGATTACAAAGCATATTTCATGCCACTAAATCCATGCAAAAAGGCTTTAAATTATCCATTTGGGCAGTTCAATGCAATTTTCAGCCTTTTGAGAGTGCTTGTTTTGCTGAACATAGTCTTGCAGCTTTATGGGAGTGATCTAGCCCTTCTGTTTCTGCCAGAATTCTCCATTTATCACAAAGCCATAAAGAAATCTGATACAATGTGTTTTAAATTTGGCATCACTCAATAATCTAAAAAAGACTCTGACTCTTTCTGGATGTGACAAGCTGATCTGTCCTCAGCTGTTGTCAAGAAGACTGCTAAATTTTGTTCCATAAGCCCATCTGCTATCATCATTCTTTTAACAGAAATGCTAGCTAAAAATGTGGTGTCCATTTTCTCATCATACTCTGTAGGCTTTTTATTTGAAAATTGTCATTAATTGCTTTGCTATCATTATAACTATGTGCTTTATTTTACTTTTTAGTGTGACAGCCAGGAGTCAGACAATTGTCACTGATGAGAGCACTTGCAGATGGAAATGAGACCTTTAAGAGGAAGTGAAATACTATCAGAAAGGGGTGATGGTACAAATAGGAAGTTCCCCTCCAGAATAATAATGTGCACATCATTAGGAGTAGGATATATAGAATCAAAACAAAATAAAAAAACTATGGCATAGAGTGTGTGTGTGTGGGGGGGAGGGGGGGTGGGTTGGGTGCATGGGGGATTTTAAGGAGACGTGACAAATCCATTCCAAGTGCAAAGAATGGTTTGGTAACAACACAAAAAGATAAATTTGGTTTTTTTCTGTAGTAAGTAGTCATCTAGATTTCAGTAATGAAACTTATAAATGCTTGTCTTTAGTACAGAAACCAGAGTAGATAATTTTCAAGACAAGAAAATGAATGCTTTCTCTAAACCGTGTTGTATGTAGAGTATCAACTTTTCTAGTATGTTCATTAAGATGGTTTCATTACAAAATTGTAGCTAAAGAGGCACCGTGAGGCCCATGCAACTGCATTTCAAAGAACACAAGAACAGATTTCAGAGCAGGAACCTTGTTTTGAAACAAGAGTCAGTCTAACATAGTGGCATTGACTTTCACAGACATACAGTAATGTCAGAAAATTTTTATCCATAGACTCTATTAATACCTATAGGAAAGTACAATACAAATATACAAAAGATTTAGAGGTACTCTATTGAACGAATGAGTTTATTTTGCTCTGCTTTCTGGATATATACTTCAGATTTACTCCTGTAAGGTATCTTAGTGCTCCTTGACCCTTTGTAGACTAAAATTGCCAGATTTTAAAAATGTTTTCCTGATTTCTTTCCAGCTAGTTGAAATTTTTATTCTTATTTTTCACAGCCCTTTTGTGATGGTTTTGTTTTGTATGAATAGAAATAATTCTTTTCATGTTAGCTGGGATGGGGCTGTGGTCTGGATTTGTGCTAGGAAGTATTGGTAACACAGGGATGTTTCCATTACTGCTGAGCAGTATTTACTCAGAGTCAAGGTCTGTTCTTCTCACCCCACCCCAGCAGAGAGGAGGCTGGGAGTATACCTGGAGCTGGGAGAGGATACAGCCAGGACAGCTGATGTCTACTGGCCTAAGGAAATCCCCAAACATATGGCATCATGCTCAGCATACACAGATGGGACAAGGCTCTGTCCATGGGGGCTGCTGCTGGGGACTGGGTGGGCACTGGTCATCTCGTTGTGAACAGCTTTTAAAAGCATCAGTTGCCTTTCTTCCGGCTTGATTTCTCTCTCTTTCCTTTTCATTACAATTTATGACTATGTTTTTTTTGTTTCAGTTATTAAACTGTCTTTATCTCAATCCATGAGTTTTCTCACTTTCACCTTTCTGATTCCTATAATGCGGATCCTAAGTGTCAATATTGTGTAGAAAGAATCCTGTTGAATCTATCTCAGAAAAGTATTTACTAAAACCAGGAAAGCTGTGGAGAAGGGCAGTAAGAATGGCAAAGGATATAGGTCAATCTCCATGGAAAGAATGAATAAAGAGACTAGGTTTCACATATAGGGAGAGGGACTACAAGAGACACATAACATGACACCTACAAAATGATAAGTCACATGGCAAGGGCAAAGAGAGAATATTCAATCAGTGGCTCTTCGAAGATATGAGTTAGAAGGTACCCAAAGAAGCTAACATACCTGCAATTCCAAGAAAATAGGCTATTCCTCACATAACAGGCAAGTAAACTGTGGATCTCCTTGTTGCAGAAGGTGGTGAATGTTAAAACTTCACATGGTTCAGTTGGAAACCAGACAAATTTTTGTGAGGCAAATCTGATGAGGATGTTAAAAAGCAGCTTCTAGCTCAGGCAGACCCTCAGATAAGCATTGCTGAAGACTGAAAGACTATTTAGGATCATAATCTACATATTTATAACCTGTTTTTATAACCTGTGTATCCACTCCAAAAGTGGCACTAATCTTGCTCCAGCTCCTTATAGCTCATTAGAAGTTTGCCCACATCTCATTACACATAGTAGCACCTCCATACTTGTGATTTAATGCAGCTGAACTTCAGATTATCTGAAAGTCAAAATGGTACTCAGAGAGTTGAAATATAAAAAGATGGATGTCAGAGAATTGTCCTTTACCCTTTAACCAGCTGTGTGACAACACCAGCTTTTCAGTGAGAAGAGAGGAAAGAACTTCTACAAACAGCAGCCCTTAATGTGTTCTCTACAAGCAGTTTTCCAATGGCAGTCCCTGATCAGAAACACTCATTAAATCAGGACCATGAAACTGGGGTGGCACTGAGTCCCTGAGGATATTTGCTTTCCATGGTGTCTCAATGGAGCTGAAAATAATAGACTCCAAAGGCATCAAAAATAGACTGATTATGTCTGTTCACAAGAGACAACCCAAATGAATTTCTAGACTAAATATTCTATCTCAGTAGTGCCTGTTGTGTGCTATGATCACTGAGTAGAAAGCTAAAATGATGTTGATGCAAACCAAAATTGTTGTTAAGGTGGGTGGGTCTGCAAGCTGGTCCTGCTAGTGTCACAGATGTGTGTGTTTTCTCCTTCAGTGAAATTATTTTTACTATTTATCCAAAATATTTGTAAATCTCTGGTCCTCACTTGACAAATCTAGTTAAAAGGGGCTTAAGGTACTTCTTTTCCCTAAGGTGGTGCAAAGGACAACCCAAAAATAGTTCCCAGAAGGTTAAAACTAAATCTTACTAGCAAATTTTAGATCAGGAACTTGGCAAAATTCAAAGCAACATTCATTCAAAATAAAGTATTTTAAAAGGTATTGAATTAGCAAATTCTATCCATCCATCTCCAGTGACTCAAATTTCAGGAAGAGGAAATTAGGAAAAGAAAAGGAGAAAAAGAGAGCAAAAAAAGAGAGAGAAAAGAAAGACCGCCTTGGATCCATCATGTACTCCAGTTCCCTAAAATCCAGGGACTACAGGGACATGATCACACGGGGTCATGGCAATGATGTTTATCAGGGCAATGATGTTCATCTGCTGCTGAGGCCTCCTGTTTCCCCCCACACCTGCCCTAGGTGAGGTTTCTGGTCATCCAGCCATGCTGGTGCTCTGTTTGGGCTTCAGGGGCAGTTTGTGGGGCATTGCTCCAGCTGTGCCAGTGGCTGAAAGCATCCTGGGCTGGACAGAGGCTCTGTGTGCAGCAGAGAACTATTCCACCTTGGCAGAAACTGCCCTTCCCAATCCAGCTGCAGTTGTTTTGAGCCAGTAATAATTTTCTCTAGCCTCTCAGAATATTAAAGGGTGTTTATGTCAGAGTTTAAATATTTGTACAAGTTTTTGACTTTCCATACTTTTTTAAAAGTATTTGCTTACAACATCTTTAGGAAATTGTTAACACATTTGTACCAAGGGTCAGCTATTACTTGTTCCTTTGTGTGTTTTTTACTTTTTATTTTATTTCCTTTTATATATGTGACATTTATCAAGGCATCTTGAATTACAACAAGGCATTCAGTTACTGTGTTAGATCATCTGTAGCAGCATCCAACATCTGTTTTTTACAGTCATGGAAACAATGAAAATGTCAAGGTTCAGAAGAAAGTAAAAGTAATGAACATCAATATAAATGAGACATTCTTTAAGATTAAAATTATAAACAGGCATCCCTATCAGGTCAGTTTTACTCTTTCTAATGTTTCAAAAGGATCTATGAATCTGACCTCTCATTTGCCAAATAAGAGTCCTGTTACTGATACTTCTGGGTAAAACAGGATTTCCTATTAGTCATCCACCTGGAAACGATGTTGAGTCACCCAGTCAGTGGCTATCAAACTAAGCTTAATACAACAATCTCCACTTCTCTCAAGATTTGAATTCCTTCTCCCTTCTCCCTTCTCCCTTCTCCCTTCTCCCTTCTCCCTTCTCCCTTCTCCCTTCTCCCTTCTCCCTTCTCCCTTCTCCCTTCTCCCTTCTCCCTTCTCCCTTCTCCCTTCTCCCTTCTCCCTTCTCCCTTCTCCCTTCTCCCTTCTCCCTTCTCCCTTCTCCCTTCTCCCTTCTCCCTTCTCCCTTCTCCCTTCTCCCTTCTCCCTTCTCCCTTCTCCCTTCTCCCTTCTCCCTTCTCCCTTCTCCCTTCTCCCTTCTCCCTTCTCCCTTCTCCCTTCTCCCTTCTCCCTTCTCCCTTCTCCCTTCTCCCTTCTCNCCTTTCCCTTTCCCTTTCCCTTTCCCTTTCCCTTTCCCTTTCCCTTTCCCTTTCCCTTTCCCTTTCATCTCCTGGAATCTCCTCGAATCTCCTCTCTCCTCTCCTCTCCTTTCTCTTTTCCTTTCTTTCTCCTTTCCTTTCTTTCTCCTTTCCTTTCTCCTTTCCTTCCTTTCTCCTTTCCTTTCTTTCTCCTTTTCTTTCTCCTTTCCTTTCTTTCTCCTTTCCTTTCTCCTTTCCTTCCTTTCTCCTTTCCTTTCTTTCTCCTTTTCTTTCTCCTTTCCTTTCTTTCTCCTTTCCTTTCTCCTTTCCTTTCTCCTTTCCTCCCCTCTCTGAACCTCTTTATTCTTTTCTTTATTTCTTTGGTTTGGGTTTTTTGTGACAGCTTACTCATTGCTCCTATACTTGTTGAAATAATGGTGACATTGTAGAATTTCAGGTTACATTAGTAGACTTCTTGCTGATGGAAATTTTAAGCTTAAATTGAGCTCAATTTCAGTTTCACACAAGTAAATCTGTAATTTATTCTTTTAGCTGTAAATTGATTTTTAAAGGATTGGTAAGAGTAATAATGAAATAGTTTTTTAGAAAGACAGTTTGTATAACCCAAATCATCACTGTTTACTGTGATGTATACAGTATACATACTGTAGACACTGTATATTTACAGAAGTTTCCTAATGGATTTCATAAAGTTGACTTACAAGACTGTACCTCAAAACTAAAAAGGATTGTACAGTCATCACATGCTTTAATATGACACCCAGAAGAGAGAAAAACATCAGCATAATAATTAAAATTAATTTGGATGAAACCAGTTTAATGGTCTAAACAACAGCATTCTCAATCAAGCTTACCCACAAGGTGTTTTAGTCTGCTGGGAATAAGCAGGTTTCAAAGTTGTAAGACCTCACTGCATCATAAAGTCCAGGAGCCCTGACTG
Organism: Cisticola juncidis; assembly: GCA_013400215.1. Taxonomy (NCBI): domain Eukaryota; kingdom Metazoa; phylum Chordata; class Aves; order Passeriformes; family Cisticolidae; genus Cisticola; species Cisticola juncidis. The sequence goes on along the minus strand of VXBR01001840.1, from coordinate 11,652 downwards.
AGTACAAAAGTCATTTAAAGACTAAACAGTCTCTGTTTTAGATATTTTGTGTCAGTGACAAATACAATTATAGGTCACATTTTTGCTTTCTTTCTATTAGAAGCACAGCCTGCTTTAAGGAAAGATGAAAAGTATCTTGTTTCTCAGTATTACTGGTTAATATCTTGGCAGAGAAAAAAAAAAGTAGAGTATGTGCTGAACAAGCATGGAATTTCATGGTAATAGAGTGACAAAGAAGTACTGTATTCAGAATGGAAAAAAATTAAGTAGCATTTATCAATATATAATTCATGCACTAAGGAATATTTTCTAGGTCTGAAAGTCCTCAGTCTTTCAGCCTTACTGTATAGAGATGCTTGGTCTTTGGAAATTACAGTTATTTCTAAGAAAAAATATATTTCTCTAGCTGTGAAACAGGCAAAAGAATAACATTCTTTACTTAACCATCAAGGAGATGTGATATTTCAGCAGTTATTCAGAAGAGTAACTTGATATCCTGTGAGAAAAAGCATGTTAGATGATTGTAATTTCAAATTACTATCACTAATCATAATCTAAGAAGAACTTGCCATGGAGAGAATGGTTTATTATAGTGGAATTATATAATTCATGCATTATTATGTACACTGTGTTAACCAAAACCTTTTTCTTCTTAGTGTCCACCTAAGTTTTTGTTCCTTGTCAGTGTTGAAAACAACCTTAGTCCTAAACCTTCAATAGGTAGGGCAAAAGAAAGACTTCATCCTTATCTTTGTAGAAGTAAGGGCAGGTTGAATTGAGAGTTTGTGAAACTCCTAGATTGCTCCATTTCATTATGACAAGTAAAATAATCCAAGCAACAGACTCAATAAATAAAAATGTTATGTTTAGATTAGAAATACGTTGGCTTTAGAGACTCTCACTCTGATTATTTAACTCTTATGATCTCCTGTTTTGCACAGTCAGCATGTGAGCTACAGCTCTGCAATCCTACCACAACTATAGCACAAGGCAGATGCTGTGTGCTAAGTCCAGAAATGAGTATCACAGAAAAAGATTAGTGGGAAAAAGAAGCAGCCTTGGACTAATGCACAAGAAATTCTTTTAGTGAAACAGTTTGTTTTTATTTCAGTTGTGGGCATTCCTCAGTGTTCTTTGTCACCTATTTTTATTCATGACAATACAGAGGAGAGCTGTGTAAGTGTAGCAGGTTTGGCAGAGATACTGCATGTGTGGAAGTGGCATGCCAAGCCTGTTCCAGAAGGGGTCATTTGTATGTAGTACTCCTTTCCACCAGAGGATGCATTCGGAAGGAAAAGGGGTTTCATGATTGCCATAGCTTCCCACATTCAATTAATTCATGCAGGAAACATCTTTCACTTTGTGTCCAAACTGAAAATTTTAATGGCACATTCCAATTCTCCTTCCTTCTTCCAGGTTCAGCATATCCAAACCTTACATCAGTTCCAAGAACCACAGCACAAGGAATATCCTGTAGACCTATAGAAAAATGACACAGCATAAATAACAGACTCAGGAATATGTCAGCCATCATCTTCACAGCAACCATCAAACAGGGTACAACCATCAAGCTCAAGTGGGCCTACTGCCATACATTTCAACATGGTGCATTATCCTAGAACATTTAAATTAAACATGCAAGTCCCAAGTGATGGAAAGGAAAGATTTTTTAAAAAAGACACAAAACCTAACATTCTAAAAACCTGAAAAAAATAAAAATGACAAATCCAGATACAATTAAGCTGTGATTTCTAATTGTGTCTACATTAGTCATTTCCCCTCATAAGTCTTACTAACTTCAATGGTAATTTGCTTTAGTTTAGGAGACTGTAGATACCAAATTATTTTGGGGTTTATTCTGGATAATTGGATTAATATGGATTCAAAATCCATTGTCACAAAGGTACTTAGGCAACTTATACTGTAGCAGAAATATTGGTACCTGAATAAGCAACTGTAATTAGTATTTCAATTACATTTTGTTCCTTGATTAATAAGAGATTTAACAAAAATACCACGTTTCCTGAAAATGAAAGATTGAGCCCTTGTGGGAGAAAAAAGGAGATTTGCTTGCAGAGAGCCAGCATTAAATTTTCAGACAAGTCTTCACATCCTGCCATGCTAAATTTCTCATAAATCCATGACTGTCACTTCTGCAGTTTGTCTAATATTTTCCTGTGATACACTTCCAAAACAAGTACAGAGAATACAATTTATGCTAGAAGTCTGATGGTTATTATGTTAAAGGGTACATATTTTCTCCAGGTACACTCAAATTTATTAAGTTTCAGTCTATAACCATAAGACTGTTTCATGGAACCTTTGTTTTATGGCAATAATAAATAAAAACACATTATTGGTCTTTTACAAGAAATAAGAGAGATGGAGTCATTAGTATTTGTACAGCAACCTAGTAAATACAGTGATTTAGTAACGAGTTTGTGTACACTTTAATTATAAAGTTCACAGAAATAATGCATTACCTCAAACCAAGAGACATATTCCTTCCTAATGTAGGTCTACTGAGAGCTATTTCCAAAGATAATTTGACCCCAAATTCTCAGCTCCACTGACTATAACAAGCTGTCTAATTCACACTGTTATGCTGAATCAATAGCTATCTGTTTCCAAAACTAAAAGAAAGGGCTGCAGGAATTTTCACAAGGACAGTTGCCCTCCAGGAGAACAAGACTAAGCATTTAGTCCCAACCCAACTGCCTAGATATTCCTGCAATTCCAACAGGCATGGAGGAGCTGAAGGGATGCCAGAAGATGTACAGTGCCCATCTATGCTTCAGGAGGGAAAAGGGAAGAGACCAGTTGTGTGAGAGCTGAAAGAGAAGTTTAGGTAGTGTCTTAAAGCTCAAGGGATAGAGAGGCAAGCAAAGGAACATCTGAAGAACTACAGTTCTTCCTAAGATCAGGAATCACAGTCTGGGACTAGTTATGAATAGGAGACATCCTTTTATTTGATTAGTGTTTGAAAAAGCTTTTGCTCTTTTAAATGTATCTTTATTACGTTTTATAGCCTGTTTTGACCACAAGGCCTGCTGATAGGCAGCAGTTTAGCTTTTACCTGATAGATGAGAAAATCGATGCTGAGAACAATTCAGATAAGGGCAGAACAAGGTACTAACTGCAAGGTCAGTTACTGAAATACTGAAAAAAGAGAAGATAGCATTGGATTTTACAGCATTGATTGGTAAAAAGAAAACAGATTTTCAATATGATGGAAGTTATCAAATAGAGATACATAATTACATTGCCATAATAACAAAAGAGACAATGAAAATTGAGTAGTGTTACTTAAGTTTTTCAAATATTAGAAGTATTACTATTTATGAACAATAAAATTTCTTGGCTACTATGGACACTTATGTGACAAGCAGATAATGGAGTAAGTATACATGTATTTAAATACTAATGGGTCCATAAAACTGGAATAAATACTTGAAATTCTTGGTTCTTGAGGAAGTTGAAGCTCAGTCCTCCTTCTGGTTTGCTTTTTATTCAGAATGCCTGTCTAGGACTCCAACAGCAGTCAGTTATACAAACTTTGACATGTCTACATTTACTAATCCTAAGAACCACAAAAATATATCTATTCTAAATTAGAAAAGAAATTAATGCAGAATAACATTTTAAAATAATTTAAAAATTATAGATACTGAGAATGAAGCAGTGCTCAGTGTATTTCATGTGGTGACTTACATATAAACTGCATTTAAATTAAAATTATTGAAAACATATTTACTCTGTCTTTATATTTCTGTAATAATATCTACATTTTAAAAAAAATCAATGCACCACAATTAGCAAAATCTCATTAAATAAACAAGATCTGAGTATGTCATAGTGTTCTTATTTCATGCTGGATACAAAATTAAGACAAATATTTGCACTGCCATATTATTATATTAGTATTTTCAAGTTCTGCAAGTCCACACACAAAGATAAGAGGTAGGAAAGTCAGCACTTGCAAAGGATTTACATTGTGAAGTACCAGATTCTCCAGCCTCAACATACCTATGCTTAAAAACGACTGTGTCTTGTTGTCTGTGTGACCCTGATGAGATCTTACCAAGGCTTTTGAAGCACATGGAAGAAGGCAGGCCATGTCACAGTGCTCCTGCACAGCACCAACTGTGCTGTACTCAGCCCCTCCTCGGCCTCCTTTCATGAGCACCGCCTTCATCACAGACACCCATCACTGGACTGACAGCATCCTAATCTGCGCCTGCCATTTAAGAATCTGAGCAGGCTTTGGTCGTTACTTTCACAGTCTGGTGGTGCAGGGTGAAGTCAGTTTTCTGCTGGGAGTAAAGTCAATAAGATGCTGTGAATGGGGAGATGCAGGCACTAGGGCTTTACTGAGGGCAAAGTCTACATAGGCTGCTGTGACAGACCAGTTTTTCATGCAGTATTTAAGGAATATGAGAGGGGCATTTAGCTCATTCATACCAAGAGCATAAATGTAGTCTTGTGCTTTCATGTTTCAGCACTTATTTATGGCTTCAAGTTGTGACTTCAGAGATTTGGCTGTGTTTAGACAAGACAATCCATACAATGTGCGAAGTCTTGGCAAATTTTGATTTTTTATGCTGTACCATGGTCATGGAAAGTTTTCTAGCATTCATAACTATATGACTGCTGAATTTCTTCTACACTGTGTCGATTTGTGTATTCTAGAATGTGACAAAAAAGGAGGAAATTAGTATTGCCATGACACTATCAATGCAGCCAAAATCTAATTTCCTATACTTTTTCAAATGAAAGCACGGAGACATACACCACAGTAAATCCAGCATGAGAAAATCTCAGAGACATTCTGACCATGAAAAGAATCCCTTTACCTGCCTATTTTTATTTATACCTATGTTTTCTGGAAAAAGGTCTCTTTCTACTTCCTGCCAACTTCATTCCAAGCAATCTTCTGGGATCTGGTAAAAGAAAGCACTATAGTTTCTAAATTAAACTTGCTCTGTAGCAGTTCATGAATATCTAAAAAGTGCTTGCTTGCATGTTTAATGTTGTCATGTCTTCCAATTCACTATGTCATACTTACATCTCTCAGTGATAAAATGTGTTGTAAACATTTTCTGGTTCAGTAATGCAAACAAAGCTTAAATTATTCGCAGATGAACAGACTCTGAGGTGAGCCCAGGGGAGAAACAATTCCTATGAAATTTCTGAGGGAGTCTCTTGTATGCTCCAGTGCTGGAGTTATTGTCAGAATAGAATTCTTCTGTAAATGTTTTCTACTATCTAGGTTGAACTATACCGAACACTTCAAGGGACCTATAATACCTGAAAACTATAGATAAACCATTTCACTGATTATATGTTTTTTCTGCAGCACCTGCAAGATATAAATAAGGGCTGTTCAAAATCCCTGTCTAAATTATTGGATGTAAAATTGATTTCAGCTAAAGAATTTTTCTTCTTTTGTTCTGTCAAGGTTGCTATTATTTCTTTGTGAGATTTTTTTCTTTTGAAGCTGAAGGAAAACCAAGAAGTGTCAGCACAAATACCAAATATTTCCACTAGGTTTGATTTCTCTAGTGCTTCATCATAATAACTGTTTTCTTTCTGTCCTCATTTACACCCCTTGATATGAATGACCTTCCCCACTGCTTTGCTTCTCCTGAGAGCACTGTATGATTGCTCTAATTTAGCTTCTCTCTTCTATTCTCACTGCAGACATGATCACAGTCAACCAACTATCACAAACAAAACAAGAGAGCAGGCAATCATCCCAAATCTCACACATCTTGTGTTTGCGTGGGCATTGCTCTTCTTCCACACTTCTGCAAAAATAGAAAAAGTTTTCTTGTGGACCACACATGCATTTTGAGCCAACCCCCAAACCGAGGCTGTTGGAGCAGTACAGGTGTCAAGTCTCCCTAAGGCAGGGGTGAAGGCTGCCAGTGCACTCCTACATTCATCATATATGGGGGCTGCTTGCTGAGTTTGCTGCTCTCCTTCCCAGAGAAAAAAATAGATTATGGAATATGAAACCTCTCTTATTTCTTTGAAAAAAAAAAGGTGTGCAACAACACTGCAAAATTAAGCAAATTACCTTGTCACACGTATTAGACTGACAGTTCGAGAGAGACTGGAAACTGCCAGAAGATTTCTAGCTCTAGGCAGACAATGCCATTAGAGTATGGCTTAGAGCCATAAGACCCTGATAAGAACTCACTTTCTTTAGAGTACCACTTTCACAGACTGTTATTTCAAATAGATGTGCTCAGCTTTGAGGGCTTTATTGGTTTTGGTTTGTTGCTTTGGTTGTTTTGTTCTTTTGTCTACATATGATATGCAGTATTTAGACTTGTAGGCAATGGCATGAATAACAATCTAAATTAACTAGAAGCAATGTACCATTTTCAGCCTGAGCTGCAGGTCATGGCACAGATGGACTGCCAAATATTTGTCACAACATGTATCCAACCACCAGCATGTATTTCAGGAAGAATTTTTAGTGAATCAAAATAACCAGATAAACTATTTCAGAGAGCTGAATTAAATGATATTAATTTCCTTCAGATAGGGGCTATAAGCTCAAGTTAACCTCATTCTTATGTTGTATACAAAAAAATTCATGGTTTTCAATTTAAATTGATCCCTTCTATTTCAGTCTCTTCATGTTTTCCAAAGAGTGAGGGTATGTGTATTTCACAGCTTTAAGGAAAATGAGACATATTGAAATATTAGATAATAGAATCAATCACATCATAGTTACAATTTTACACAGATCTGATTTTGACAATTCTACTTTGACTTACTCTTTACTGTGTGAGATAGACTGCTCTGTAAGTGTACAGAAGATTGTACCACTGGGTCTCAATCTGTGTGTTGGGCAGAGGTAGAAAAGAGAAGCCTTTCAATGCAAAAAAGGGTTTTCTGTAGAATGTTGTCCAGTGATATTTCACACCAGCACAATATTTGGGAAAAGATACTGCAAAAATTGTGCTCATAATTAAATTTATTGAAGACATGAATACTTGTCATACAATCCCAATTTGGAAGTTTTTGCAGACTAAATAAATCTATATATCTGTGATCTAGAACTACGTCTAGATCATCTCTATCTATCTCTACCTAAAGAAAATCACTCTGATACTGCAGTGTAGGATTTAGCATCTCAGGTAAGATTCAGCTTTCAGGCTGGGTCAATGGGCCAAGGACAGTGGTGTCAGGTTCATTCCAGGTTTTGCACTTGAGTCACAACAACACTGCAGGTTGGGGACGGAGTCTTTGGAAAGTGCCCAGCAGAAAAGGACCTGGGGACAGCAGCTGAACATGAGCCAGCTGTGCCCAGGTGGCCAAGAAGGCCAGTGGCATCCTGGCCTGTGTCAGCAATGGTGTGGCCAGCAGGAGCAGGGCAGTGACTGTCCCCTGCACTGGGCACTGGTGAGGCTGCACCTCAGATCCTGTGTCCAGGTCTGGGCCCCTCACAATGAGAAAGACATTGAAGGGCTGGAGCACAGAGAAGGATCTAGAGAATAAACCTTATAAGGAGCAGCTGAGGGAGTTGAAGTTGTTTAGTCTGGAGAAAAGGAAACTTAGGAGAGACCTTATCACTCTCCACAGCTGCCTGAACGGAGGTAGGTGCCTGGTGGGGATTGGTCTCCCAGGTAACCTGTGACAGAATGAGAGGACATGGCCTTAAACTGGGCCAAGAGAGGTTCAGGCTGGACATCATGAAAAATTTTCCCACAGAAAGTGTTGTCAAGCATTGGAATGGGCTGCCTAGGGAAGTGGTGGAGTCACCATCCTTGGGGGTGTTCAAGGAAAGACAGGCACTTAGTGCTGTGGTCATTGACAAGGTCGTTTTGGGACAAAGTTCGGATTGAATGATCTTGGAAGTATTTTACAGTCTAAATGCTTCCATGAAATCAGACTTGCATTCAACATGACAAAATGAAATAAAATATAACAAAGTAAAACTGATGATTTCATTAAGACCAGCAGCAGGATAGTTAACTTTCTGCATGAAAGTATGCAGAAAACCCATTTGTCAACTTGAAGGCATCAGTATTACACTGACCACACAAAAATGCCTGAATAAAAATCTAAGCTGTGATCTATAGGCAGAAGTAATGAAAAGAAAGCAAAATAATGAAGCAGTTGAACCTGAAAACCTGATTCGCATTTCAATCATGGTGAAATGTTATTTTCTTCGCTGAAACAGGTATGTCTATATGGATGATTTGGACAGTTCTGCAGAAGCTACATTTTTAGACTATTTTCAGCTGATAGTCCTCTATTACTGCTATCATCTTTGTTTAATCATTAGGTAGAGTAAAAAATATTAGTTTCAGTAAGAGATAATGCATAGGTTCTTTTGCTGACAAAGCTGAAGTGTTTCTGGTTTTCAGCTTTATCTTGCTGTGACAGGCAGTTTTAAGGCAAGGTGATTTGCTCTGCTGGTTCTGCTTTTTATATCATATTTTTTTACAACAAAAGAAAGAAACTTACCTGGATAGTCTGACTTAAGTATTCTCAAGAGTGTCTTCAGCCAGAGAACTGATAAACAGCTGGGAAACTAAATCTAATTAATCTCTCAAGTTTTCATTTTAAGTAGCAAAACCTAACTGAACTTGTGTTTACTTGCACAAAACTTTCAATGACAAATTTACAGCTGCTGGTGGGGCAGTGCCTGTGACAGTAAAGGGCTGCAGGCCCAACCTGTGAGAAGGGATGAGCTGCAGCAGCTTCTGACAGACAGAATCCCTCCCTGATCCCACAGGAGAGTGACACTTGGCAGCTTCACCAGGATGAAGACGCTATTTACCTATTTAAACCAAATATTGCTTCACAAGCTTTTCCTTTTCCCTATTCATTCATTCTGCTGCTTTCTTCCCCTGCCCTTTCTTCACACTGCCTGTGTCTCTGCTACGCTTTGGCATGAACAGAGCCATGGGCTGCCTGTGCAGCAGTTTCAAAACAATGCCATGGTACCTCTCACAGCACTGATGAGCAAATCTATTTGCAGAGGAAAGGGGGTGCCCTTGCAGGGACTGAAGGATGCACCACTCCAAAAGCAAGATCAGGGCTGAAGAGGCTGCTTTTCTGGCTGGCAGCACAGGGAGCAGTTCCCAGAAGCATGCACAGGGGACATTCTTATCCACACTTGCCTTGATTCCACTTGCTGTTATTTAGCTCAGTTTCATTCCTCCATGCCCTCTGCTGTTGTCCTCACTGCTCTCCCCAAAACCAGCCTCAGAGGAATCCATACTAACAGTGAGAATGGGGATTTCACTGTCACAGCTTAGGGCACTGCGTTGTTTTCCTCACATTACTAATGTGAAAAAAAAACAAACCAAAAACTGGGAATCAGGTAGTAACTGGTAGTATATAAGATTCAGATTCAGCTTATGATTTGAACATCACCCAGGACATACAAACTGAGGCAGTAGATAAAAATAAGAAAAATCTTGTTGCAAAATATAGATGCTGAGCTGCAATTGAGCTTTTTGAGATAAGACATTAAAAAAAAAAAGAGAACCTAGAAATCTCAGGGGCCCTCTGCTTGCCTGTAACTGTTGCAGTACATTTATCATTGTTACATAACCCTAAAAGGTTTCATTTGCTCTATTTTCATTGGCACGAACATTTTAAATGAAAATTAATACATGCATATGTAGATCATCAGCTCACTGTATGTAGCTACCTGGTGGGTAATTCCCAGATGAGGATTTCTTTTTCTCTACATTGGCTTTTTTCTTTTCTTTCTTTCTTTCTTTCTTTTTTTTTTAATAGCTCAAAAATAGCATGTGGGTTATATAACTAATAAATGAAACCAGAGACAAATCCTAGCCTTAGGCGCCACGTAGAAGAGATGGTAACTGTCAGCCTTGACTCCCTGGTTGTCAAATACTGAATGGGATCTTAACTCCTCAACAATACACAAGCTTGGGAATGTCACCGATATGGATGAGTCAGGGCTATTATTCCAATCCACAATAAAAATATCTCTGTGGTAGCCAAGTATTTCATCTGGACAAATTAATGTATGCATTTTAATATGCCTCTGTAAATCACTGCTAAGGTGCTCTGTAGCAATTAGCCAAGGGCTGCTGCTCTGTCATTTTGTTCTAACTGTGCAGTAGCTTCAGAAAGAAAGATTGCTTGGCCACAAGGAGACCCCCTATGGCCACTACCAGTTTAGGACTCCCAGGGTTGATTCTCTGCTACAGAACAATTTCTTTCTATTGTCCTCATTTGCTTTTATTTTGGATCTCTGGGTTGCTCATTTCAGGGTGAAATTGAGACAAAGTGATATGTAAATAACAATAACATTAATAATAATAATAAATAATAACAACAACAAAACTAATAAATATAATAATAATTATACCAATACTAATACTAATACTGATACTAATACTAATACTAATACTAATACTAATATGAATACTAATACATTCAGGGTAGAAAACATTGGGTTTTTTGGTGGATGAGCTCTGAATATTATATAGGTATCCTTCAGCCCTGGAAAAAGGAAGAATTTAAGATTTTTCTGAAGGAAAATATGATTGAGTCAAAAAAACTACTGAGGATCACTGAATCACAGAATCAGTTAGGTTGGAAAAGAACTTTGAGGTCAAGTCCAACCTGTGACCTAACACCACGTTGTCAACTACACCACAGCATCAGGTGCCATATACAGTAATTTCTTAAACACCTCCAGAGATGGTGACACCACCACCTTCCTTGACAGCCCATTCCAATGCCCACTCACTCTTTCTGTGAAAAACATCTTCCTAATGGTCAACATAAACATCTCCTGGTGCAGCTTAGGGCTGTGTCTTCTTGTCGTGTTGCTGGTCCCTTGGGGGAAGGGACTGACCTTGACTCTGGCTTACTACCCCATGGCTCATCTCTGAAGACCCTGATTTCATCCCCTCCTCACTCTGAACCAGGTTTAAAGCCCTCTCAATCAACCCTGCCAACTCATAGGCTAGAATCCTTCTGCCCTTGCTAGATAGATGAAGTCCATCTGACTCTAGCAGATCTGCCAAAAAGTTACCCCATGATCAAAACACCCCAAAATTCTGCTGATGGCACCAGTCCTTAAACAACTTATTGATAACATGAGTTTTCCTGTTCCTTTCATTGTTCATCACTGCTACTGAAAGAATTGAGCAGAGCGCCACCTGCACTACCATTTTCTAACCTGTCATGGAGAAAAAAACCCCACACTACTGCAACATCAATGTTTTTGAGCGTAGCATCTGATTTATTCTTGGAGGATCCTATACAATTTATGACTGCTTATAGGCTGCTTAAAGTTGAAAGATCCAATAGAAAACTATGAGATATTTTGGCTGAAGGCCAGTGTATTTATGCCAAAGATAAATTTTCACATGAAAGGTGCAAAAGCAGTAAGGAAGACAGAAGACAAAGGCAATGAAGAGGAATTAGCTAATTAAACTTGAAGCAATCATTGTCAGCCTTACAGTCTTATTATGTAAAAGAATGAATATTTCTAGTTTGGTGTAACTGGAAAAATATATCTACAAGTTTTTTCTTAGTACACCACATGAATCTCTGATGCTTTAACTGGGTACCTAAGATGGTAGATCTAAAAATACCAGCAAAGTTTTTTAAAATATGATTGATTATCACCACGTGGGGCTCCCA
>VXBR01001837.1:419760-612747 GCA_013400215.1 Cisticola juncidis | reverse complement strand
CAATTCACGCACCGAGGCGCTGTTCCTGCGGTTCTCGGTTTTGTTCTGGGTCGCGCCGAGCAGGGAGCCTGGCGGTGGCCCACAAAAGGCTGGCTCCCCGGTCACCAGAACGTTTCGCTATATATGCATTTAACAAACAAAGGCGCCGGCATTCCTTGGTTACAAATTACATAACTCTTCTTTCAATTAGTACTTAAACCCCTATTCGCTCGTCATTCCTTCGTTTCTCATGGTAATTATTCCGCAGGCGCGGTTCTGCTCTCCTCGCGAGTGTGGGGTCTGCCGTGAGTACGTGATCAGTGAGCCAGTGGTCATGATCTCCCACTGCCGGAATGACCTGTCCCCCAACTCAGTCCTCCTGAGCTCACTCCTGGCATCTAGACAGCCCATTCATCGTGCCATTGTTTTCCCTGTTCCTTACAAGAAAGGATTAGCCAAGCGTACAATGTTCACAGTGCACTTGCTTAGTCGTAACTGTGCAGCTATAGCCACTAATAACAAGAAAAGTTGTTGCAAAGTTTGATTCCAGTCTTCAGGGGCTCGATACCAACAGTGCATGGCCTGTGTCATTCTTTACTGGATGTCTTAACTCCCCTGCCAACCCTGGTTAGTCTGACAGCAAAGGGTGCTACAGCTCCCACCACAACAGCTTTTCTATCTATGCCGTTCCTAAATGATACTTCCTGTGTATCCTTCACATTCTCCTTTCTTCCAGTCCTTAAAAGAATCCTTTTCTGTTTCCTCTTCTGTTATTTCTGGCTTTTTTTAAATTTCGTTGCTCACAACTTCACATCCTTTCCACTTCTCCTTCATCTCCCAAGCTGTTGGAAAAACTGCCTCTGTCTGTCCCAGGAGTCCTTAGCTGGTCAGAGGTCAGCTTTGAAGCTCCCCTCTCTAATCAGTGGAACAACAGGGGCTGAGCCAGCACCAAGAACTCCTCAGAGAATCTGCTGATTGCTCTTCATCTTGTGGGTACACACAGACAAAGGAACTTGCCACAGTTGTCGAAGAATCAACTCCTCCATTAGTTCATACTATTAACAGTAATTGGAGGTTGTATAAACAGGTCCTCAAAGTTAGCAGAGTCCTAATGCACAGAGGATATTGAGGCCTAAAATGTCACATGTGAACGTTTCTCTGGGGTATCTGCTCTCCAAAATGCTGTGGAAAGCTGAAGAGCCTTCACATGAGCTGCATGGATCCCAGCGTATCACAGATGTGAGCTTTGTGTCTGAAAGCTGTTCCCCAAAATGGTACATTCTGAGGCTCAGGCTGGGCCTTAAAGAAGTTTGGTCTATCATCACCAAATCCCTGATAGATGTTGGTTATTTTTGCTCAACTCCCCCTGTCCCCACCCCCAGAAAATAAACCAAATGAAAAAAAAAAACCACAAACCCACCAAACCCAAAAACCAAACTGAATGTCAACCAAAAAAATCCCAAAGATACTGAAGTAAACAGATTTTACTAGATTACTAAAAATATGTCATGTTGTATCCATGTTATATGTGAGAACAAGGAGATTTAGACCTCTTGCACCTAACTTAAACTTTAGGTTAAGGGGTAAACTAGTCTTGTTTTTTTATTCTGTGTATCTTACAAAGTGACTTTGTTTTATGGAGTTTATATTTGATGAATGTGTCATTGTGTTAATACCACATTCTTTTGCTTCTAATCATTACTGATAAGTTTACAGGCACCTATCAATAAAGCACATAAAAACTGTAAAGGTTTCCATGAAAGCTATTAGTTTAATACTGAAGAGGAAGGTGGAGGTTGGAAGAATGTTAAAGCAAAGACAGGAGAATGTGAGAGATGAATAGGATTTGGTATTTAGAAATTTTGCCTTGAAGAATGAATTAGAACAAATAGTAAAACTCAGAAATAATAATGATTCCACTAGGCTAGAAAATATATGCTGGTGCCTCATTAATTTGAGAAGATTGGGCCCTTTATGTTAACAAAATAATTCTTTCTGAGCAACAAACAGTAAGTAGCTAGAATTGGCCTTGTCAGTGTCTATCTTAAGTACAAAGGTGAAAAAAACCCCAAAGCCAAATGTTTAATTCACTTGATTTATGATTTCTGTTGATTACGTGTGGTAGAAACTTTTGGCTTATGTAAAAAAATGATGTATTACGTCCTATTGGATCTGTGCATCACTTCCTCAAATTATTTTCACCAAGTTATTGTGCCTATAACTGTTTGTGGTTGTAAAATTACTGCTCAGGAGGTCATGCTAAGGTTTCTCTGAAAGTGCTAATCTCATTTTTTACTAGTTTTTACTGACCAGTGTACCACACTAGGAATGAAAGAGGAACCAGGCTCAGGGTGGGGTATTCTGTGAAATCTCTGCCAAGATCCAATAACAAGACTCAGTCTTTTGCAGATTTGGACACAGCTTATTTTGTCCCCGCCGCGGACTGAAGGTGGCACTGCAAGGCCGTGTGTGGCAGGCACTGCAGCGCTGGGCTCTGCTGCTGTCTCTGCTAGCCGTGGCTGTGTGGCACGCAGCACAACCCGGCATGCTCAGGTGAAACGGGGAAGGAGGTATCCTGCTGCTCTTCCCTGTTCCTTGCACGGTGAATATGGAAAGCCAGCATACGTGGAAGCTGCTGGCATCAGCTCGGTTTGGAGCAGCAAGGAATGTGACTCCAGCAACCCAAATGAAGTCTGAAGACAAAGCACTGATACTCTGAGGAGCCTCTGAGGTTGCTGTGACCTCCTTGTGCACAGTGCCATTGGCCAGATGGCTTTATCTGAAAACAATTGGGATCACCTGAACATTGCCATCTTCAGCTTCCACAGGAGTTGCTCTCAACCTGTGAACACGTTTGCATGTGCAGTTCACACCTAAGAAGTACTAGCACTGAAATCAGCATTAGGCAGACATTGCATCACTCTCTTTCAAGTACAAAGTGATATCCATATTTTTAAATAACAAAAAATGTAACAGTCTTTCTCACTAGATTCGGACCTTGCTTTTAGAAGGACCTCAGCCCACTTCATGTGGTGTGCAGGTAGTCTGAATTCCTGACCCTCAGGAATCCAAGGGGAATCTGAGGATCCTCAAGGGACCAAGCACATATAGGTGTAAAGTGGTTCAGTCCCACTTGCCACAGGAATGCTGAGGGGATGGCACCACACCAGGGAGAGGATTACCTCCCATTGTACCAAGGTTGTCATCTGCTCATGGCCATCCCAAGGCAGAGCAAGGGAAAGATTAAACCAGTCTGACACCAGGGAATCACCCTGCTGGAGTTACCAGGGCAGTCTTTAAAGACTTATATGTACTCTGTGTTACACCACTAAAAATATTTCAGCCAGAGAAAAATGATATATAATTGTAGTTATGGAAAATTATCAGTTGGATGCTTCTAAAATCATGGGCTCATCCCTCCACTGCTAGGGCAGAGTGATGAGAGCTGATCAAAGAGACTGCAAAGGTACATAGGTGCTGTAATTGAACTCCTTTATCTTGCCCCATGGTAAACTTTTCCAAGAACAGATATGAAGACCACAAGCTATGCTACTGGAAGCTGGCAGCAGCTATAGAATGCCATGCTGTGGGCTAAACATCTGCTTTATTCTTTCACCATGCTCTCTTCACCAGTAAATGTAGGTAGTAGGAGCCACACTGCCAACCTGATATTGTGAAAAACTACCACAAGATGGGATAAGCTCATTTTAGGATAGCTTCATGCTAAAGCACAGAGACACAAATTTGCCCTGATGTTGGAATGAATACTATGTCTTTTCTTTTGTGCAGAACATTGCTTTGGGTGTTGTGTCCAGGGAGGCACTTTTACCACCATAAAGCTATATAGATATGCTATATTTAGAAAAGAAATGCACAGAATAGGGAAAAACAAACAAACAAACAAACAAACAAACAAACAAACAAACAAACCCCCTGCAAATCAGACTGTAGGCCACAGCTTTTAAAAACAGTGATTTAATTTTTCAGGAATCACATAAATAGAGTGAAGGGGCCTAAATTCTTATTTCAGCATGTCAAGGGATGCACAGGAAAATGAAGACAATAGAAATTTGGGACATGTTATTAGTGTACATAAGTTGTTGCCAGTGTCTAGAACACAGGCAGATTGATTTGACACCCATGTTTTATGAAGTTAGCCTCATGGTGTCACCAATTAACTTCTCTGTTGGTGAAATGATGATAATAAGATGTAATTGGCTGCATATGTTCATTTTTAGCAATAGGAAGTATCTGAGGGGTTTGATATTTTTAATACCATACACTTGAACTAGAAGATTTGTTAGCAGATTTCTCAGGGACATGAGGTCATGTTCATGTTCTCCCTTTCATGCTCAAATGGGTTCTCCCTGTTCAGAAGAGCTCACATATCAGGAAAAGGTCTCTCATTTGGGTCCTGTTGCTTAAGTGAATATCCTTGAAGACACAGTACAGCAGTCTGGATTCAATTCTGACTCTTTGGTTTCGTGGGATTCCTGCAGTACCAGGAAGCAGTCAATGCTTTCTGGGCACAGTGCAGAATGGGAGGCATCTCTGGAGAGGATCACCATTGTCTGTCTGAGGACAGAGTGGATCAACTTCTCTCCAATGGCTCTTTTTAAAGTGGGAGACAAATGCAAGCTTTGAAAAACTAACTTGGACACCTAAAAATAGGAACTATCAAACCCTACCCCAGGTGGTTTGATTTCATCTTCCTTTCTCCAGGCCTTGCTTGTGCTGATAGAGAAAATCCAATAATGGGGCACCAGACTGGTGTGGAAACCCATGGAATTCCCAGAGCCTTTGCCCTTTGTCTCCTGCCTTTCTGCCTCCCCAGTGGCCCATTGCTGCCAGCATGCTCTCAGCATCTTCTGCTTGCACCTGGTTTTGGAAGCAGCCAGGAAGTGTGTTTATTTGGCTGATGTTACATTATTTTGCAGCCTTTGGATTTGCTGCTGGCAGTTCATCATTCCATTGGAATTAAAATGGACAACCTTTTGTTCAGGTTTGGCAAGTAGAGCCAAAATTCAATGTGCTTATCTTCCTCTCTAAACTGTTACATTGTATGATACATGCAGCCTGTAGTGGCATCCTTGCATGTGAGAGCTGTTTTCATTAAACAATCTAAACAGACTGAAACTCTTGGAATATGTTTGTTTTGTTTCGTGCACAGATGTGATTCGAGGGAGACCTGGTGGGACACATGCTGGCAGTGCTAAGCTGTGCTCAGTGGAGAGAACTCTCTGACCAGTAAATGAGTTTTCTGGTCACAAGTTTCTGTGCTTTGCAGCCACTGTGTTGTTAAAATAAGTTGCAACATGGCATGTAATGCTTTCCTGATACTGCTCTCTCTCCGGAAGGTAGTGATGTGCAGCCATGAAAGCAGCCATGCGTCCTGGGACAGGCCAGCTTCCATGTAAAAAGGCCAAAGAATGTCACACTGCAGATCTGTCATGGATGTAAGGAGAGCTCAGCAGCTGGAACAGGCTGGGAGAAGAGAAGGCAGTCATGTGTGAAGGGATGTCCCTGTGGCTGAACTACACCCTTGCTGTGGTTTTTCCTGAGCCTGGAGACATGATCTGTGCCAAGATGGTTTGAGAAGACTAGTCTGCAGTGCTAAGGCTTTCATTGCTAAATATGTGATAAATTTCTCCAAAACCACAGAATGTTTCTGTTCGAAAAGCTGCAAGATCAGAATTTTCCAAGTTGCTATTATATACTTATACAGCATTCCACAAAAGAAAATCTCTTAGTAACTGATACTTTTTACTGGATCAGACTTTGGGTTATTTCTTTTTTAAGCACACATAAAATTCAGAATACCTGAGGTCTAAAGTGGATTTTTTATACCAAACAATTTTTGTATAAAATAAATATATCCACCTTTCATTTTCTAGGAGAGAGGTAATTGAGGTGCTCCATGTGTATGAGATGTGCAAACTCCCTTGTGCTACAAAAAGGACCACAAGACATGTTCATGAGTGTTTTAAGGAAGAATTTGTCCCTAAATATAATGATATCTGTTTAAGAAGTGAGTCTCAGTTCCCAAAATGCAATTCTGTCTCATTTTTCATGACTGTGTTTCTGCCTGGTTCACTTTCACTTGTGGATAACCTTGTAGCTAGTTTTGCCTTGTAGTTATTCTTTTCCATTGTATATTTTTTGAAAGTAAACATTTGAAAATACTTATGACTTATGAAGAAACTTCCTTGGTTTCTTCTTTTTGTAAAAAAGAAATCCTGACATGTTGATTGAAATAAATGGACACGGATTTCCACCAGCCTATGGTGCCAGTGGCTGAATATTGATGTAGATGGCTTATATAAAATGTGTTTCATGATCTTGTCGAGCTTCCAGGTTGTCGCTGTCACACAAAACCCACGCAGATCTGTTATCACCTGTTAGAGGAGAGTTTGAAGACAAATGTGACAGATACATTTTTCAGCAGATGTTACAGAATTTGTAAGTCTGTCTTGAGACTTGACCCTCACTGTGTTTCGCTTTCAAAGCCAACTCAATGTTTTTGTTCCCTGTAGTCTTTCAAGTGTGTTTTATCCACAGCAATGCCTACAAATGGATACATCAGAGGCACCAGCCCTTCACAAATGATTCTTGCTGTTACAAGTGCCCCAGAAGGGCTATACGAGTTTTTGCTGGGGTAGAGTTAATTTTCTTCACAGTTGCTGGTATGGGGCTGTGTCTTGGATTTGTGCAGAACACAGGGTTGATAATATTGAGACGTTTTTGTTATTGCTGAGCAGGGCTTACATGGAACCAAGTGTTTTACTTTTCATACTGGATGCTGGTGAGGGAGTTGGGAAGTGCCTGAGAGGAGACACGTCCAGGGCAGGTGACTCCAAATGACCAAAGTGATATTCCAGACCATAGGACATCCTGCTCAGTATTTAAAGTGGCGAGGAGAAGAGGAAGGTGAATGTTTGGATTGATGACATTTGCCTTCCCACATAACCATTATGTGTGATGGGGCCCTGCTCTCCTGGGGATGGCTGAACATCTGCCTGCCCGTGAGAAGCAGAGAGTTAATTCCTTCTTTTGTTTTACATGTGTGCTTTTGTGCTTTTTGCTCTTCTTATTAAAGTGTCTTTATCTCAGCCCATGAGTTTTCTGGCTTTCACCCTTCCTGCTCTCTCCCCAGTCTCACTGGTTGGGGAATGAGTGAATGAACTGAATGAGTGACTGTGTGGTGCTTGGTGGTTGGCTGGGACCACGACAAGAGCAAATAGCTTTCTCAGCCATGAGGCAGGTATATTCTGCAGTCCCTCCTTCTGCTTAAAATCATGTGTTTAAGCCTGATTCTTTTGTATTTAGATCCCTTTGGATCACTCTAGAAATCTAATTGTCCTGGAAGCAGGTACAGGTGGAAGACACAGAGTCCAGGATTGAGCTTGTAGCTTTTCTGCATCTGTACACCATGTGGGATCAAGGATGGTGCTTTCATTCAGTCATGGGCACAGTCATTCAGTGCAGATTCCCCATTAAAGCATCCCAAAACAGGTACCTGCCTACCTCTACTTGGATACTTGCACATGTGCCCATCTGTCAGGATGGCAGCAAGCCCAGAGCAGTTGGATCCTCTTCGTAGGTGCTGCTGCTGTGCCACTCATGGTGTTTGGCACCTGACCTCTGTAACCAGGCAAGTGACTCCCCAAGCAGCTTCCACATACCTGTCTGAACAGTGTCTTTTCTCTTCTGACCACACTTTCCCTGACTTCCCCTGCAGTGAGGACTGATGGGCCATTTGCCAGATACCTGGATTGCCTTGCAGTAGGCAGTTTGAAAACTCTCACACTCCTTCTCCTTTTAAGGGACAGGTAGCGTTTGCCAGTAAAGGTGTTGGGCCTTTCCAAGGAAGGTCATGCAATAGGAAAACAATGACTTTAAAAAACAAAAGGAGAAAATCATCCTGAGTTCAAAGCACAAATGGAACTCTTTGATTGCTGTGTGGATGAATTGTTGCCTGAGAATATAGATGTTCTTGTCCATAAGCTAAAGAACAGAAAAAATTTTCTGTGCTGGAAAGTAAAGCAAAAAAGAAATGGAATGGAAGAAAATTTTACTCACACCTGAAAATACCAATTGCAATTGACTGTGTACAGGAACACCATCATCCTTTAAAGCTATACAAATACATATTTGCAGACTTCTGTCTACTAAGCCATGAAAACTCCGTGTGTTGATTTCAACAGTGTCTAGATGAACAAATTCAATTAGTCTATTAATTCAATGTAACAGAACTATGACTAAACAAAAGGAATTCTAGTAAACTTGTAAGATTAAAACATATTTATTTTCCTTCTTAGCCAGGGAAAAGTCTTCTTTTGACATTTCTGAGTACCATACTTGCACACTGTGCATTAAAATTCACTGAGATTAGGTGAATGTCTCAACTCTAAATATTACCAACCTGTATTTCTGAAAAATTAGAATGTTCCTTCAGAGCTGGGAGAGTCCTGGCTGGGCTGATAATAAGATTACACACTGATAGGCAGTCTTTCTTTGTAATTAAATTTTAGTACATCTTCGGTGTTTGATACTGTTGGTAACTTCAGTCCTGTAATAGTAATCAGATTTTCTAGTGGCATATCAATATTAATTTCTGTTATTAAAGTATTTCTATTCAACCTGTTGTTAGTATTCCAGTTTAAATCATAACTTCTGCAGCCATAATACACTTAGGGTTTACTAAAAATTGCAGTGAAAACTTACAGTAATTGCCAAACCTTTCTGTTGGGCTTTGTTGTATTTTAAACAAGTATGCCAGTGGTACCTTTACTTCACACACCACTGACCAGAATTTTCTAATTAAATTTTCTTATTATTGGTTATCTCTTAGCTCACATAGCTTGTCTTTTAGTTGCCCCTCTAAACCCAGCACATTTATGTAAAATTCAAATTTGAGAGCAATGCTTGTATCTTCCTGCTATTCACTTAAAAAAGTCATTGAATGAGTCCTTGGTCCTAAACTGGTTTCAGTTGCTGGTTTCAAAATGGCTACAAAAGGATGATTAGACGTAAATGTCAGCATCTCATGAACAGGTAGAAACTCCAGAATGTCACAGACAGGGTCTTCTCGTCCCAACAGAATCATGTTTGTATAAAGTAGAAGATTTGCCAAAATGCAAATAATTCTTAAATTATGACCTGCAACAACATAGCAGATAATAAAACTGTGTGAGTGTTAATATATTTAAATTATTTAAATAAATAATAAAATTAGAAAATGATCTTTCATTTTTAAGTTGTAAAACTTTAGTATATTATCTTAACTATTACCAAGTAAGTAAATTATTTATTTCCCTGTTCATTTATATTTGGCTGAATAATTATTTTAATCCCTTTTCATTATTTAGATGGTATATTATAAAGTGAATCCATTACAAGTTTTTCTTTTGTGACTGATGTATTTAACACATAAAACTTTGCTGAATAATTTTCAGGAAAGGTTCTTCTTAAATAGAAATGTGTACAACAGATTCTCCTATCTACCAATCTTTTAAAGTAAGTGTATTGTATAACTCAAACCCAATCTAAAATGAGAATTTTGTTCAAAGAGCACCTACAGGATGTCTTGGTGGTTTTGTCACAAACCTTTTGTAAGGTTAAAAAAAACCCTGCCCCTCAGGTTTCCCAGTAATGAGCATCTTTTTCCTGTTTCAGGCTCTTTTAAGTACTTCACAACATGTAGGCTCTTAATACAGGTTCTTTGTATTTGGCAAAATGTAGGAAGCCCCTCCCTTGCCCCAGATCATGCTGAACATGTACATTCCAAAGTCTAGATTCTTTTTTTTTCCCACTTAGTGACTTTGATCTTCACAGCAACCATTGAATAAGGGAGTTGGACTAGATGATATTCAAAAGTCCTTTCCAACCCAAGCTATTCTGTGATTCAATGAAATTAAATAAACTTAGGCTACCCACTGATTGCTTCAAGTAATCATCACAGAAATCCTTTGGGCTTCAACTTGCAACTCCTTACAACATTCTAAACCAACATCATTATGAAAAGAAAGATATTTCTTTATTTCATTCCTAACAAATGGTCTAGAATTATAGTCTAATTTCACTGCTAAAGAATAAGTTTGCAGCAGTAATTCACTCTTCAAAATTTCCACACCTCCAGGCCAAGTGGCTATAAATCATAGTGCACAGGGGCTGGGCTGGCTGAGGCAGCTTCTGAGAGGGGCATTCTCCAACTGATACTGTTTCAATTAATTAATGCTGGAAACTGTATCCATAACACTTGCTTTTAATAGCCCTAATTGGATTCATGTACGTCTCATGTATCAACAACTCAGTGAAATTAAATCGTTTGTGGACATTCATACTTCAAACTACATAAACTGGTAACGTTACAAATCCTTAGCTTTCCAAGCATTCTCCCACAAAAATGTGTCAAAATAAATATTGCTTTGGCTTCTTGGGTTTAGCAGGTGTGCTCAAGTTGGATTATAGCAACTGCAATTAATTATCTCACTCTCCCTGGACCAATACTCTGTGCTTGCAGTCGGTGGTTTCCTCACTGTTGTTTGAATAACATGATTGATTTTATCCATCCTTCTGAAAAATAGGGTTCATAGAAAACAAGTAATTTACACTGGGCTCCCAGTAGTTTCAGACATCTGGCCACTGTGCTGGAATCAGGAATCATTACTGTCACCCCTAAAGAAAAGTTCCTCAAATACCCCTAGAAATGCTCCCAAACTTTTGTTCCAATCATACCTCAGCTATGGCCAGAAGCTGCTTTCAAAAGCCAGGCTTCCCTTGTCTATGTATACAACATACAGAACTCCCTGTGTGGATGCATGTAATTATACATCTCTTCTAAAAACACTTCATTTTCAAGTAGAAAAATCGTAAGTATATTATCAACTTAGTAATCTCTCATTAGCATCCTAATGAACTGAAAAATGTCTAATGACATTACATTTATTAAGAACAAAAATGCTGCTTCCTCAATCTCTTGTTAAATATAAGTGTCTTAAACAGAATGTCCTTCACAAATCTGCTGGGTCTTGCTTTCTGAAAGGTTAATGGAAACTTAGGAAATGTAAGGATATTTTTTGATTGTACCTAATAAATGACTGCTTCACATGCAAATGGAGAAAAACCTTGAACTACAATCTGTCTCTTCTTTCATGCAATTTTACTAATTAAGAGAAAGATGTGAAATTCCTAGGAGTAAATTTTTCTAACCTTTCTGAAAGCATATACTGCACATGTATCTGTGAAATCCATAAAGTGTTTGTATTTAGTCAATGTTAGTAATCCCTCAGAAGTCAGGCTGTGGGAAAGCACATGAAACCTGCTCCTCCAGGGTCTCCCCACTCCTTAGCTGGCCAGGTGATGAATGGTGACCAAAAATCAGACTTGGAAAAAGAAAAGGAGCAGCAGCTGCCTCAGTGCAGGAGATAGGAAAAAACCCTTGCACAAATAATTCAGCAATTGCTTGGATCAGCTATAGTGGGAAGTGTTAGCTGGTAAAACAAAGGCTGTGGTTTTCTAGTGGGTTATTTTCTACTCTGCTAGATGAGAGATGTGTTCCTGACAGCCCCGGAGTGCAGCCTTCCTCTTTGGGGACTGAGTGATGACCTGCAAGAGGTACTGCAGGGGGACAACAAGGCAGCTTTGGGAAACGGGACACTCTTGGGCCCTGTAAGGGATCTGAATAATTCAAACAAATACTTGAATAATCCAGAGGGTTACTTGGGGCAGAGGATGGGTCATTTACAGCAAAGCAGAGGAAGAAGAGCTGTTGCTTTTGACAGAAAACTGTTTCAAAGTCTGGGTGCGGATCAGACAGGCAGAAAGGGCAAGCTTCTCACTTTACAAAGTTGTTTTCTGGTGCAAGTTGTATTTTCTTGGCCATGACACATGTCAAGCATCCTACTTGCTGGAAGAACACAGCACCTTAGTGCATCCACCACACAGACATCACCTGACACCTGCAGATCCTGCTGGCTTGAGGCCACCAGCACACCTCTAAAATGTGGGGGTTTCTGCAGCAGGACCTTTTACATAAAAAAGTAGCAAGTGATTTCTCACCTTCTTTCTTAGGAGAGAGGGCTGTTGGTTGTTGGAAGGTGTTATTTTAACAGTCCTGATGTGTCTTGCAGATTTATGTTCTTAGAACAGCTACATCTGTTCAGCTGGCACCATGTAACTGCTCTACCATTTTTCACCCTAGCTGAAATTATTGGTCTGTGATAATTTCTTGCTGTAAGTACATAATCACTTTAACGAAGTCTATTTTTGTTTCTATTTGTTTCTATCTGACATTTCTGTCATTGTGTGTATTCTTATTTCTCTTACAAAGAAATACATCATAGTATCTTGCAAGGAAAAATAATTTGTTGGGGTAAAGTCCACAACAAATGCAAATGACAGGTATGTGCTGGGGGAGGATGTGGACATGTTAAGAATGCCACAAATTATCTATTTCTTCTATTTTGACCCAGGATCTCCTGTGAGATTTCAGTTATGTCAGGGCACAAATGCTTGAGGATTTGAGCCACAGTATATCCAGCTTTCTCTCATTCATTGTAATAAGAATCAGGATTCTTTCCTGCACTGATTTTAATTCACTGTACCAGCCTTGTGCCTGAATTATACATCTGAGTATCTGGTTCAGGTTCAGAGTTCCTATAGATGAGTGGAGGAGGTTTTGAAAACATTATTGTTCCAAATGTCTTTACACCATACAAAGATAGACTGTCCCTGTATTATCCCACCTTCTAGCGGAATAGATTTAATACAGGGAGTGGAGCCAGCTGCAGGAGGAAATTCACTGCATACAATCAGGAGCAACTACTTTTCTTTTTTTGATGAGGGCCTGGGAAATCATAGAGGCAGAACAGAGAAGAGGCAAATGCAGAATATCGGGTCACAAACATGTGAACTGGAGCAGAGCTTGTGCAGGAGTCCTGAGCCCTTCTGAGGACTCTCATCTTGAGCAGGGGGAGCATGAGAGTCTGGGAGGGACTCTGCCTCAGAGGTAGACAGTGATGCCAAAAGCCAGAATGGGTATTTGTTCCACGTGGTGTGATGCTTTGCATGGCAGAGCTTCAGCTGCAAGTCAGGCCTCAGGGCACAATGGCACTTGTCAAATAAAAACTAAGAATAATTTTTTCCATGTCCTGTTCAGTGTAGAGATTTCCCTGGAAGACTTCCCTGTGATGTGAGGAAGAAACAGAACAACACACTGTGAGAGCCAGGAGGACTCTCTCCCAGAGGTGTGAGGGACACTGTGGCATTTGTGTCCAGCCACGTTTGTCCTGGCCGATGCAGAGCCAGTGGACAACATCCACACGCGTGCTCACTCGTGTGCACCCTGCATTTGGATTCATGTCCAAGGAAACAGGGTTTGACCTCTAACTGCTCCAAAGGGATTTCTTCATATTCTCCCATGCCTCTTACTCATGATTTCTGTATTTAGTATGGCCCCACACTGAAAACAAAAGCTCTTTCAGTCACATAAATCTCATTCCTCCCATTTCTCCCCTCCTATTGGAGTGTGCTGAGCCACATATTTGGGTGAACTCTGTGGAGGGGTTTTCTGTGTTTGCTTTCTGACACTCTCTGAATACAAAACCATGGATTCATAAAATGTGTTTTTTGAATATGTATACATGCTGCTGACGCCATTGTTTTGGCCAGCAGCCCTTTTCCCATGACAACGTTAGGGAGCTCTCCCTCCGTGCAGCTCCATTTGAACTTTGTTCACTACCCTGCGTGTCAAAAGCAGGAATGTCCACTTCTGGGGTGAAAGGAATGAGCTAAGACACCAGCCAGGGTAACTACGTTGATCTGCACGAGGACACACTCTTGTGAAATTTAGGGAGAGGACAAATGCTTCATTGACCTTTACTCTGATATCTGCTTATTTATCTGCACTAGGTAAACAGCCAATGGCTAATCTCAGCCTTGGCACACAGCAGTTTCTGTCAGCACTGCAGATACCATTTGTTGCTTTATTTTGTGGGAAGGAAGAAAGGAAGGAAGGAAGATTACCTTCTCATTACTGCTTTTAGGGATGCCTCACCACAAGGCCTGCTTTCTCTGCCCTGGATGTTTGGAACTTTAATACCCTTGTCCAGATTTTGCCCTATGGCAAAACTCTGCCCTGAACAAGTTCCCGAGCATGTTGCACATTTAACGAGACTGACAGCAGTCAGCTCTAGGCCTAAAGACAGAAATAGCAGATCCTTATCTGAACTCCTATGAACTGGGTGGGGAAAAAGCATTTTGGTCCGGGTCACAGATGGATCTTCCAACAAGTTCCAGCTTGGTTTCTAGAAGGCTAACTTAGTCCTAGCATAAAAAGATAAAGGCAGCTTTCAGCTACAGCTTTGGGAATTTCACCTCTGTTGTTACCTCAAATGCTGCTATAGCTTGGCCTTTATTCTATTAGCTGCAGAGAGTGCAAAGCAAACCTGTCCTATGCAATCAGTTTCTCATATCAATACCAGCCTGGCATGAGAAGGATGTCTTTTTCTGTATTTCTTGGCTGAGTTAATGTAGTTTATTTCACACTCGGAAGACCTGGATGCTAAAACTTAGCATGGGAGAAATTTAATTTCAAGCTTGAACACAAAATGTGGTATCTGGTTCAAGTTTCCAGTTTGCTTTAACTTGTGCTCAGCACCCCTGATTAGACTACTGAAAGGACTCTTTCTCTCAGTACTCCCCTTACTTCTACTTAGGATGAATGTGAGACAGAATCCTAAATATAAATGTCTCGAAAATCTTGGGGTAAGTTGGACCTGACCCCAAAGTTTTCAGACTTTTCCTCTAAGAATAAAAAACTTCTCTTCAATCTACATTTTGGAGAACTGTGAACCCAGTTGATCTTGATTAACCTATTATCTTGCTCTGGTAGGGTTTAATTTCTCTCCTGAGTTCTGCACAGGTTTTTTTCCTATCAGTAGTTCTTGTGGGTTTTGTGTCCAAGCCAAAGACCACAAACACCTTATGAGGATGTCGTCATGGACTTCAGGGACAGCTTACATTAAGCTATGGCACGTGTTTCCATGTGCCTTCAGTCAGGGGTTTTGGCAAAATTGTGAAGAAATTTGGTTCTCTCTTACTAAAACCAAGAAATCCTGGATTCGATTTGAGTCACTCTTTGCTTCCTTCTTCCTCTGCTGAAATATTTGATTAATTATGGATGTTCTCCCAAGCAATGATAACATTTCCTTCAGAAACCTTTGGTAACCTGCTGGTTGATAGACAGCCACTGGCTAAAAAAACCCCACACTTTTTTGCAAATGTTTTGTAACAGGAAAGAAAAAGATATTTTACAGAATGTTTAGGAAATATTGCCCAAAAGGAGCTGTTACACATTAAGGTGGAGAGGATATATGCAATAGTAAATACACAGCAAAGCTGAATTATTCATGGAGGAAGGAAATTGCCTGCTTACCTTTGAGTATGGAAATGTGAATGAGCATAAGGTTTTAAATGAAATAAGTTGTATGATTTCGGTCCTCACCCTGTGGTGTGATAACACCAACATCATGTCTTGATCTCTTTTGGAAATGTCTTATCTTTCCCTTTTCTTCCTCCCACAGCATATTGTTGTAGTATTGTTGCTGTCAGCTCTCATTCTGGTGGCATTTGGTGTTTCTCCCAAACCTAAGGTGAGCAGAATTGCAACTGAGCAGGTAAATATATAGAACCTCTGCTTGGCATGCAGGGACAAAGACTGGTGGTTACCAAGTGAGTGATGGATATAGATTTTCAATACCAGTGCAGGCTACACAGGTTTATTTTCACAGTTGAGCCTGTAATCCCTTGGTTCCTGGAGGGGCTGGGTGCAGTTCTGAAAGTTTTCCCATCACAGGGTGTTCCTGTGTTTGCTTGTTGTGTCCTTGTGTGTGCATGGTGCATGTGCATGTGTATGCACAGCCTACAGAGCACCAGGACTCACCTTGACGCAGGGATTATCACTCTTCTCCTGTCTTTGAAAATAGAATGGTGCCACAATTGGTTGATAGAGAAGTTACAGTATGATGTGAGTTTTTCAATCTCAAAACTGGTACACAGACTTCTTGAACTCATCTATATGTATTGTTCTTCCCCCTCTGTGATGGCTTCTATTTTCTCTTCTTTATGATGATCCAAACAGTTTCATTCCCTCGCCTCTCACTTCAGCTTGCACAGTAGCAGCTCTCTGGGCCTAACTGCTGGCTTTGCTTCCTTCCTATCCTTGTCTCCTTCCTCTCCTCTCAGCTCAGTTTCTGACTTTGTTAATACACTTACTACCAGATGTTTCCACTGGGCAAAAGGAACTTTTACACACCTGCATGGGAGGCCTGTCTCCTTGCCACAGGGAAACCTGTTTGTCCAGGCAAGATATTCACTAACCTAAATATATATGGAGCCATAGGATTTCAAACATGAGTATTTGCAAGCCACCATTCTGGAAGTTAGGTTTTTGGTCTTGTTCTGCTTTTTCTGACAATCTGTTGTCAAAAAGACAGCGGAGAATCACGTAACCACACTTACTATTCCATGCAGGAGTCTCCATCAGTCTGAGAGGGGGAAGTTCCATCCATGGGGACCCTCTGAAAAGTGTGTGTTGACTGGAAAATGCAGCCTTCCAGGAGATGAGGCTGTCCAACACCTGATCTGAGAATTGTGTAATCACCTCCCTAATTTAAGGCAGATTTTAAACACCTCTCTATTCATTAAGATGCTGCATTCTCCTTAATGCCCACCTTCAGGCTGTTGACAAAACTTCCAAGGCTGTTTATGTGCACTTTTGTTCTGGGTTTGTTGCCTAGCTGGGGATGGTAGCTCTGGGACAGAGCATGACGTTGTCTTTTTTAATTACATACTAATCTGCTGACTTTTCTGTGTGCCATGCAGAGTCATCTCATGGCTCCTGCAGGTTTTACTTACCATGCTTAGCCCATTTCTCTTTGGGTGGATTTCTCTATTCCTGTATCCCACTGTAAGCCACTTACAGTTTATGTACAACCACCTGGCACTTGGGCACGGCTGCAGTCCCCAGGGCAGGGAAGGAGCCAGCCAGAAGGAGCTGTCCCCACCGACTGCTCACAGGAGCCAGAGGAGCACTTCAAGGCTCACTGCTCCTTGCACGTCACGTTTGCAGGCTCTGCAGGTGCCGGGCTGTCTCAGAGAGCCTGGAGAGTGGATCAAGCAGTTGACTACTCAAGGTGAAGAGAGAATTATACCTCCTAAAGTGAGCATAAGCTGACGTTGCCCCTAATGTTAAGAACATAAAGTTAATTTTCAATTAAAAAATATCAGCTATAATGTGGACAGCAGTGCCTCTGGGAGTGAGGCTGCTGTGCTGTACGCTGCCAGGCAAATAGCAGAGGGAAAAGCACTGGGAAGCTGGCCTAGGTTGTACCTTCCTGCTAAACTGACATGAGGTGGCAGTATTTCAAAATTCAACTGCAGCACCAGCACTGTTCAGTCTCTCACTTGTATCCTCCTGTCTGGTGGAGATCATCAGTAACAATCTTCTGTAAAGGGTCACCTGCCTTCTGGTTTTCCTTAGGGTTTATTTAATAAGCCTCTTTGTGGGAATAGTGTCTAAAAATGTCTGATTTTGGAGTCTTCCTTTAAGTGTATTTGCTATAATTTCAGGTGTAAATTTATGGCAGTCTAATAATTTTAAGTAATTTTAATTCTAGTAATTCTAAGCTATTTTAAGAAGGTTTATGCCGTTTTTACTCATGTCCAATTTAGAGGAACTCAGGCTAAGACAAATAAAGCCACTCCTACAGCACTACGATTGCTCAGTTGGAAGGCTCCAGTACAACAAAGCATTGATATAATCAGCAACTTTCCTTATGACGACAATTTTCTCAATTTTCTGCACACTACCACATTCTCAGAGAGATGCTGTAGCACATTGGTGTCGAGCACCACCCTTGGTGCTCTGTGAGGCAGCAGTGTATGGGGCATCCCATGGGGAGATACATCAGGCAGCTCCGGTTCAAAGGCCCAGCAGCTCTTGGTGGCCCCTTGGGGGCAGGCTGGCTTGCGGGGTGATTTTCAGGATGACTCGTGGGATGATTTATGGGTAGTCCTTGTAGTTGCAAGGCAGCATCTCTGTCTCTCCCTCTGTGAGTGCACAGGAGGGACAGCAGGGGTTGGCAGGGCACAGCCTGGCAGCAGGGCCCTGCAGCAGAGACAGGCTGTGTCAGGGGGACACTGAATGTGCAAGCTGTGCCCCAGCCACAGGGAGCCGTGAGGCTGGAGTCCTCAGCACAGACTCCAGCTGCTGGAACTGTGCTCAGGGTTCCAAATTCGTCACCACGTGGTACAGGGCCATGCTAGAGTCTTACATGTGGCATGGCTTGCAATGGGCAGGAGCCCTAGGTGCTGAAGGACTGGCCTCCACCTTATGATCCTTCATTTTAAAGACCCCAGCATCAGGGAAATTTTCTCGAGTAACATATTTTAAAGTAGAAATCTCCTGGTGAGGAGGACATATATGCTGACTGTACAGGAGTTCTTTGCTGGGTAACCTTAAGTAAAGGAGGGGCAAAAAGTCAGGATACTATAAGATTTCTTCTAAAATGGTCTAGGATTGCAAATTTGAATCAAGTCTTGCTGGCTAAGGAGGCTGTTTGACTTGTAAATCAGTTTCTGTTTACAACTGCTGGTGACAGATCCCACGCTATTAAAGATGATGTCATTTCATAGTGAAGTGTCTGTTTTTCCCATGGTAAAGATGGATCTGTCAGCCCAAATCAGACTTTTGGCTCATCACATCTTGTTTTCTGCCTCCAGGGATGGACGGTGGATAGTGCAGTAAAAAACAGCACTTCTCTCACTCCTTTAAAATTCATGTATCCTGTGAAACAAGGATATTTGTCTCACCACCTGCACATGCTCAATTAATGCCCTAACGCATTAAGCTTCACTGCACTTCTAGGGTCTTGCATCAAGTCAGATCTTGCTGACAGTACAAAACATAATGAATTTGTATTAATTTCCATGGAGCTGTACCACCAAAGATTTAAGCTCTTAGTTCCCTGCCGGTCTCCAGTGAAAATGCAGGGTTCCTCAGGAAACAGCAGCTAGGAGATTTTTATTAGAAGCCTTTGTAAGAATCACTTCTTGCAAGGTCATGAGAGTTTTCTCATAAGCATGTTGAAGAACAGATAAAGAACAAGAACAGCCACACATGATTTTGTCAATGGTTAATGAAACATATTTCATTGACTCAAAAAAAGCATGCTATCAATGCACTCACACACCCTGAAGATTCAGAGGGAAAAGACCTTTTTTTACTGCTTGTCCTTCAGACTTCAGAAACATTACAGTTACATCCACATTCAACCACTGCACTGAGAATCTGGGCTCTGGGAGTTGTGCCACTGTTAAAGTATTTAAATCTAACCCATATTTCAATATGCATTTAGGCTCACTGTTGCTCTTCTCTGTATTGAAAACTAATGTTCCAGCTGGTTCTAACCCTGATTAGTTACTATCCCAGTCACAAAGGGACTTGCACCTAGTGCTGGGCATAAAAGACACACAAACCCCCTTAGATAACTTTGAAACAAAGCCCTTAGTCCCAGCAAAAGAGCAGAGAAAACCCAGACCACAACAAATTGTAAAAGAATATGCAAATAAGAGAATAAGGAAACTGAAAAAAGGGAAATTGAAGTAGCATTTCAAGGCAAAATCCTTTCAACAAGACATCTGATATCAACACTCCATGTCTTGTGGATGTAGCCAGCTGATAAAATTATGCACTGCTGAGAAATATCATTACTCTGGAAAAGAAATAAAGATTAATGCTCAGAAATGAGAAAAAGGCTGGAAGTCTCTGGTGACTGGAAAATGAAGAACAGCATCATTTAGGCTTTCCTCATTGTTGTTGTTAACTCTCCAGGGAGACCCGGGCTGTGCGCTTTGTAAGCTTTATTGGAACTGCATTGGCATTAATCATATGCCTGAAGGCAGCATAGCATGTTGTTTGGCAAATGATGCTGTGTGATATGATGGGAAGGAAGAATTCTTTTAAAATCTTCCTCCTTTAGTAATGTTCACCACACATAGACTCAATTCTGATCTCACACTGGTTTTATATAGCGATTTTGCTGATTTATGCTGTCATGTAACAGAAAGCAAGGGCAAGATGCTAGGGTGGATACATACACAACCAGTCATCACTCATTTGAAAGCATTCTGTGTATTGCTTTTTAATAATGCTAGTGGTTTTTGCTAATTGCAAAACTGAGAAAAAATTGAGAAGAAATCAAAATGAAATAAAAATCTTTTTCCTGAAGAAGAACAACTTGCTTGTGCCACAGGAGAACAAGGCTTTATTCATTGTTTCCTGTGTTCATGCTCTATGGTATCAGTTTACATCATTATGAAAGGGGATTTAGAGCCAAGAGGTTTGTTAGAAAAAAGGAGGCATAATTAAATGCTGTGTGTCCCAGGTCATTCCCAACAAGAAATGTGGAGGCAGCTTTTCTGCTGCCCTAGAAAGGGGAGTTTGGCCAGGCAAGTGTGGACTGCATTGGGTCCTTGTCCTCAGTGCCAGAGAGCAGTCCTTGGTCTCTTTGTTTACTAATCTGGATGTGGACCTGATGGCCATAATTTAGAAATACAGCACTATCTAAACAGGATTTTCTCTCCTACCTCACTGTTGATGTCTTTACAAAATAAGTTGGGAAGGCTATGGATAACACAGGACAAGACAGTATTTCAGTGGTGTAGAGGCAGGATGCTGTGCTACAAGCCCAGAGATGGAGACAGCCTAATTAACTTGAAAATTTTGATTATTCAAGGTTCATTAACACTAACTGAGTAATATACTGCTATATTTTTTTTTTCTGGGTGACAGTCATTGGCATCAGCCAGCA
Source organism: Cisticola juncidis (assembly GCA_013400215.1). Taxonomy (NCBI): domain Eukaryota; kingdom Metazoa; phylum Chordata; class Aves; order Passeriformes; family Cisticolidae; genus Cisticola; species Cisticola juncidis. Next base: position 591,895 of record VXBR01001837.1, on the reverse strand, counting down.
GTTCAACAGGTAGTGGCTGAAAACTAAATGGTGTTATTACAATTCCTACTCCCAAACTTTCCAGTCCAAGAGCTGGAGTGGGACTCCACTGCTTTTTGCCATTGCTGTCTGTCCACCAGCAGCAGATGATGTATTCTGGCAAACTTTACTCTGCTGAGGAGATTAAGGACCTCTGGGAGCTGCACTATGTTCAGACTCCAGAATTTTTCAGGTATTCCTCTATTGTCCTTAAGACAATTTCTCAGTCCTTGAGTGCAGACATAGTTCTAACTCTCAACACAAAATTCTGCTGGTGCTGTAAAGTGACAGAGCACAATTCTCTGATCTTAGATGTCTGTCTGCCCTAATCCATCAGGAATAATAATTTTCCAAGCAGTGGGATATGATGCCACCAGGGAAGAATAATCAAGTATTCTTGATGATTACCCAGGGAAGCTGTCATGAACTCCGCCCAAAGGTTTAGGAGACAGAGCTGGGCCCATTCTCATGGTCCCTGAGGAAAACGCAGCTTCCCTTGACATGAAAGACCTTAGGCAGAGAACAAGTTTTTTGGTGAGGCTGTGCAGACCAGTGGGTCAAAATCCTCGTTTTTTATTATATCCAAATTTCCAGAGCACCAGGAACCATGTCCATAGGGCACCAGAGACTGTTGTACTAAGCCCACTCACAGCATACAAACCCATCTTTTCAGAATATGTAGTAGTGCTTTTGTGCTTTTTCCCAGTATGTCTATTGCACACAAAATTAACAGTGAATGAAGGTAAGATAATAAATTTGTGAAGTCTGGGGTCCATTTGGTCCTAAAGTACAACTTTGTTGCTACACTTAGAGGGATGTTTCTATCTTGTTTTAGGAAACCCTAAAAAGTTAAAAGGCACTTGGTGGTGACATCCTTCATGTCTCTCCATCAGATGCTTTTGTTGCCAGGAGTTCAATAGTGCAGGACATTTTTAAAGATGCCAATCAGAGCTCTAGGTGTTCTATGCCTGAGAAGAATGAATTTGGGCCCCTTGGCACCTAGTCCTCGTTTGCTGCTCTGCCAGGCCTGACATTCCTCTTTCAGCTTTCCCTCTCTTGGAGAGGACCATCCGTGGCTGCCAGTACATCCAGCTGGGAGACAGCAGTGGGAGCAGCACCAGAACAGAAACGGGGAGAACCAGGTTGCCACAGCTGAGGACCAGGGAAACCTTAGCAGGTTGGAGGGGAGGTGTAGGAGACAAAACCTCAAATTGCACCTAGAAGTTCAATGGGAAAATGGGTTGAAGCAAAACAAAGGTTTGGAGTCATCTTCCAAATAAATTCAGATAGTTTTTGCTATTCTGAACCAGAGTGATTGTAATGTGCAGGTTAGAGCTCCATCAGTTGCTTCATACAGACAGAAAGGTGTGTGTATACAGCTTCAGTCTTGTCAGATGAAGATGACTGGTAGATTTTACTTGATTTGTTTTGTGCACTTGTTTGGGTTTTGTTTGGTTGGGATTTTCAACCTTATGGGTTATCTTTTTAAGATTCCTTCCATAAAGCATGAGAACTGCAAACTTCCGCCTTGCAAGAAACGAAAGCTTTGACTCTGATACATTCACAGGACTTCAAGTGATTGGGTTTTAAGGGAAGGAAAGAAAAAATAATATTATAACTATGAGCACTGAAAACTTTGGAATGAATATTTTTCTCTAGCTCAGTAAAAAATAAAGTTCTGCTTGTCTCATCCAAGTATTACTAGTAAGTACCTGGGAGTCATTAAGAATACAGCCTGCTCCTGTGAGTCAGGATGTCTCCTAGGCACTTCTCAGGAACATTTACCTTGCAAGCTCTTTCCAAGGAAGCTATTAACATCGATTTCAGAGTGCACAGTGGCATTGTTTTTGCTCTATTAGAACTTTGTTGTTTGACACTCTGCTCACACAGCTTTTCTGCTTACATGCATTTGTCCTAACAGCAAGCTGCAGACACAACAGGGGGGAGCAGCCTTCCCCTTTTTCAGCATTCTCTGTGTATATACTGAATGAAACATAATATTCTTAATAAATAAATCATGCAGTGCAAGATATGTGGGGAGCAGGAACAAAGGAAGAAAAAGGTCTGACTGAGTTTGGCTGGCAAACTTCAGAGCATGCTGGCCTAGCGTCTTTCATCGTTGAAGATTCATGCAACTACTTCCCAACCCTTCATACATATGCAGGCTTGTGTTTGTGGAGGTTGCAAAGAAAATCCTTTCAAGTGTAAACAGCCTATAAACTCCTTGCTGTCTAAGAATATCTCTCAGGGGTGCAAGCTGCCTCTGTGCTCACTGCCAGAATATTAGCTCTGAATATTAGCACTCACACACGGCCAGAAGTACGGCTATCTCTAACAAGTGCATGCCAGCTGTACCTCTCAACTCTGGCCCTGTCTGTCACAAAGCGTCACAGCTAGTGGATCTGAAACATCCATAGGCCCTGTCTGAGGGGAAAAACCACATGAAAAACAATGTAGGTACTTGCCTGGCTGTGCATTTGTTTTCCAGAACTGCACAGTGCAGGGAGCCTTCCCTTCTGGATACAGCAAACTGAGGGTGCTCAGAAGGTTTTTGCTTCCACACAGATGGCAGCCAAATGCAGAATGTGCTGCAGGCCAGGGGACAGGGAGCAGGAAGCAGCTGTGCCATGGCACTCTGCCCTGTCAGTGCCACTGTCACTGCCCCAGAGCCCTTCCTCCCAGCTGGAGCAGCAGGTTCTCAGCACCCCCAGCTGTCCTGACGGCTCAGTGGGCCAGTGGCACTTGCTGGTAGGGTGGTGCCCAGGCATAATTTCAGAACAGGTCTTTCACAGAGACGCTTTTGACATTTCCATGCCATAGCTTTCACCATGTGCAGCAGTCAAGCCTGAGAATATGAATTTGGAAAAAGGATCTATATGGTCTCAAAAGCAAGAAAACAAAACCTTTAGGACAGCTGATTGTTATTCTGTTGATGTGCAATTTCATCAACTAGTGACAGAAAAATACTGTTCCACATTAAATGTGGATGGCTTGGAGAAGGTTATGTTCTTATTGCCCCACAGAGACCATTAATAAAGTTCCTCATCTTGTTTTTCTGAAGAGAATCTTTTGGGCCAGACCCAAAATGGCATTCTGCCTTTTTGCATGTCTCAAACTCTTTTGCTTCTCGTTGTTGAGAATAAAGGTGAGACTGCCATTTCTAGTGTTTTCTCGTGGCCTCTACACTGATATCCCAAGGGTTTCTGTGTCCAGACTTCCCATGCTGTTGTTTCACAACTGTCCACCTGCTCCTGATGGGTTAAACAATGTTCTTGCTGTCACTTCTCCAAGTGTTAGGGATTTCTGATGGAAGAGAGAGCAGCAATGTCCATTACTGCTACAAGAGTGACATTTTTACGTTTGCTGACATTTCCTTCTCTTTGCCAGTATCCCAGAGCCAAGTCAAACAGCCCCACCTCCTCTTGCCATTCTTGCTGCTGACAGCTTTTCCCAGTTCACCTTGTGGTCATGCATTTCCAGGCAGTGCTGTGCTCCAGCTTCGTGGGACTGTCTCACTCCCAGTCCCTGTTACAGGAGTCAGCTCCTCAGCCCCAAATCCAGGCTGTGTGGCCCCTGCAATCCCCTTTCTCATGGTGGTGTGTCTGCCTGCACTGAGGCTTCACCTCTGCAGTGAAAGGAGCAGCCAGAGGATGTTTGTACCATCACAGCCACCTTTTCCAAAACATGCCTCCCTTATCGCTCAGCTGGAGAGAACAGGGTAGGATAGTGCAGCGAAGCTGATCTGAGAGACCCTTCAAAGTCTGCTTCTCCTTCCCTGCAACATCTGGGTCACCAACCCTTTCTCCCACCACAGTGATGGGAGCAGGCTCCACCAGCCACAAGTCAAATCTTTTCAGCATAACCTGGGGATTTGCACCCTGGCTTCCAGCAACCCAGATGGGTAAATCTGGAACATGCACTTCTGTTGGCAGCCTGTAATGAAATGGTTTCACAGACTCACCAAAATGGGTGTGTTGCACAGAGGGAAAACTCACAAATACCCCAAGTCTCCCAGCTTCTTTCACCATCATCTGCTCTCATATTTTTCTTTTTTTTTCCTTTTTTTTCTTTCTTTTTTTTTTTTTTTTTGCGAGAAATGAGACTGTTTGCTATAAATGAGAATGTAGCCTTTGAAGCTGAATGTAAAGAGTAATTTCCTATTGGATCCTGGATTCTGTAAGCATTTTGCATAGGAAGAACAAAAAGGCACTATATAAGATGTGTAAATAGTTATAAAACTCTGATTTATGTTGAAAATGTGTTTTACTTATAGCTGCAGGAACTATAAAAGACAGTTTGAAATACTCTCTGGGCTTCCTGTCTTTAATGAGAAGAAGTGTTTCATGACAAAAATAAAATATATATACTAGCTTGTACTGCATTGTGCATTTTCTAGGGAATGGAGGAAGGTGACGTAAGACATTGTGCAAAAGAATCAAATGTATGCAGATTTGGTTGTTGCCCAGAATTGTATTTTGTGCCACATGAAGGGTTATTTTCTTCAGGGCAGTATTTTTATTTTTAAATGTAAAGATATTGTACTGTAAGAAACTTCTATACAAATGCCCATCTGCATAGGGCATTTAACCTCCATTGAAGCTCATAGAAATATCTGAGGACTGACAGTAGACTGTTGATCATGACCTGTTCTTCCTCCAGGTCTTTTTTCTCCAGGATTTCACCAAGTCCTCACTGTCAGGCCTAAATTTGACTCAGCTGGACTAAGGAGAGGTCATCTGCCAAAGGGAACTAACCCCTCAGTAATGGTATTATACACCCATCACATAAGCAGGATAGATGGAGAGGGCTGACTGTGCTGAGCTAATAAGGGCAAAGTGCAGAAATGGATGATGAATAAAGAGAAAATGTGGCAGCAAGGTAAGATGGAAGAGAGAAATGAGTCCAGGAGAACCGTGCTCCTTGGGCACCTGAGCGCATGCTGGGAAGGCATTGGAGTGATTTTCTAGCAGAGCTGGTGACCCTGCCATGTGAGAAATGGTGCTGAGAAGAGTCAGAAGTGATTGAGAGTGTGCCAGGTCCAGAGGTGGGTACAGCAGCCAGGGTAGTTAAGGGAAAGGGGCTGTGCTGCTGTATAGCTGCCCCAGCAACATGAGGTCCAGCACGTGCATTCCACAGGGTGTGATGGATGTGGGGTGAGAAAAGAAATACAGTCCCTGCAAAACCACACTGGGATGTGCTCTAAAGAGAGGTTGTACAGATGCTTGTGTGTGTAAAGATGAAGGAGTGGGGCAACACTGAGCTTTGCGCTGAGGGCAGTGGAACACTGCTCACCTCGTGCCTCCCCATATCCAGCAGGTAGGAGTTCCAGTACAGGGAGCACTGCAGAAGGGCAAGGCCACCTTGTAATGGACACTCCTATCTCTTAATTGCTCCTCTGAGCAAGTGACCAGAAAGGAAATAAAAAGATGAATGTGAGGGAAACTACTTGGAAGAAAACTTGGCCATTTGTGTAACAAAGATGGAGGTCAGTCACACCAGAGCACCAACACAGCCATGTCATTACCAGCCTTTGGTGACACAGTGGTGTGACATCCAGTGCAGGGTAAGGCAGGAAAAAGACCTTTTATGGGAACTTGCAGCAGGAAAAGCTACAGGTGCTGGGAAACAGGGGTGCAGAGGTAATCCAGACTCCAAATGTATCACAAGGGCTGAGTCCCCAGCTGGCCCTGAGCTGTGGGTCTGGCAGGCAGTGCAGGCTCTGCTGTTTGTAGGAGGGATGTGAAAGGACCAGGAAGGGAGGTGGCGAGGAGGAGGTTTAGGTGGTGGCCAGACTGGGTGTCACTTGGTATCAACAAGAAGATGTCAGAAGTTAGTGTGAAACTAAGCTACTGGAGGGCTGGGAATATTTACCTTTGGTTAAAATTTCAGGCTGCAATTTTGCAGCTTCAGGTCAAATCCTGTTCCTCACCGAGGCCACAGACACAGCTCCCTCTGACTTCACTGGCACCAGAGTTCCCTTCAAGGGGGAGGAAGCAGAGTGCTTGGCTGATGAAGGGCGGTGGTGCTGAATAGTGCTGGAGGAGCTGGAGGAGCTGGAGGAGTGTCTCTCACCCTCCCTGCTCTTTCCTGGAGTTCCAGCTGGAGCTGCTCCTGGCTGAGGCAGTGCAAGGTGCTCCCTGGTGTCAGGCACTGGGATCCACTGCTTGCTGTGTGACCTCAGCCTCCAGGGAAGGAAGGGGCAGTGGGAGAGAAAGAGCAAAAGCAGCTTGAATATTAAGTCAAAGTGACAAATGATCATTTGCTCTCAGGCAAAAGCCACAACACCAAGAGCCATCTCTAAGGCTTTCCCTTGAGCAAACTACAAAAATGGCTCAGAGGACTTTGTGTGCCTGCACTCTTACCTTAGGATTTGACATCATTTGCTCATGTTCAGTCAGTCCATATGCTGCAGATGGTCAGCAGTGCCGTGACTGTGGCATTTTGACAGAGCTGAACAGTATCTCTTCTCACCCACTTACAGGATCTAGTCATTAAAAGTCTGGCTTTTCTGCCCAAGTGTTAGAAAAGGCTTTGAATGTCAATTAGTCCTGTCTAAAAAGACAGCATTGCTTTTCTATCTTTAATTTTGGGAAGAAAAGGGAACAATTACATGGTCCAAAATATTTAATAATAGCCTGTAACTCAGACTGCATTCTCAGTGATTGCAGCTAGCGTCATGACCCTTGAGAAATAATCTCAAACACCTCTTTGACACCACTGGTCCACTTAGATGGGAAACAGGGTACCCATTTAATTTTTTACATCTCTTTCTATAATATTAATACTTTTTAATTTTTTTTTTTAATTATAAAGCACATACTCTCTTCTGGATTCTTGAAAATGTAACAACACAAAGTAAAGGCCACAAGAAACTGTTGCCAAAATACTGTAGCATCAGGAAAAGTTCACATCCACCACGGCAACTCCTTCCAGGGAGAGAAGGCGGCCACCCTTTGCTGTTTTGGTGCTGGGCAGGGATTAAAATCAGGCAGCCAATGCACCCAGTCATAACTAGACGCAGTAGAGGAGCTGATTGAGATCATGCAGGTGAGACAGTCATGATGAAGTCATTGCTGCAAAGGGGGCCTGTCCACAGAGCAGAAGCTTCATCAGAAGTAATTCAGCAAGCAGTGACTGCAGTCAGCTGGTGCTTTGCACACCTTCCCTGCAGACAGGAGTCTGCTCCCTGAGCAGTGTTCTGCTCTTTCCCATGCTGACACTGCTTATGGGAGAATGGGAGACATTTTTATTATTTAGAGCAGTGCCTGTTCAGTCCCTTGCACCCCAGTTACTTTCTACAGAGACTGTATTGCAGCCCTTTATAGTATTTTGAGCACTGTAATTGTTTAGAGATGTGATTACATCTGGTACCTTGGCCAGCAAATGCTGGATTTTTTTCCCTAATTTTCCTTGGATAAATCTCTGAGTCTCGATTTAATTGTTTATATGTAGGAGATATTCAGTAAATGGGTACATGCATAAGGAATACGTGTGTCTATGCAACTCTGTGTCTAAACAACCAACATTTGTGTAACAACCATAAACAATTACTTAATCTAATGCTGCAAATTTTCTTTCTGTCTTTATGTTTCTGTATTAGTGTACTTTATGGATGCTGCATCTTTCCTGTCAGCCCTTCAAAGCCTGGGAATTGTGTCTCCTCCTATCTGCAGAAAAACACCTACAGTGTTTTAGAACCTAGCGCCAATAAATAAATCAAATAACAGCTTGCAGCAGAGATCTGGGACTCTCCACAATTGTTTTTATCTTTGAGTGAACGATGTGTGGTGGAGAAAGCTGCTGAGCTTGCAGCTGCAGGGACTGAAGCCCTTTATTTACCCACTGAACAGATAAAACAAGGGCAACCGGAGAGCAAACTGCCCTGCATTGCCCCATGCAGGCTGGGACAAACCTCTTCCAGCAACAATTCCATCTCCCTGCTCTGTCTTTGGTGTTGTGCCAGCTGTGATGGTGGCTTTTTGTGATAGCAGCTTCTTATCACTGAAAACTGGCCATGAAAGGGTCTCGCTCCCGAAGGTCAATAAACAGATGTGCATGAAAAGGAAACCTTACAAACATTTGAGCAGTTCCTGATGTTTAATTGCACCCAAGGGCTGCACTGTTGGTGTCAAGCATGTGTTCCCTTTCCTATAGCAGCACAAGAAGATTAACTATGAGAGGTCCACATGTAGCACCCTGACTGAAACGGGGCAACAAGATTAATGTTCAGGCTGTGCTTATTAAGCAGAGAATCATCTCATCATTTAGGCTGGAATAGATATTCAAGATTATCTAGCCCAGTCATTAAGCATGTTCAACATTAAACTACATCCACACACCTTTTGAACAGTTTCAGGGATGGTGATTCCACTGCTTCCCTGGACAGTTTGTTCCAATTCTTGACTGTGCTTTCAGTGAAGAAGTTTTTCCTAATACCCAGGCTAAAACTCCCTGATACAAGTGAGGCTATTTCCTCTTGTCCTACTATTTGTGACTTTGGAGAAGAGAACAACACCCACCCAGCTACACCCTGCTTTCTGGAGCTATAGAGAGTACTAAGGCCCACTATGATGCTCCTTTTCTCCAGCCTAAACACCTACAGCTTGCTCAGCCACTCCTCAAAGTATGGCTTCTGAAGCCAAATCTAATCTTGCAACTCTCTACATCTTTAAAAGTGACAGATTCTCTGTTAAGCTAACTCAACTTTCTACTGCGATTGAATCTTTTTTCATGTAATCCAGTTACAAGGCTTTTTTAAATATAGGAGCCTGACATGGACTTTATTTTGAATCCTATAAGATAAAAAACATGCCTGGCTCCAATACTGAGCCCTGGGGACACCACTGCTAACCAGCCACAAGCTGGATTTAAATTCACTCTCTGGGCCCAGCCATTCAGCCAGTTTTCCACCCAGCAACACGTGCACTCTTTCAAGCCACGAGCACCCAATTATTCTGGGAGAATACTGGCCTGGATGCAACAGCTGGCCTGGATGTGCAATGACTTGGATGTCAGTAAACCCCACATCTCTGTGGCTGTAGCCTGGAGACATTGCCTGCATGGATTGAGTGCATCCTTCACGTCTCCCCAAGGTGCCTGCACCTGGAGAGCTCATGGCCAGCATATGGGGCTGGCTGTGCCTCTGCCTTGGCCCGGGACTTCTCTGCTCTGCAGGGCGTGAGCTGGTGTGTGAAACCATTTCCATAAACTTCAGAGCATATTTACTCTCTGTGCTTAGCTCAGCTAGGAGATGCCTCCTTTGCCTGTAAAGCTTTTGGTGCAGTAACCTTGCTAAATCCAACAGATACCTGGCCCAGCCTCTCAGCTTGGCACAGGATGTCCTTGTCAAGCTCAAGCAGCATCATGGCACAACACCTCGAAGAGCTTGTTTGAGTGTTTCACTGCACAGGGAGTTCAGACCTTGCTGCCAGCCAGCACAGCAATAAAATCACGGCCAAGCAAACAGAAAAGGGACTAAATTTTATTGAATAGAAACATTTCACAAAGAAAACCAAAATCATTTCAGTAAATTGGATGAAAGAGCACACACCTATAAATAAAAAAGAAAATTGTAGGAGAGCAGTTCTTTCCAGAGGGATGAATTTTTCCTTTTTGCCCTCTGGTGATCAATGGAAATGCCACAGCATATTTCACTAGGAATAGCAAAGCATGCCTGAAGACTTCCCGAGAGACAACAATAATCTTTAACAATTTGCACTGGAGCAGCAGAGAAGGTCACTTGCTCTCGGTGCATACTGAGGATAATGTGAGGGTAGGTCAGATACAGGTCACGAATTTTTGTTTGAACAGACATTGGAGTCCCTGTACCCTGCAAAACTTGTGGTGAAAAACATCCCAAATATTGTAGCTGTTATGCCAGATCATAAGTTCCAGTGAGTAAGTACAGCTATTGTCTTACTTTTTTCAGCTCTACAGTCTTCACCCCAAAGTCTGATTTTTGTAGGTGCTGGGAATTTCCTCCATTTGGGCAGTACTCCAAACTCACCAACATCAATAGGATTTTGGGGTTAAATGCAGTTTTGAATGAATGAGCTTTCTATCACACACTGTTTCTGGATCTCCCCTTCCATTTAAAATGCCAGAGAAATCAGTAACCAAAGCTAAGTTAACAAAAGACTGATGGATTCTTACTGGATTTGCAACCCTTCTGAGAGGACTCGATGTAATTGTGCTGTATCTCTACTGGATATTAGCCCATCTCACAGCTGCACATCATGCTATCTGACTATGGGACAATATGGGACTCCACCTCCTCAGGCTTAACACATCTATCCACAGAAAAAGATAAATTATGTGCAGAAATGCCCTTTTCTGAAATAAAACTCAATAGAAAGAGGATTTCAATTTCTCTAAAGCCTCTCTTCGGAATGATGCTTAATATTCTATTTTGCTAAGTGAGCAAGATAAATTTCACCAGTTTGGTTTCTGATGACAAATCTGATCTTGCAGCTCTCTACACCTTTAAAAGTGACAGATTATCTGTTAAGCTAACTCAACTTTTTTACTGTGATTGAATCTTTTTTTTCATGTAATTCAGTCACACATCTTTTTTTTAAACATAGCAGATTGACATGGACTTCCTCTATTTTGAATCTTGTAAGATAAATTTTGCTGCCACTATAACCCCATACTTTTTGGTCTCATATTCTTATCCAATATGGAGGTTGGATTTGTATTTTTCCTTCCCCACATTTTAAATGCACACCTTTTATTGTGAAGTGGGGTTTTTTTTTGTGAAAATTAGATGCCTTTCTTTAAGCAAGAATGGATACAGTGGATGGAGGGCATTCATAGGAGTGCTCTTGTTCACTTTGGCCCCACAGTGAGGCTAAGGCCTGACAGAGTGAGGTTCTCTGCCCATGGGTCTCTGACTCCCTGCCTGGGTCTGATCTAGCTGGGCCATTGCAGCCAGCCTGCTGCTCCTCCCTTCTGGCTCCTGAGCACACACTCTGCCTATGGGACAGCCCTAGACCTTCATACATTGAGGTGTTTTGGGGAATTATCTCCACTTATCTCTTAAAAAACACAAAGGAACTAAAATTAGAACCAAATCCTTTAAGACATACAGAACCCTCAGTCTTTAACTTAAGTTCATTCCCAAGCCATCATTTGATTACAGTGATCTAAAATGTTATGGATCACATTCTCAAAGACATGAAAATTTAGATTTTTAATAGCCCAGAGCAAACAATTTTCTGGTGAACCTCTCCCTACCTCCCAGCTGAAGATTTGCTTCTAGTGAAATAATTAAAGGCTTTTTGTTTTGTTGATTTTGATGCCAAAAGCTTGTTATCAAAGGGTTGTACTGGACAGTTGAAGGGCAGTTCTGCAAGGATATACAAGATCCCTTGTAAAATTTTCAGCTCTCAGTGTGAAGGAGAAATAAGGTATATTTGTAAGCGCAGCAGCTGGTACTTGGCATTTTGCAGCTCTTTTTACAAGGAGTTGGTCAGCATTGAACAGAATTGCCTAGGAGACACAGAGCAGCAGAATTACTGGGCTGGCTCCATGTTCCTGGATTGAGAACAGGACGGGAACTCAACAAGCTCAACAAAGAGTTTCTGTCAAGTTTGTTTTCCAGTTTAATGGTGAAAAAAGGTCTCCCACTGCAAATCTTATGAACTTGTGAACATGGGAACAGAAGCAGGGAAAAATATAATACTTTTTGTACTTCAGGGACTAGCTGAAAACCAAGAAATGAAAAGACTCATAAAGTCAATGTGCATGTGTCTAGTACACTTCTTGTTTCTCTGCCAGTCTATGTGAAGGGACATTTCAGGCCCCCAACGCTCTTTGGGTCCAATTAGGCAGTGGTAATGTACTTGCTGCCACTGCTGTCACTTTCATTTTGATGCTCGTTTAAATAAATTCCTTTTAAAAAGGGCAGAGATTAGTTATCCAAGCCTAAAGTTTTTAGTGCTTTTGCCTTATGACAAAATATTCAAATGTCAAGCTCTGACCTGACTTGGCACTCCACACAGTGAAGCACTGAAGTACATGTGCTCATCTGTAGAACTGAAAACATTGATGAAAGAAGGGGTCCAGGCAATATGCTGTACTCTGGCAAGGTCAGAGTCTAGAAGTGTGACAAAAGGGAGTATCTTGCCCTGACACAGCACCCTCCTCGCTCAGTGCTGCAAGAGGATATTGGCCAGAAGGTGCAGTAAGTACTGGAAGAAATAGTCTTTCCTGCCCCTATATTCTGTGAACATGTTTGTTATGGCAAATTCCAGCGGGTACTGATGGTAATAGCAGCCTGTGGCTTTAGTATTTGCTTAGATTGGTAATTTAAAATTAATACTATTTCCTTTAATTTATTGGTGCGGGTTTTCAGAACTGACCCTGATGAGACAGTTAGGACCATGTTTTGAGGACAGCCTGGGCTAACCATTTGTCATCTCAGATTGCTGTTATTAACTGGTGTGTTCCCTCATTGGAGTGGATCCAGGCACTTCACAGCTGTATGTTTCAGCGCCCAGCAAAATGAAATCTTGTTCCTCTCCAAGGGAGGCACTGGGAGGAAGGCACTGGATACACAACAGATGACAACTATAGGATGCCCACAGTCCACTTCCCTGTGGCTGACCACACCACTCTCCACGCTCTTGGATGTGAGATGCTCCAGCTGGCATTCCTGGGCTATGGCTGCACTCAGTTGTATGCTCCTGCTGTGTTCACATGCCTGTGTGGTTACCTGTGCTGGAGGAGGAGCAGGAGCCTCTCATCCCAAATCCTAAGCAAGATGCCTATGGTGTCATCTTTGCACTCCTGAGCCTTGCCTCTGGTCACTGATATTCTCTGAAACCCAGGTCTTTAAGTCCTGCCTACAAAACAATGCTACCCATGCACTAGGAACAGAGCAGACAGAATGAATTATTGGTGGATGAACTGCACTCAGGGTAACACATCACACATAAAGGGCATGAAGAGAAACCTGTCAGACATAAAAGAAAATACTTCCCAAGTGACTTTTATTAACTGAAAGTGCCAACAAGCTTTTAAACAGAGTCACCTCACTCTAATGTCTTTGTTGCAGCCTTTCATGCCAGCTGACATCATCCTGGACACATCCCTCAGGTGTCTGTCATACCATAAGGACTCTGGAATTAGGTTATTCAGGATGTTCCCAATTATCTCTGTTACTCTTTCTCTACCATTAGAGCAGCTCTGGGAGCTCTACAAAAATAGAACCAGGAGAAAAAATAATTGGGAGCAAATTAACAATGGAAGATGCAGCTTTGTCCTTCAAGACAACCAACTAAAGGTTTCCATTTTATCTTTGCATTTTGATTTGCTTGCATTTATCTTGTCCAGCTATCTAATCTGCAGATGCAGACAACAAATGAGAAAGCCTTTTTTCTTTGAGCTACACAATGTCTTCAAGTCTGCTTTGGCTACTTTTCTCATTAATACACGTCTCATGTTATTGGAGATGACCTTCTATTCCCTGTGCTACAGGAGGTTTAAAATCTAGGCCTGAATTTGGGATCCTTCTCTGTTATAAATGCTCCTGGATATGCCATCATGTAAATTTTATAAAGTTTTTGAGTTTCTGTAAGGTTTGCCTTTGCCTGTCTGGGTTTGGGCAGTGCATATGGTTTATGTCAGCATTTGTAAGGTTATCGCAAAGGTTATCTTAGCTAAATTATGGCCCTTTGTTTATCCATGTGGTTAGTTATGGTGCAAACAGCTGCACTGTCAGTAAAATCTTTCTGCTGCCCTCAGCCCTGACCTGGAGGTACCAGACTCTGAGAGGTTACATGGCTTCATATGAAAGTTGCTTTGAAGGGGCTGTGAATTAAAGCTGACACTTTACCTGAAATACCTGCCCCCAAATTAGCTGTGAAAAATCAGGTAACCAGCAGAAGATGCCAGCATGTCTTTGTCTAGCAGCTCACTGTGGTCAGTGAAGCTTCTCCTTGTCCTGGGAACTCATGCATAGTGTCCTAAAGATAAGAAAAACTGCAGTTACAAAGGAATATCTGGAAGTACTTTAGGAAGGTGGCGGGGAAGAAAACCATTCTGCAGTATATCAACATGGTCTGAGCCTCTTGATGGTTGGGGTCTGCCTGCTCCAGCAGTCCTGAAATCATGGTGCAGAGGGTTTTTTTTCCCATTGCCATAAAATACCTGCCATCTCTCCCTTCTGATCTCCCTCTCTGTCCACACTTGACTGTGAAATAGGAAAGTTCGTGTTTGTAAATCAACACATTCAACAGTCTCCTTCTTTACATGCATTCTGTCAAAGATGGGAGATTTGTGATCCCCTTGAGACAGAAGTTTTTTTGTTCTTCCTTCTCAAATTGACCAAAAATCAACAGCTAGGTGAATCATCAGCTCCTTTTTTCCTGGCCCATTGCATATCATCCTGCATTTGCAGGGAGAATTCAGATTCACATTCAGAGTTTCTGACTTGGACTCACAGTTTCAGTCTATTTATGAGGCTTTTTTCTGATCTGGACTGTGCCAGTGGGCCTCAAGCAATAAAATCAGTGAAGTAAAGTGGTGCTAATCTGCTGTGCCTCCCAAATCTGGCTCTCTTGAGTCTGTGAGCATGTGCCTGTGTGTATATCTGCCTAAGCAAGTGCATATATGTGTGCAATCTAGCCAAAAAGAGGATCCAATTAGAGCTAACCAAATACTGGAAGCAATTTTTCTTTGAATAAATTATTCAATGCATTTTGTCTTTGTTCATCTCATAAATTATTCAACTAATAGTATTTGAATGATGCTAGAGCTTGTGGGCTACTGCAGAAAGGATCAGTCAGACAGCATATTCAGTAAGGAAGATCAACATTTGCTAAATAATGTATTTGGCAAATAATATTCATCCAGCCCTGGTTTTAATCAGTGTAATGAGAAAGGCAGACAGCACATGGCACTCATGGATGGCTTGGCAAGTGCTTAGGGAGCTGATCCCTTCAGCTCTGCCTCCTTCTCCCCCAGTACAAACAAAAGTGCAGAGTTTCCTGTTGATGCTGATGTGGGTGACCCAGCTGGGCACCCCACACCTGCACACAGGTTCCCACAGCCAGAGGCAGATATCCAGGTCTCAGCATGCTGTGGGCTGCCCAAGTGAGCCTGTTGGCTCCCAAGCTTCTTGCCAACTCCTCGCTTACTTTCTTGTGTGTGCAGATAGTTTTGGGTGTCGGGGCAGAAGCTCTACCAGTGCAGAATGCCAGCACTTTTCCTGCTACTTTGCACTTGAATTACGTGGCAGCAAGGCCCATTGTCTTGAACTAGCATAAACGGAAGGAAAAAAACCCCAACAACCCACCCTCATTTGCTAGACAGGAAGGCTGCAGGTTTACAAATAATTTATTGGAAAAGGAGGAGTATCTTATTTGCTGGAGGAGCTGATTCCAGGAACATGAATGAATAAATTTTTGTAGTAATTTTATGCCAGACATTATGAAGGCAAGTAACATATTTCCTAATTTTCAAGTTTGATTTTTTGTTTCCTTCCACCATCCTTGCATTTTCCTGTTTGTGAAAATAAATCCCAAACAAATCCAAATCCTTCTCTTCCATATGACATTTCTTTTTGTGCAGCCTTTTATCTGAAAGAACCATTTTTCTTGGAAATGTCAAGCTAAGCCTTTGAAAAAATTAGATGTCACTGGCTGTGTGAAATGTCTTTCTTCTTTTCAAAGCCAAACCTCAAGAATATCTTGTCTAGAAACTTCACATCTGCTTTATTTAACAGTACCCAGGACCACACTATCCAAACTGGATTTTTATTGTATTTTGATGGTACTATTATTAATAGAAAAATATAAATAATCTATGCAGAGTCCCAGACACTTTACATAGTTGCATATTTCTGAAATAGGCCCATTGGCAGGGACCTTTTGTAGGTTCAGGTACTACTTATTGTGGTAGGGTCTGTCACATTCTTTCCAACCACTGGACACATATATAAATGCATTCTGCACTCACTTACGTTCCCATGACAGCTCAGCAGCCTGCCAATGTTTGAAATTATTTTGACTTTGTTTTTAAGGAAAGTTAAGAGTGGGAATTTTCAAGGCCAGGCCTTTTCTGTGTTTAGTGCTGTGGCAGAAAGATTATGAGCAGTGAACAAGTGCTTAAGTAGAGAAGTCAATTAAATAAAAGAGGTTGTCCAGGGAAGCTGTGGATCCTTCATTCGTGGAAGTGTTCCAGGCCAGGTTGGATGGAGCTCTGAGCAACCTGGTCTGGTGGGAGGTGTCCATGTCCTCATGGCAGCAGAGGTTGGAACCAGATGACCTTTAAGGTCCATTCCAACCCTAGCCGTTCCATGATTCCATGACAAAAACTACACACCAAATTCTCAACTGCTAAAGAGGTTTTGCTGGATTTTTCTATTTCTACCTGCAGGGAAGATGTTGTTCCCTCACAGTGACACCAGTTTGGCTCATGGCTTTTTAGCAGTGTGAGCCAGAGTGGATTCTGCCATTCCTGGTGGTGAGGGCTGCAGGCCACCAGTGCCACTGCTGCTGTTTGACCTCAGCCAAACTGGTTTTAGTCTGCAGTCATGACAAAAGTTTGTAGAAATGTGGTTTTTCAGCTAAAATTAGTTTGTAGTCAATTTTATGCAACAATTAATCATACATGTTAATAAGTCCCTTCAGTCATGTTTAAATCAAGCTGTAAGACCAGAACCAGCACAACAAAAGACTCCATAAAATCAGTCTGAGTTATCCCCCAGTAGTTACTAATTATGTTAATTAACTCAGAGCCTGATTAAACAAAATTATGCTGAAGCAGAATCATCTCTCCGAGTCTTCAGAAATGCTTCTTTTATAAATAAGAAATGAATCATTTATGGATGCAAAAATTTAGGGTTTAAATATGTGTTTTGTTTTGGTTTTTAATTTCATCTAAAATGTGCCTATTTAATTTCTGATTTCATAACAAAGCCCTGTGGCCTCAAGGCTTGCCTGTCATGTGTTGTGGTGATGGCTGGTTTATTCCTGAAAAAACACTTGGCTGCCCCAGCCTTTGCTCACAAGAGTGACTGAGCAGAAATTTCTGAAATCAGGGAGCACCAGAGATGGCTCCAAGCAAAACCCTCAAGCCTGAAATTCCCTGCTATTTCAGAAAGATTGTCTAAGGCATCTTGACCATTGAGGCTTGGTCATCCAAGCTTAAAAATAAACACAATCTTGTCAACCAGGAATCCACCGAACCATTTTTAACTCACCCCAGTGAAAATTAAGCAACTTGATGTTTGGATGTTGCCAAGGAGGCCCTGTGAAGCTCTCCCAGCCCAGGCTAGTGCAGCTTGCCACGGCACCACTGGCATCACTGCTGTTGCAGTGTGATTGCCACTTTGTGATTCAGCCTGTGGGGAAGCAGTGCTCTGTTAATTGCTGTAATCAACTATTGTTATAGAAAAATAGAAATGTCTTCTGGGCAGGCTATATGTCCCACCTTGCCCACATCCCAGGATCCTGTGTCAGCCCCCAGGCCTGTAGCAATGCTGCCAGCAGTGCTGGGCTCCAGTTGCCCACGGCCCTCCTCTGCTTGGCCATGGGACCTGGGAGGTGCCCCATGCCTATGGCTGAGGCTGCCCTGGTGTGTCTGGCTGGCCCTGGTGTGTCTGGCTGGTCTGCTCCTGTCCATGCCCTGTGAGCCAGGCTCTCTCCTAATGGGCACCCATGGGGAGCTTCCCTGGCTTCACAGCACCCTCAAAGCCCTAAGAGGAAAACACCCCTCGTTTGAGCATCACCTCATTGCACAGGTGTGCCACTGACAGCCTCATTTCACTGACTGAGGAGGTTTTATTCCGTTCAAGAAGAGTGACAAGTTTGTTCTAGCCCATGGGTAATTGGGTGTTAGCAGGGGGTGTGACCAAAGACGACAGACTGGCATTTTAAGATGGAATTAACTATTCTGGAAAGTCAAGGTCCAGCTGAGAAAAATGAAAATACTGAGGAGAAAAATGAAAATACTGAGATGCAGTGTAAAATTATTCAACATCAAATGATTAAAAGCCAGGCAGCAATATTGTAACTAAATAACAGAAATAATTGAATGTTAGTAATCGGTCTGATTGTGATTTATATCCTCTGTAGTGCTCTGGACAGAATATTATTATTTTTAGTCATGATTCCCTGTGTCTGAACATTTTAAACCCCAGAAGATGCTAAAAGAAGATGCTGAAATGCTGGATCAGAGGTGAGGTAAAAGCCATACGCAGTATTCTCTTCTCTCTGGTGTATAACAAGTGGAAAAACAAGGAGAGAGACTTCAAGAAACAGTAACTGAGAGACATGAAATGCAAGAAATTGCTTATGGTAGTGAAAGATATCAAGAAAAAAAGGATCATTAAAATCAAAAGATTTTTCTCCTAGGGAAAGAAGAGAACCTCTTGTGATGGGATATGTTATTAGGTGGGATGGGGAAATCATCAGTGACAGGAAAAGATGGATGTGTTGGATAAACAGTTCTGTTTTGCAGTTGAAACAATTTATATCCTTGTTTTAAATGAGAAAACAGTTTCCACTGGTAAGCAGAGTGACTGCTGAAAAACTTTTAAGAGAGAAAAGAATTTATATCCATACCTTCAGGGAAGGTACAGGCCAGGACTGTAAAGGACCTAGCTGCAGGGGTCACAGGGCCCATCGATATCAATGCTGAGCAATTTCCAGTATCTGGAAGTCCCCTGTGAAACAGGGCAAAGACCACTTTTATGCCAGTAACCTCAAAAAGAGGAATGCATGAGTTGTGTTTCTCGGTGCTGCTTAGCCTGACATTTGGCTGGAGTGAAAGAATGAAAAAGCTGATATGTGATTCAGGTAAGATATGTCATTCAGATAAGAACAGAGGAAGCAGGGGATTATAATTCATACCTCTTAACATGTGGGAAACCCCAACAGAAAAAGTGTATGCTTTTAGTGTCCATGTTTTAAAATTAATGTTTTAAAAATTGGAGTGTGGAGAAAGCAGCTAGAAAATGTTTCTCAGGCTGGAGGAAATGCCTTGCAGGAACAAACTCAGAGGTTAGCTTGTCAGAAAAGAGATGGAATAGTGGCTGAATTAAAATTTATAAGTAAATTTACAGGGCTAAAATGGCAGACCCTAAAGGCTTACTTATCTTGGCAGTGCAAGACAAAATGAGAAACAATGTCTGGGAATCAAAGACAAAGCAAAGCACCTGTCAGAAGGCTCACGTTTTTAACAGAGAGGATGACTGACTAATGCGATGGATTCTCCTTGTTTTGATGGCTTCAGATCAAGACTGAACTGTCTTTTAAATATGCAAGCTCTTGTGTTCAGTGCAGGGAAAAGTGGTTAAAATGAAATGACCTGTGATATATACGCAAGGTGCCAGACCCAATGGTTTATCTGATCGTCCCTTCTGCTCTTAATTTGTAGGCCATTGCAAACCTGAGAGATAAATCTGGTCTTGTACAGGTTTTATAGATACATGTACTTATATTTTTCTTTTTTATTTCCTGTGACAATAAGGGCAGCAGGGGCGTGCAGTGCTCCCAGCCAGCTCCCCCAGGAAGGTGTGTGCCAAGGCACCTCACCCGCTGTGACCCATCACACACAGCCCATCTACAGGGGGGGCAGCCTCTTGCAGGCACAGGAGGCCTGACTCTGCATATAAGCTGCTCTAAGCTGTCTCCAGGGAGTAATTCATGGATAAAATACTGAATCCACCCCATAATCCCTGCGGGTCTCCTGGGAAGGGAGGACAGCGAGGGACAGGTTTCAGTTTGATTAAGCTGTCATAGCAGACCCTTTCACCTCCAAGTAACTCCTTATTCACTGCAACCTCTTGTGTGGATAAGAAATGGTTTAAAGACGCCCAAGAAGTTGCACTGCAGCACATGAATCTGCCCCAATATTGAGCCCAAAGCATCTCAAACACCTTGGTTCCTGTGGACATCACGTAGACATTTCTTTTGACAGTAGAGAAAGGGGGAGTGGAAGGAACAACTCCCACGCGTGCATCCAGTACCAGGGAGAGCAGATGATGGTGAAGGACAGTGCAGACCCGGTATACCACATTCTGACTCAGGAATTCTGTGGTTTGGAGGAAGCTGCAGAAGCCACAGTATGTTAAGGCAGCCCCCTGGATCTCACAGTCCCTCAGGCGTGCAGGTAGAGCAATGCTCAGTGTCCTGTTGTTACAATACATAGTGTGTTGTCAAGGTTTGTCTGCTCCCACTTGAGAGACTAAAAAGAAATGCTTCACCAGCCTTTTGAGACATTCTGCACCGTCAAAAAAGAAAAAAGTTTCACTGCAAACATGCATGTTGTCAGTTGCACAGCTCTGTGAAACACTTTGCATGGTAAAAAATGCTTGAGAGGGAAGATTATGCAAAATGAATATGTGAGCTGAGGTGACAAATCCCTCCAATCGACAGTTCGTAAAAAAGGTTAACTGCAAAAAGATTTGATGTATGTTAAGCAAAGTGCTCCATCCTTTGCAGTTTGCTGTTGCTACTACAGTTAAAGTACTACATATTTTTTTTCCATTGTAATTCCATGCTCTGTTTTCTGCTCACACAAGACATTTTCCTCAGCCTGAATTCTTTGCCTTTTTGAATTTTTTTAGTATCACTTTACAAACCACATTCAGAAGTTCTACTGAATAGTTTTACAAATACTGTTTATTACCATTCTACTATGCTAGATACTGTATGAACACATATTGAACTACTAGAAATATTCTTATAGAATTCTAGGAATATTCACTTTCTCAGTCATATTCCTACTCCAATGCTAGAGGCAAGATGCAGATTTTATGGAGAGGAGTAATCTTCTCACAGCCCGTTTTTTCTCTCTGAAGAGAAAGTGAAGTAAGGGTAAAATGCCACCTGCTTTTCATGGGTGGAAATTACTGCAATCAGTGGGGAAGGCAGTGAAGGAATCAGGCTATGGGAGGGAGGTATCACCAGTGTATAGTTAACCTAAAGACCTTCACACCGAGATGTGCAGATGTGAAAGTGCTAGTGAAGGCTTCTGGAGACACACGTGTTGAGACCGCAGGACTCAGTCTGTGCTCATGCAATTATGACCTGTCCAATTTCACTTCTGTGGTGCTAATTCTTTACTGATTTAATGAATTCTCAGCCTGGAGTGGACAACTATGATTTTATTGTAATTTAACAGACATAATCTTTTTCTCAGCAGTTTTGATTCTGAGCAAGAAAATTATGTTTGAGGTACAGTTTCATGTTCTGCATCCTTGAAAGTTCCTCAGCCTTGATCCAAAGATGCAAACTGACTTGCTTGCTGGTAACACAATCAATGATTCTTGCTCTCTAGCACAAATTCTTCTTTTACTTCACATGGTGATGTTTGCCATTTTCCAGATTCTGGTGATCAGATTTTGTTAGGCTTCTGTTGGGTTCACAGAAGAGTTATCTCCACTTCAGCCTGAGGTGTTACTGTAGCCTAAACCTACTGCAATTCAGTAATACAACACACCTGTGGAGCAAGAAGGGATGTGTCTATCACACTAATATTGTTTTCTTCTTTCAGTCATGTGCCACGTTGATGGTCCCTTCACACGTTGCTCAAATATGACCGTTTTCTTACAACATACCACTACTAATGCTAGAGGAAAGAATAAGACAGTACACCCATTTTATAACTTGTTTAATCCCTCATTGAAGAGTTTGACATAATTGGGAATGACTGCAGGTCTGTTGTTATAATTAGAACTTGTTCTCTAGCCTTAGGCTTTTCCCCTTCAGGGGGGTTGATTGGAGTCCTGGGAGGCCTCACTTCTCAGCATGCTATTTCCTGAAGCCTCTTTCATCCCTGCTGCTAAGTGTACACTGAGTGACTTGGAGGGTAAAGCACAAAGCTTTGCAGGGTCTGCAAAAGCAGAGCAAATATGTGATTTGTGCCGAGGCAGAGATAGACCAAACCAAGCTTTTTATAGGGCAGGATTTTCTTCCACAAAGTGCCATGTCGTCTTCTTACATTGTGGCAAACCCCATGGCAATGTGATGCTAACAAGAGAGGGAGGCGAGGAAAACAGAAGAGATTACAAGGAAGACACAGCTTTCAGATGTCTGCAGGGAGAGCTTTCTGTGTATGCAGAGAATTTCTCAGACTCATGTTTTTAGGGTTGGCCAGAGCAAATCCATTGGGTCAAAATGTCACCAGAATTACTATCAGCATGTCATGGTCTGATGCACCTGGGAGACTGGGAGAGGAGATGGGGAGAAGGCTGGACTGTTGGCCTGATACCACCTCTTGGGCACATTATCAGGAGTATTGCCACTGCAAGTCACCCAGTTAGTCACCTCTTATAGGACCAGGGCTTTTTGCACTACACTTGAACTTGAGAAACTATCTTTTAATAGAGTTTTGTTTTGGGCTGAGAGACACTGAGGCGAATTCTCAGCTGCTGCAAATTAGCACCGCTGCATGGTCTTCTGTTACACCAGCTGTGGGCTAGGCCCTTGTCAGAGTTTATTTACAGAAATGGGCATGGTCTTTGAGGGCAGTCACATTGCTGGGACAGGCAGCAGAGTGACAAAAGGTGTGCCAGTTAGTGGATTGTTGCCTCTCTTCTCTGCTGAAGTACACACAGGAGGGGCAGGTGTCCACCAGTCATCTCTGAATGGTAAGGCACCTCCCTGTGCTGTGGTCAGAATCACACAGCTGCAAACCCCCTTTGCTCCAGGGATATCAGTGAGTCCAGATGTTGTTATGTGTGCATGCAGCAAGTAACATGCATGCCTAGGTGCTCGCAACACAGGCTTATGCCCAGGTATGTCCAGATTCCCACACCTGCTCAACCTAGAGCCTTTGTATGCCTCTAGATCTAGAAAGCCTTTTGGCTTCACAGAAGTATAGTTCCTCTGAAATCCGAGAGGGGAAGCAATTACAGTGGGCCCTCTGGGATGTCTTGATCCAACCCAAAACTTCTTTGGGTTCTTCAAAATATCTCGTGGCTGAATACATCACCCTTTCTCTGCTTCTCTCCATTCCCTCTTGCACAAACACAGGCATAACTTTTAGGTGGTTATAAAAATCCCTCCAGCCAGCTGCAGGAAGTCTAGGCTCTGTGGAGTTGGAATGTGCCTTATTGATCTGTCAAGGTATTGTGTCTGGCCATTAGCTTTCACATGTACTCTTCTGAGATTAGCTAAATCGCTCTGCAAACTGTTAATAGGCAATTTCACAGACTCAGGTGTCCAAAGATAACAGGAAAAGTTCAGAAAACAGTTTAGCTAACTGATCTGTGACTGCTGAGAGCTTGTAAAGCTTTTAAAATGGTCTATGAGTGAAAGCAATTGATGAGGAGCTGAGGCAGCCCAGGTCTCCCAGGATATAATCCTTACACCTCTTTACAGTTGATTAGGTGTCACTCACTCCAATAAGCTGGTATTATTTGCTTGGTCTTTGTTCTTTTACCAAAGGCAAAGGGTAAGTCCATCAGGAACTGTCCTGTACTTCCACGTGAAATTGCTGGATAAAGATGCATGAGGAGCTGCAGGGCTGAGCAAAATCACTTCCTGTGGTGAAGCCTGCAGGCTGAATTTCAGGGAATGACTGACATTTCCAGCAGCTCTCTGGGATCTCTGGGGATCCCTGGAAGCAAAGGCGTGCTGAGCCATATGCTTCTCCAGGAAGCGGCCCAGGTCATGGTCTGTTAAAGAGAGAACCATTGTCCATTGTGATTACCTACACTTTCAGCTGCACTTTGGAAACTGGCAGGAGTGAAAATGTCAGCTCTGAGTGCTGATGGGGAAAGAGATGCCTCTTGCCATTTAAATAGAAGTTCATGGTCTCCGTGGGGGAACAATACATGAACCTCTCAGCAACACTTGCAAGCAGAAGTGGACCTTGAACCAGGATCTGAGCAGGACCTCCTGAGGATGGCCAGGAGCAGCAGGAAGCCCAGGCATTGTCAGGGTTAGGCACTCTGTGAACTGGGCCAGGATGACTGGCTGTATGGTGTTGGCAAGCTGTGCCTGTGCAGCAGTGGAGTGGTGTGCCCATGCAGATACGTGGAGGCTGTGTATGAACTACCTGGGAGTCACAGCAAGGCAGAGTTCAGTGACAGCCAAGCACCAGTGGGCTTCTGCATGGGTTTTGCAGCTGGCTTGGAGCCATGTTGCCAGGTATGGGAGTGCCTGAGCTACCTAACTTCACCTAATACAGTTTAGGTTTTGCCTTTTATTTCTTTTTTATTTTCTCTGTATTCTTCGCACATATATTTGTAACTCTGCCATCTATTGCATTAATAGCTAGTTTTCCCAGTTCTTTTCCATGGCCTTTCCTTAAGCAGAAAGACAAAACAAATTCCAGAGCCCCAAGCCCCAGGAGGTACAAGGCTCTGTGCTATCTTGGCTCTTCCTGGGAAACAAGGACGAGGACAACTCTTTGAGGTACATTCTCATGGAAAAAGTACAGCCAGTGCTGAAGAGGGGGAGGCTCCAAAGAAGGGTCTTGACCTGGGGAGGAATTGCATCACTGTTTGTCCTCTTAACTGGTGCTTTTTATCAATTATGCTAATTTCCTAAAATCTATAAAAATGTACTCACCCCTGGTGGGGGTGGACTTTTGTGGACACCTTTCCATAACCGCCTCTGAAGGCCTTCAAATAAAGATCCCCTTTTAGATTACCTCCTTACTCGAGTTTCATTTCCAGGTTGGGAAAAAGGCAGTAGCTCCAGCTGAGGATGCACACACAAAATACAGTGATGCCTTTCAGACACATCCCACTACATGGCTGGGTGCTGCAGTGCCCATGCTGCTAATTTCTCCTCTGGGGTCAAATAGGAGGCAAACAACCTTGATTATGACACAGATTCATAAATCCAAAGAATTTGTCAAGCCTAAACTGAAGTCCAGGGTCGTATGGCTGCATCTGCCCTTTTCTCCAAGGAATCTGTTCGCCTCTAACTCATTGATGCTGAAAAGATTCCAAAACATATTTCTTGGCAATGCTTGGATCTTCCCACCAGAAGGTCATTATCTTTTCATAAGAATAAAGGGGGGTACAGAACTTTCTAATTCCTTGGCAAATAAACAGTCCTTCATCAGACTGTACTCTTTCCAAGGCCAGAAAAAAAGGCAAATAAAAAGCTGTTCAAGATTTCCCCCCACCCCCCCAGTTTACAGTACAATTTGTCCCCCAGGTCTCTTTTCCTCATCAGCAGAAACTCAGAATAGTGGCTAAACCAAAGGAGAAGGCTGTCTAAGTGGCAGGATGGTCTTTATATTGTCTTGTCTTGTGCATCTTGTTCATGCTCCTGGGGTCAAGCTGACCTCTGCAATTGCCCCTTTAGGTCAAATGGGGAGGTACCACTGCACACAGGGTTTTTGGGTTTTTTCCTTTTACTCTTTGTAATGTGAGGCCTGGCCAATTTCCAAAGCTCATTTGGGAGTTTTACAGCAGTCACTGAGGACATGGGGGCTGCCTGTGATTGCTGCTGCTCTCTTCCTGTGGCACACAAAAGCTGTGGCTTTTGTTCTCTGCTGTTGGTCTCAAGCTTGTTACAGAGCCCTGGGGAGCATTTTGTGGCCACAGGCTGTGGGGTGGGTGCTGTGGAGACCAGGCAGAACTAACATCTTCCTGTGGTTGTGGTAGACTGAGCTTGTCCCAGGACCTTTCTAATTCCAAATTTGCTGTCTGGCATGGCTCCTGGTTCAGTGCAGACCACAGCATTTCAACAAGTAATTCCCAGCAGAAGGAATCACTCTTTGCTCTAACAACAATCCTAGAGAGCCTGGAATAAGGACTTCAAGTGACTGCTCTCTTGCACCATGTACTTTTGCTTCTTTGTTAAGAAGTGCGAAGAAGGGTGCAAAGATGAGAAGTGAGATGAGGGGTGATGGAGATCAACCTTTCTACCATCACCTAGAGGAAAGCAAGGGAGAGGCAAAGCCCTCTTGGGCAAGGGGAGAAGGCTGTCCTGTGCCAAGGATTGCAAGGGATTGATGGGGCTGTTCAGTACAGCTGATCCCAAATGCTGTAGGTGGGATCCTGGACAGGATATTTATGCTATCATTGCATGCATGTCTTCTAGGAACTTGGGCCAAGTGCTAATGCCTGGTTTTCCTTCCTGCTGGGAACTCTGTAAATCCCTCATCTCCACGAGGCACAGGAGACTGTGGTAGGTATTGCATATTTTGCACCCACTGTTTCATCTGTGCTTCTTCCTGCTTCCTCATTTCTAGCCTTCCCCAGGAACAGAAGACTTAGAAAGAGGGACATGTGAATCCCTGCAAAGCAGAGATCCAACGAGTGCTATTTATTGCCTCAATATAGCCACCCTAGCCTTCCTTCCTCCTCTGCCCTCCAGCTCCTGCTCACTGTGAAGACGTGGTTATGCAGGCTGCCATCCCACACAGTTCATCCCTGCAACCCTCTCTCATGTACTGACAGGATCTGACATCTGCCTGCTGAGGGCTTCCCCCTGTGGGCAGCAGAAGTGTAAAGGAGCAGCACATTGTGGTGTTTAGATAGGAACTGGCAACAACAGAATGCAGGGGAATTCAGAATTAGGCGTCTGCAGCTCTGATTTTAACTCTCCCTATAAGGTGTTGCTATATTAGCTGGAATCTGCTGACTGAATGTGAGAATAGGAATATTTGCCCAGTGTTTGTGAAAAAAGGCTGAACACCTCTTTTTATTATTTTTTCTTTTTTTTCCTTTTTTTTTTTTACACATTTGACCCTTCACATGTCTTTGTGTGACTCCAGTTGTCTTGTGTGATTGTCAGGTGTGTTTTTATGAGAAAAACTTGCATCATTGAACATTGTCTGAAATAGCCTAAATAAAGGCTGGTAAAAGCTTGCCATTGTCCAGTTAAACAATAAAAAGGCCAGATGGTTAAAAAGAGGTCTGTACTTACATAGAAGTAAAGATGAGTCCTTATTTGGCAGAATCAGGTTCTGTTCCAAATAAACCCAAGAGTTTTTGGGAGTTAATGTGTTACTCCAGATATCTGCTTTTTTGAGAACAGATGATTTCACTGTTGGTCCTTGCAGGAAAGGTGCTGCAGGTAGGTGATCTGTTCTCCTCTTTCTCCTAGAGGTTTCTGTCATCTCCATCAGCATTAGAGTTATCAGTGCTACTGACAAAGGCTGAGAACCAAGGCCACTCTGGCTTATCTACACAGCTTTGGTCAGGCAAGATTTGTGGAGACCAGCGGCTCTTGGAACTTGACCAAGACAGACCAGATCGTGAAAAAGTGTTAGAGAAGACACTTTGGAGGTGGCTCCCTGCCAGCACTGCATTGCTTTTATCCAGTGGGTCCTCTTTATGCAGGGATGTGGATGCTCCATGGACCTTACACCCTCACACCTGAGGCAGCAGAAATGACATGTAGCCATGTGGCCAATGTACCTGCTGCCTCTGGCTCTACCTGGGCTCTGTCTCCATGTGTGTGTCCTCTGGTAACCAGGAAATAGTGTTCCTTGCTCCTTTTGTAGGCATGTGCATTGCCTCTCATGGAACCATAGCCTGGCCAAAGCCCTCCAGAAAATAGAGATGCATAGAGGGAGCTACCCCTTGTGCTGCCAAAATGACATCCTAGTGCCAGAACACACTTTTGCTGATTTTTTTTCTGGAGTGGTTGCAGATGCTGAAAAGCAAAGAGGTACTCTCTTTGGGTAGCTACCTACAGAATTCCTACAAAGCAGCCACTGGGAAGTGAAGTGGGAGGCAGAATGGCAGGCAATAAACCTGCACACAGAGCACCTAGACATAAACACTTGATGTGTCCTCTGGTTAATTAGATAGAAACACTCCTGTATGGGCTCACATGTGATCCACACCAAATCCAGGAGAGCTGGGAATGCACAGGTCTGGAATCAGTAATTGTGGATCCCCCACTTTGGGAGACTGCACAATAGCAGTAGCCTGGGGATCCGGATAGCTCTGAGGAATTGCCGTGTGCTGGCTGTGTTCCCAGTAAAAGGATTAGCTACAACAAAATGACACTAGACTTATTAATTAAATTAAGATCCTTTCATAGTTTTGGGGCAGGATTTTTGGAAGTGCTCAGCCTTGCCCTAACTGTGCTCTCACCAAGGGTAGTCAGGTGTTGTACTGGCACTTTCAAGCAGAGCAAAAGCCTTCAGAGAACTTACCTTCATTCTGAAATCCTATAGCAGATATGATGGGAAAATGCAGTGGATCTTGGATTCCAATGCAACTCATGGAATATCTGCACCTGCACAGGCTCTGCCTTCTTCCCTGCATGAAGCAAAGTCAGTTTTGGGGCACACCTAGACAGGAAAACCCTAAGAAACAGCAGAGGACTTGGGGTGCTCCCCAGATACCCACTGCTCTAGGAAGAGGACAGAAGAGGGATTCTCCAGTTTATAATGTGCTACATACAAAATGTTTTAAGAGTGTGTGACATTAAAGATCTCTTCATGCCTGCATCCTATCCCTCTTCCAGTTTGCCTAATCCTGTTCTGCCTTTTTGAAATGTCACCTGCCATCTCAGTCAATGCACAGGCTCTTCTCACTTCCTATCCCAAATTGTTCCAGAGCCTTGCTATCCCCTGGTAAAGTGACACTGCAGTTTGGACTAAAGATGTGGAGTACCTTCCTTCCCTGTCATTTCTTCCATGAACAAAAGGTCAAAGCTATCACTTCTGTGACTGGGTAGGAGGGATGGTTTTGAGTTGAGTCATCCCACAGGCACAGGGTGTCCTACAGAACCATTATTGTCTCGGGACAGCAGTGAAATCCAGGCCAGCAACCTCGCCTGATACAGCTTTTCCAGTGCTGTTGATATTTAAGACAAATGATCATTATTTCAGAAAAGAGGAGTAGATATCTACCCCCTCTGTGTATCAGGAAAGCTGACATTAAAAAGCCAGAGGTAACTGGGAATATTTCCTGAACTGGGAGCAGTTTTTTTCAAAATTACACCTGGATTCTTTTCTGCCCTGTATGCCATGTCATGGCACCCCACTGAATTCATTGGTTTCCAGGATGGAATCCAGCCTGGTAGCCTTCACACAAAGGCTATGGAGAAAACTGAGCTGCCCCCTTTTTTAAGACTCTCACAATACAGGATCTTGATGAATTTAACAGCTGGCAAATGCAGAACGTGGAAAAGGAAATACTGCTTCAGGCAGCAGTGTCATTGTAACCCTTGGAATTCAGGGCTGCGGGAGGCTCTTGCAGAGAGATGTTTTTTCAAGGACAGCAGCGCAACAAATGCGACAGTCAGTAACAAAAGCTCAGGGAGGAAAGCAAGACCCAGCAGGGGACAGGGAGGAATTGCCTTTCAAGCATGGCAACTGAGTGACCAGAAGGGTAATTTGGGAGGTTGTCTTTCCCTAAGTATCAAGCAAATCTCTGGAAATGGAAGACACTGCAAAATTCTCGTTTAATAGTTTTGTACAATGCATCTGGTCAAAATCTGGAGAGCTTTAGTTTCTAGAACAAAAAAAAAGAACATAGGCCAATTTCTGATCCTTTTAATGTTCTGACAGAGATTTCTACCACACATGCAACTAATCCTACTGACTCAAACCCTCTGACAATGAATGTCCTCATATTTTAGGTTGTACCAGCTAAATATGCAACTAAATATCTAAATAGCAAAACAAGACTTATGTGGTTGCCTTTCTTTACATGCATTTGTCTCTCAAACTTGTCCCCTTCCCACAAGAAACTTTGATCCCACTGACTGAAGTGTCCGAAGTTTACATAGGGTGGAGATAGCTACACTCCCATCATTTTCATGGAAAATGAGGTTTATTCAGAGGGCAGTGAGTGTCCTATGGCATACTCACACTCAGTGCCTTTGGTGAAGAAAAATCTGCGGTGTGATTTTAATGCTGTGTGCACAGTTCTGCCTGCTGGCTGGGTGGGGTTGGGTCTATCTGTCCCAAATGCAGTGTGGGATCAGCAGGGCCCCATTGCCCCAGGGCCTCTCAGTGGCTAGTGTACATGCAAGATGCTGCACAGGGGCTTGAGCTCAGGGTGGAGGAGGAACTGAAGCATTTTGGAGGTGGGAGAGATCAAAGACAGGTTGACAGAGGGGTTGCTGCTGTAAAAAAGTATGGGCACAAGGCATTAGCCTCTGAGAAACTGGATTATGTCACTGTTCTGAGTGACTTGCTTTGTTTTCTGGATAACAACTCTCAAAAATGTTTCCTGTGCAGGGTGGTTTGTTTCCTAATATGTGTATAACTCTTGATACCAAAGGGGAATTTGTGTGAGTGCCATAATCTTTGTTCTTTGCAGTGTTATATTTAATCACAAAGACCTGATATAGGTGGCAGATGTGTGGAATGAATGGGACACCATTTCAGCTCACTGGTAATTTGAGTTGCTGTTACTTCACCTGTTCAAGTGCCCTTTTGCCATACAGTTTAATTCTGATTTTAAAGATGCCTCCCATTTAGGTAATACATTGATTTCAGTAAAATTATTCCTGTGTTACACCAGGGACTAGGGCTTAGCATTTAGACCATTCACTTTAAACTCATGTCAGTAGAAACCATGTAGAAATTCCACTGAGTGTATAAGCTCTTGCCTTGGGTCCGTGGTTGTTGCCTATGCACAAAGTAGGAAGGAGGCCTTAACTTTCTGAGTAGGGAGCATTTTGTGTTCCCCAAAGGGGGATGCAAACAACAGCTCATGACAGAGAGAAGTCAGAATCAGATATGATATCTTTATTTAATACTGTTTTACAGGAGGCATCACACAGCACTGCACCAAGAACAAGAAATGTGCATTGGGTGTCTAAAACCTTAGATCAATCCAACCTATTTGTTGGAACTCAGTCACCAAATTACATGCTGCTGCCTTGGGTAAGGGCACAGTGGGTATTCCCAGAAGAGCTTTGGAATCATTAGTCTCACTGGAATACATGCATAACTAAGTGCACAGCTAGCTTGGAGGTCTTGGTAGGCAGGTACTTGAGAAGTTGCAGCTCACTAGGACTCTGCTGCTTCTTGGAAATTGCAAAGAGGTTGAACTTGTAAGTTTAAAGAAAGGATATTTCAGCTGCTCTCACTGCAAAATCTATATATGTATACTTTAGTTATTTCTTGCCTGAAAAGGGAGAAGTGAGCTGGATTTTGGATGTGGCACTTAGAGAAGGGCTAGTTATTCCATGTGCACAGCACGGTGCAGTTCAGCAGTCAGGGTCCTGTGAGCAGTGTGCCCCAGGGGTCCCCCACTTTGTTACACCTTGCTGTGCGACAGGAGTGTTTTGGTCCAGGAGCAGGTTTGCACTGGTGCAGCCACACCACCTTCTGGGGGATGTGGTGTCACCTTCCTGAGAGCTGTGAGGAACAAGGGGAGGACAAAGGCAGCCCTTCCAGCCCTTAAGCTATTGCTGTAGGCTGGGGATCCCGCCACTGGTCTGAGGGACAATGAAAGGGATACATACAGCACTTAACTGCCTTAAACATGGCTCATGTTGAGTGCTCTGCTGTGCATCCCAGCGGCATGAGATTTGCCAGGTAGCCTGCAATTGTATAAAATTTACTTTTTTGTAGAAACCAGATAGAAATGGGTAATTACTCACAGAAGGTGGTCATAATTGCCATCACTAACAAGCAAGGGCAGAAATAGTTGCCTTTAGCTCCACTTTAAAAGGACAAAGCAAAGAGCACTTGGCAGGAGGAATTTCCCATAAAGAAGTGGTGTTTGGTATTTGACAGGGTAACTGGATGTTTAGAGGAACAGGCTGACAAGAAAATACACTTTCTTTTGTGTGGCTCAGGAAGACCAATCTTTGCCAACAGTCTAAGACATAGGATGAAGGAATGTCAGGAGCCAGAAAAAGAATGTGGTGTGGACATAGTTCTCAATTGGATTTTGGGTGCCACAACTTCCCAAGAGGCTGTGATGTCCACCTTGAGCTGCCTGGCAAAGATGTCCAGGGGCCAGGACATGTGGCTTTTTATATACTGGTGTTCCTTTGCATAATGTTCCCTCCCAGCCTGCCTCTGTTATGTCCCATCCCATAGTTTGTTTTGAGTGGTTTAGTGCTGCTGAGCAATGAGATGTTCTGTGTCCTTTCCTCCACATGATCTCCAAAGGGCCTGTCAATTCATTGTGCAGCCCCCCTCACTGTTAGTAGAGCTCAGGGTGAAAGAAGCACATAGAACAGGAGAGGGGGACTTTTGCTGGCAGGACAGACATGGAGCTGTTAGAGGAGACCTCCCTCAGGCCACCAAGGGACTGATGGAGATGGCCTCTTCAGGACACATATGTTCCCTTTAGGCAGGAAAGAAAGTTTGGAAATGGGGGGGAGGTGTTTAAATCATGGTCTTGCCCCACTCCCTGCTCCCCTCCTCTCTCGGTGCCCCTTCATCTCATATCCTGTGGATTAAGGACACAACATTGAGATGAAATGCCCCAAATTTGTCTCTTTGCAGCAGGTCTTTCAAATGTTCCATCTCATCACAGCCCAGCCAGTTCAGGGTACTTATATAAAGAGTCCACTAGCCATGGAGAGAGGCTATTTCTTTTGTTTTGCTTTTGTTTTGAATTTTACGTGGACGGGGACTGTGTTGTCAACCCATTAATTGTCACACAGTTAATGGCTTGGATCTACAGGCCACAGGCTTCAATTTCTGGGAATGAGATTTACTGCAGACTATCACATGAGGATACTGTGACAATCTAGTTGAGGTTTAAGAAGAGCAATCCTATTAGCTTGAATTGCCAATAGGGATCAAAGCTCTCTTTCCTCTTACACAAATGCCTTGGAAGCAAACTGATCACTGTCCAGGTCTATCAGACCATGAAACTAGATTAGCAAACTGGGGCCCTTGTGTCCAAATGACAGAGCAGCTGAAGCTGCTGTACTTAGAGGAAGAGAGAGAAGTGGGGAGATTATGCAAATATGTGGCAAATAACTCACTTTATAGGATATAATCAAATAGAAGTGAAGGTACAACGGCACTACCAGCTGAATACAAACTTGTTTTTGCTGTAGCAAATGACACATTCAATGTCATGGCCAAGAGAACCACCTCAGGGACAAACAGCAACCAAAAATTTGTCTTCATAGCTACAAACTTGTTTAAAGTGTTTTTTTGTGGTGCACAATGTAGACCCTTTTCTCCCAAGTATGTGCCATACACACTTAGAAACAGCTGGGCTTTTATTAGAGTTTAGGAAATAAACTGAGCTGGCAAGAGTAGAAGGAATGGTGATCGATGGTTATATGGTTGGTACTAGCCACATCACAAATAGGACTCTAGTGCTCTGAATCACTGATAGGGCAATGGGAACAGGGCTTTCTGGTGCTGTGCAAGCAAAAACCTCATGGGTTCTGTGCCAAAAAATAATAGTCCCACACACCTTGAAGGATGTTCAAGTTGATAGCTGGCTGTGGCTTACGGAGAAAAAATGATGACTTTCATCCCCTTGGAGTGGGACAGGTATCTGGCATTCAGCTCTCCTGTCCCTGAATTTAAACTGATTTACAAAAAATTCTAATACAGAATTCGGCCCTATGGCAAATTAAGTGTATCATAAGGAGCCAAAGCCCTGTGTCTCCTCTCAGGGGAAAAGTCTGGGGCAAATTTTCCTGCTGGCTCCCCCACCTACTGGGATTGCAGAGGGTCATAAGTTTGACCAAGACCTAACAGGCTTCAGTAGTCATCTAGCACCATTTAGTCCCTCTGTGGATCAGACTAGGTCTGGAAGTGGGGATTAGCTATTAAAGTAATGCCATTTTTTGGCTGACTGTTCATGTTGACAGGTAGTGTTTTGGTATCTATGTATAACTAGCCAAGTGATATAAATTTAATTTGCTGGGTAGATGCTCTGAGGTTAAAATCAACCCTGAACAGCTTGTATTGATAAGTAGGGTGGTACTGGTAAATACCAACAGAGTATTCTCAAGATGTCTATACTTCACTCTGCAAAGCAGGAATTTGCCCTGTGCTCCTTATTTTTCCTCCTTGCAAATTTTAGCTCTTCTTATTCTTCCAAATGCACTGTCTTTGCATTGAAACATACAGAACGTGCTTTAAAATGAGTGAAAATTTTTCAACAGTTTTGGTCCCTTGAATCAGCCTAGCAGCATGATTGACAGATCACAGGCATTTCTCCTTGGCAAGACAGTTTGCTTACTTGATAATTCACCAGAGCTGGAATTTCCTTCCCTCACGAGTCTCGTCCACAGCCCTTGCAGCCACAGCATGTGCTGCTAGCAAAGGGAACTTTGCTCCTCATTTTGCTTCTGCCTTTTGATGTTTCCTACTCTGAGCCAAGAATATGAACTCTTTGGTGCACATAGAAATGGGGGAGGGACTCCGAGGAAACTATACATAGAAGTTGGAAGCCAAGACAGCCATATGTAGAATTATTTGTCAATACCTTATTGATTACATCTTATATGATAAGTTCCCAAGTAATGTTACTAAGATTTTCCAGTACAGTAGTTGATAGACTGTTTTTCTTTCCCCTTTTTTTTGTTTTGATTTGCTTCTGATCTAATCGTGACTGGAAGTAAGCCTTATTCACAGCTCTGGCAGCAATTCCTGCCCACAAGTTTTGGGAAGTTCACACTGTAATCTCAGTATGGATTTGCCATTGATGGTCTTGCCTTGAAATGAATCTGAACTGGAACCCCAAATTTTAATGCCACATTACTGCATTAAGTACAGGTTTTGATTTTAATCCTAATCCAAATCTGTATTTTGGACTTGACGAGAAAAAAAACAGTAGTAGTAAATAGTATCTGAAAAAAACAGGAACATTAACATCAATTAAAGCAATAAAATCAATTTTATCCACACATTAGAGCTCCTATGCTCATAAAGAATGCATTTGTGAGTGATTTTATGAGTGATTCATCTAAAATTGTTGCACATGCACTTTTGGTGTGCAACACAGCAACAGCAGGATTCCAGTGGAATCTTTAAGGGAAAAGCAAAAAATAACATCAAATATTGTCACAATTGAAACAGAGGGGAACATTCAAGCAATGTATAATTAACTCAGCTGGAATTTGGTCAGGGTATCCAGGTTAACACCTCATTCAGTTAGTGGGCTGTGTAGTAAATTGTTGAATATTGTTGGTTAAAAGTCAAATAATTTACTGAGCTCTTTTCATGTGTGGAATATACAAGAAGGTCAACTACCTTTTTAACATCTGGTAGCAGAACCCTGGTGATTTACCTGCACTCTGGTGATTGTAGATAGCCAAGTGATGGATGACTTTGCTAGAAAGCTCACTCTGTTAACTCATACAAGCCCACAAGGAGCCTGATAACTCTGTTTTGTGGAAACATTAAAGGCTTTGTCCGTAGCTTGTGCAGATTGACAAAGTACCGTAGATGTCAGTGGGACTCTGATGATTTATATGTGCTCTGGACATATCTCTAAACCAGAAGGCCATTCATTACTTTTTCTTGCTTGAATGGAAAAAAAAAAAGGAAAATAAGAAAAATAGAAAGTACCTTAATTAATTACTTACTTATTAGAAAACATTTTACTTGGATTTTCAAATTACCAGTCATATAAAATCTAGGATTTGGATGAGGAGAAGGCTGGATGAGGTGATGCCACGTTTACTTTAATTCTTTGCTGGCTGACACTGGTGTCTGTAGGAAGGCCAGCAGGAAAATTACAGAAAATTGCAGGAAAATTACAAGCAGAGCAGTAGATGGTCTTAAGAGGATCAGCAAACTGATTAGGGGCTAAATTTTTCCTCAGCCTAATGATCCTTGCACGGAGGAAAGACTGCCTGCATCTCCCTATCCCTTTTTGGTTTCGTACATCTCGTGCTGGTTTAAGCACAACCTAACCACACCAGTTGTGCTGATCCTGTAGAGCCGACCTTCCTCTCTTACAGAGGTCTCTCTTTGATCAGGATATATGTATTCTGAGCGCATTGCATTGACTGACAAAAACTACTTTTTCAGTCTTGCTGGCAAGAGGAAGCTAATATGGTTAGAGAAAAGGGAGGTGAGTTCACTCTGTTTTCTGCCTTATCAGCAAAACTCAGTCTGCAGTCACAGCATGGCAGCCGTGGACACTGAAGACAGGAAGGGCATGGCATCGCCTCATTTCTTCCTTATCCATAGGCTGGACCTGTAGGAATGGCAATTAGAACATTCATCTTATGGCTTAAAACATTTGCTTCAGTTTCATGCCAGGCTTCAGCAGGCACAGCACTCAACTGTAGCTCTCCACTGCAGCTGGCTTAGAGGCACTGTGGAGTGGCTAGGGTCCAACAGAGCACGGGCAATAGTTCTACTGCACCATCCCCCTCCCAATAACTCTTGTTTTCCACCTATCTCAGGATTACCAGAGGATGCTCAGCCTCCACTGATTTACTGTCTTGGCAAGTATCAAACGGAGCACAATCTATGCTGTATGTTGCAAGGAAGCTAACAGTGGATGAATGAGGGCAATGTTTGCAGTCAGGACTTTCCTTTATAAACACTGAATCATGCTGTTGTGAAACCAGGACCGAGTGATGAATGACTCACTGTTGGCAGCACACACTGCCCTATCAGTAGGCTCTGTTCAGGGGATGTGGGGGCTGGTATTTGATATCATCTCCGAGGTCCCAGCTCCCAGCATGCTAATGAGTAATGCACACTGTGGCCTGTATTGATCTGTGATTTGGTTATTCACGAGACTCTGCACAAAGACACCCGCGTTGCTGGAAGTCCTGTTATTCCTCAACACAATGGTGTTGCTTTGGGGATGTTTAAAAACATCTCTCTTGTTTGACTGTGATGTTTTCAGCTCGGATCTCTTTATTTTGAGGATTTCTTTTTCCAGTATGAATGATTTGTAGTAATAAAATGCAAAACTTGATTAGTAAAAGACAGAAGAAGCATGCTTAGATGATTCAAAGAGATGAGTCAGATGGAAATCCTTGGGCCAGCAATTCAAAGTCAGTGCCTGCTGGCTATGAGGTAAGGGACACATTCCCTGTTTGGGTGCAGGTGATTACATCAAATTACCAAGTGCAGAAGCTGGAGTGGACCTGCCTGTTGGTAGTGCTGGAAATGTATACATTGCCAGGCACAGAAAATGGAGAGGGAAAAAATGTTCTTTTCAGTGAAAGGGCATCAAGCTGCTTTCTGTTCCTAAGCTATGGCACTGACTAACTTCCCAAAGATTCCCTTCAGGATGTGATGAAAGGGTCTGCACTTCGTGATAGACAGCATTGAGAACGGTATTGCAGGAGATCTCCCTACCTAACCTGAGATGATAAACCAGCACTGCACCCACTTTTTACTGAGACTCAGCACAAGGGTTGAAGTCCTAGAAGCTTATAGAGTGATGTGTCCCCTCAAGGTGAAAGGAGGTGTTCACAGATAAACAATGAAGCTTAGGGAAGGTTGGCCTGCCTCTGCCAGCTGTCTGGGATCAAACAGGAGACTTCAGTCACCAGTTGCTGCTGCTGGGTCTGAAAGTACCAGATCCCAAGCTCACTGCAATGCTCCCACTAACTTAGGCAGACAACATATCAGACTGTGAATAAGCACCGTGTTCTCTCAAATAGACTGAATGGAATTTGAAAGATGGGAGATAAGAGCTCTTCCCAAGACAGGACAGAAACAGATGGCCTGGTTTCCTTCTCAGCAAAGTCCTGCAGTAAAAAACATTGAGTATTTGCACCAAGGATGGGCAAAGCAGAGACATAGGAGTAACCTTTATGCAGAGGTTAGAGTATCATTGCAGACCAAGTTGTAGGGATGTGAGAATCCTGTCTTTCTGTTAAATAGCTACAAGTTGGTTTAACAGGGACAAGACTTACTTTTCAACAAATAATATGGCTTAATTAATCAAAGAAAAGACATACACATTCAAGCTCTGAAGCAGTTTTTCTCTGACAACAGTCCCCTCCCTGTGAGTCTGTCATGTGGTAGTATAAGTACAGGCTAAACTGCACTTAAGACTGAGTAAACAATATGATTTCAAAAGCAATTAGGAAAAGGAGCATGGACATTGAATAGAGCCCAGAAATATGTTCTGAATCCCCACCCCAATCACACTGTGGGAGGAACCTGACATTGCCATAAATAAAAATGCATGTTAAAAACCCTTCCGTAGTTTCTGCAGAGTATTCTCATGGGGTCCAAGATGGCTGTTGATAGCCAAGAATGCATTACACTGAAGGATCATAGGTTCTGCAAAATCCTATCAAATTTTATGGAAAATGATAACATTCCTGCCAGCTTAATGAACCACCACTTCAAGGCTCTCAGGAGTGGTACATCCACTACTGAAATATATGGATGCTGCATGCAGCCTTGCAGGAGAGATAAAACCCTGCAGCAGTCCTGTGGTGTTAGCCAAGCTAAACTATCTTCCATCTCCAACAACCACACAGCAATACTCACTCCTGACATGTTCCTATAAATATTCTGAGCCTCTAAAGAAACCTACTGGCTTCAGCCCCAGCCTGCTCTGTAGGGTTTTCCTGAAAGGCTTTATGGCTTTACTAATAAGGTAGACCCCAGATTAACCTCCATTCTCAGATTTTTCCTTCAAAAAGGCCCCGCAATCAGCTTGGGAAAGCAGGTAGCAAAAGAATGGCCATCTCAAAACCTCCATACTGCAGAGAGGTCTCTGCCCAAACCATGGGCTCGTTTGTTTTCCTCAGGAACGTGAAGGCTCTGGGAAGGGGAACTTTGGCACAGAGCTGTTTTGGGAAGAGGTGAATGTGGTTATGAAGCCAGGCAGCTCAGGAGAAGAAGCGTGGAGCGGGCGCAGGACCAGACAAAGACAGACGCCTGAGCAAGCACAGTGTGTGGCCCTGGGAAGAGCCCAGAGAGAGGGGGCTTTTGGGTGGGGGGCTTGGCCAAAACAGCTGGGGAAGCTGGGAACACAGAAACCCTCTCCTGTGACTTGACTCCTGCTGTGTAACACAGGACTTTGTTTCTCCTTTGTAAATAAACAAAGCTGCTTGCAAGAAACTACCTAAGCCCTGCACTGACTTTTCTTCCTGACTGGAACTACCTACAAGATTGTGGATTTTAGACAAACCCATGGGTGGAAAAGGAAAAGTGGGGTTTTGTGTAGACAGACAACCCAGCAATACATTAAAGACACGGATTTAAGGGATATGTGGCAGAAGTGAACAGAAGACATGGATGGTGGGGGAGAATAATATTTAATAGAATTCATGAGATCCTCCTCCTTCTTGAAGAAATGGTATCTGATGTAAATAAATTCAAACAGGATTTTCCCCATTTTCTGTTCCTGACTGTGAGTACAGGCAAATTTTTCTGCTGCCTAATTTTTTTGCGTGTATGCACCGAATTAATGGGCAAGTGTTTGTGTTTCTTTAAGTAGCTAGGAGGTGGGTTACCACTGGCTTCCTTAATCCAGGTACCTTGTTATCTTAATTAAAAACCAAAATCAGCTTTGATCTCCCTACAACTTCATTGCATAACCAGTTTCATTTACTATTGTTTAAGCTCAGTTTGCTTTCCATGATGAAAAGAATTTGTATTTCACACTGAGCAGGAAGTCCTACTTAAATGTTTCCTGGTTTTGATCTGCTTAAAGGGAATTAAATTATGTTCCTGGTTAAAAAAAATGCATAGCAAACAGATTATCGAGTCTTGCCAAACCATGAGCCAACAGGGCAGCAGGCTGGACACACGGAGGGTGAAGTTGCTCCATCCTCTTGCTTTAAATATAAAAATGACAGTGGAGATGGTTCAAATCTGTTTTTTGACCCCCTTTGGTTGCAGTTTTTGCTGCCTTTCCAGACTGGCTTCTCACATCAGTTCAACTGGACCTTTTCACTGCCTCACCCTGCTCCCTTGTGCTCCCAACTGCTCTGGCCCTAGATGGGTGTGGGAAACCTCAACCACCCCTTCCTCCAGACAAAACGAATCTCAGGGGACTCATGACTCCTTTGGTTCCTGTCGCACTGAAGATGTTGGGACTACCAGGCTGGAGCAGTCCAGGAGCTATTGTCAGTTTCTGCACCCCCAGCTTTTCTCCAAGGGCAGCTCTGGTGTGTGCCCTACCTGCCCTGACCCTCCTCAGTGCTGGCATGCTTAGAAGCTGTGCTGCAGGGCTCTGATCTGGCCAGAAAGGATGTCCCATCCCTTGCTGTCCCACTGCATGTGCAGAGCACCAGGCTCTGTTGGCTGCAGTGCCTTGGTGGCACAGCTGGGTTCCTGGCAAAATTTCTGTGAGACAATCTGCTGCTTTCTGCAGGAGTCTGAAGGGAGTTAGTGAGTTTGCTCCTGACAACACAGGGAAAAGCTTTCTAGGTTGCTGAGTGGTATTTTAGATCATTTAAGAACATTGATCTTTGCCCTGCTCTCCAAATATGCTCCAGAATGTATCCCAGAGCTTATGTTTCATTTCGCATGGGATCTGGAGAGATTTACTTGTTGCCAGGTAGCCACACTCACAGTGTGGCAAAGCCCAGTAAAGCAAACGTGACTAACATATTTTCTCACTGTGCTTACTATATAAATCCAAGGAACTAGCTGCCACATAAAGCACTCAGCTGCCTCTTTTGGACAGCAGAGGGGATTGAATTGCTTTAATTCTCTTCCCTCTTTGCCCTGAGGCAGGTAAGAATCAGCTTTTGTGACTATGGGAGGTGCCTCTGGTTTCCTGTGGCTCCCTGGCAAGAGCTTTTGGCATTTGTGGGGGTGACCCAGGAAACGCTGGCGCAGGGGGAAGGGAAGCTGAGCTCTCAGGGTCTGAAGTGCTCTTGCTTCTCATCTTACCACTCAAAGGACACAGGAAAGAAAATGTTGACACATTTCCCCCACCAGTTGCCCCACATAAAACAGTTATCTGCTTAAATGGTTACAGGGAGGCTAAGTTTGCAATGGGTTGTCTCGGAGTTAATCCTCTGCATCTCCATCAATCGGTGTCACAGGAGTTAACAAGAAGCCAGAAGGAGACAGCAGGTAAAATTTAGCCACTTAAAATGGAAGTCAAACAAACGTCTCTTGTGAGTGTGTTATAATTTTATAGGGTTTGCTTCCTTTGTACTTGCCCCTGCTTAGTGTGTGATAATCTTTGCTTGATATTCTCTCCTCTTTTATCCTATCAGCAACTGGGCCCTCACCATTTCCCCCAAAAAAGACGTTGTTTATGCTTGTACATTTTATTATCTCTTTCTTCCCTGCAAAGCCTCCCATTTCCATGCAGTTAGAACAGCCACACTCCTGAAGAAGCTCTGGCAGGTCAGTGCCCTTGGAGATACTCTGGATCACACAGTGAGCCTCCTGAGATGTATTGGTGCATGGCTGAGCTTTAGGGGGCCAACAAAGCCCCAGACCCATTTACAGAGCAAATGTAAATTCCTTAAATCACCGCCTGATATTGCAGTCTATTTGACCTCAGGGCAATTAATAGTGAGTAACAAGGTGAAAACAGTGTCTTGGGTCACCCTGGGCAGTGTCCAGGCCATTGGCTAGTTCTGTTTCATCCCTCATTTTGACTGGTGTGGCTGCTCCCTGCCTTATTCTAGTGAGACCCTGCAAGTCCTAAGGCCCCATGCAATTGCCCTGAGAGCTTATCCCTGAAACCAGCCCTAAGCACAATTTGGGGTAGGACTGGGCCCTTAGAGGCAAACACTTGGCTACTGTCACTCTCCTGTGATGAATCTAGATGATGTGACTGCATGCTTTAATCTCGTGAGAGAAGTAGAGTCCAGCGAGCCTGAAAAATTGAATTTTTGGCTAAATGGGGCAGGAAAGGCAAGAGCACATACAGCAATTATGTCTGCCTGCACAGCCTACACAAATGCTATGGGCCAGCTGGACAAGGCTGCACACAAATAAGAAATTTACACAGATATCTACCTGGCTCACAGACTCAGACGAGTATCTGCACGTACGAGCTCATGTGTGTACAACAGACCGATTCCAAGCCAAACACAAATTATTCCACTAACTCCAATGGGACAAAATTTGTTTGTGCAGTTTCAGAGGCCAGTCTGAAAACTTGGAAAGAATATTTTCCAGGCATTTGACCAGTTTCTGGGTAATCTGAAAAATGGTATCTTTTACAGAAATTTGTACAGCTATAGACACACCCTCACATATGCACACATATGTATTTGATAGCTTTTAGCTGTTTTTTTAAATTTGTTTTACCCCCATCTTACTCTAATTGTAAACTCACTCTGGAATGTGAAGATTAAGGGAGGTTAACCTGAGTTGCTCAGAGTAGAGCTTTTGGCCTACAAAATGAATAGGAGCTGTTTTTGGGGAAGGGAGGGTGCATTTTTCTTCCTACATACACTTAGCACCAGCAGTCTTTAGTTCTACTTAAATGCAAACATTAGCAAGGAGGGAAGTGCTTTGCATTTTTTTGAAGTGTATTATTAAAATATAACAAAAATCAGACAAAAGTTTGCATTTCGACCCACTGAAAGATCCACGTCTCTTGGACTGTTCTTGGCAGGAAAAAATAATTTCTTCCATATGGCTGGGGTAACTCCATTGTGCGAGGGCTGCTGAAGTGGTGGCTCAGATTCTTTATGTTTATTTTCTTGTGGGATGGCAAATTTCCCTGCACCTGAGGATAGCTCAGCACAGCACTGTCACCTGGGGGCTGGAGCCAGAAACCCTCCTGTTGCCACCTAAAACATGGGCTGGAAGGGCATCTAAGTGGCTGCTTACAGGGTGCCAAGCAGGCATCCTTGCCTCCCACAAGGTTCCTGTGCCTTGGGTTGGCAATGTGTGTGTGCCTGGTGGGATGCTCTTGGTGTTGTGGCTGTCAGGTTTTTCTCCTCACCCTAACCTGACTGGCCTGTGCTCTCGGGTAATGGAAAGCAGCAGAGGTCCTTTGAAGCAGGGCAGATTTTCATCAGCAAGGAGGCTGCCTTCCCAAGGTAATGTGACAATCTCCCAGCCATCAAAAGGGTCCATGTGGGCACGTGGTTTACCTTTCTCACCTCACATCCAGTTATCAAAGCAAGCAGGACATGACTGTACTGAGCACTACTGTTGGAAATACCAGAATAAAATCAAGGCTTCTGGAGAGAGCTCCTTAAAAGGGAGATTTGAAAGAACTTGTGTGCTCCCCTCCAGATGATTTTATCTCTGACTCACCACATGAAAATGCAAGATACCATCGGAAAGAATCCTTCCTTCTTTCCATGTGCTGTTTGCTTGTTTGTTTCTATGTAAATGGGGTTAGGTTAGGGTTAGGGTTGGCCTGGTAACAGAGGCCACTGTGCTCCACAGTGTTCCCTCCCCTTGCCCAAGTGCATGAAAAAGGTAAATTTAGCTCTTTGCTCATCCTTCTATTTGTGTGTTAGTGCTCACACAGTCATCTTCACTCAAAAGCTGAGATATTAAAAAAATCGATTGTAGGAAGAAAGCTGGGGCTTAATGAATTGGCCAGCAGCTTACAGGTCAGGCATTGAACTTCCAGCTGTGGCTACTCCTGGCTGAGAGTTGCCATCCTCTGACAGGACTTTTGGGAGCTGAAAAAGCCCTGCTGAGCTTGGCAGTGTCTGGGCACAGTGCTGAGCACAGGGCAGTCTGCTGGCCTCAGTGCTGCTGCCTGAGGAGACACAGCCAGAGCCCAGTAAAGATCTCTGCCAGGACAGTCAGTGGTTTGACCAACACCGGTGAAAATAGGAAGGGAGTAGCATATGAGAAATAGCTTTAAAAATGAAACATAAATACATCATACCAGGGGTTTGGTTAAGAAAAATAATTAAATATATTAGGTGAATTCAAATCAATAAAAATACTGGAAAGGGTGTTTTGCTTACCCCCTCACTTTTATTTTCCTTTTTCATTCCCCCAGCTCTGTCTGGTAAAGTGAAAAAGTAGATAAGTGACACAAGGAGAAAAAGAAAGCACAAAGAATGCAAAAAAGAATTTTTTAGCAGGAGAAAGCACCTAAAAACTGGGGAGACAGCATTTACCCAGAAATTGTTGTTTTAGAAATAAGCACCATTTTTATAGGGAAAAAGAAGAAAAGAAAAAAACCCACTCATAACAAATAGTTGTAGCCGCAAAATGAGATACCAGAGCTGTGGTTTGGCTTTGCTCAATAGCTTTTATGCCCAGAAGCACATTCCTGTGGGTGATATGGAGGAATTCTTGGCCCAGAGGCATTTGAAGGTACCTGAGGAAGTCAGAGCTGCTGGGGGGATAGTTGCTGGATTCACATGAAGTTTTGAGCACTGAGTCTTTCATACCCATGTCTTTCAGACATGCACCCAGCAAGACTGCAGGAACTCATGGGAAGCTGTTCTTAATGCAGTGTCATAATATGAGCACTCATGTTTTCAGGTAGCATGTGCACAAGAATGATGGGGTAGGTCTGACCCCTCTCCTGGGAGGTAACTAAGCAGTGCTAAATGCCTACATCCACTTGGAGCATGGAGAGGATTTGGTGACCTCCTCCGGGCAGAATGACAGATAACCTCCTTCAGCCCAAGGAGAGAGAGCCATGCTAAGTCTCTGTCACAGCATTCGCCGAGCCTTTGGCAGCCCATCCTGCTGATAGCAGAGCCGCACAATGGCCAGTTCATTACTGCAGCGAAAAGGTCTTACAAAAGCTCGAGCCAAATAAATTAAAGCATTAGGATCTCATTTTCTACAGCATTAGCACTATGA
Organism: Cisticola juncidis; assembly: GCA_013400215.1. Classification (NCBI taxonomy): domain Eukaryota; kingdom Metazoa; phylum Chordata; class Aves; order Passeriformes; family Cisticolidae; genus Cisticola; species Cisticola juncidis. The sequence continues at coordinate 547,363 of VXBR01001837.1, read as the reverse complement.
TGAATGTGAAAGCTAATCCCTGCTGGCATCACCAATACCAAAGATGACAGTGCTGTGTGTCAAGAGGTGTTCTCAGAGTCCCTCGGGAATTGTATGCAGTGATCAGAAAACCTTGTGTCTCTTTCCCCCTCCTCACCAGCTGTCTCTGCTTACAGGAGGCCATCTCATTTCCCACCAGTGAAGGACCAACACTACAATGGCAGGCACATGCTGAAGATGGGAGCAAAGATTTTTTTCAGAATTATTTTGGGAGCGAGTTGTTACTTGGAAGCAGAAAGAGAAGCTCGTGTTAGAATAGCTGCTCCAAGAACAGTAACTCTGCCTGGATGAATTTATAACAGCCACTTTAACTGGTGCCAGGAAGACACTGAACTTCCAGTGAGTCATTTTTCCACAGCCGTGAATAGGTTAGGATGAACTTCAGGTATGTACTTTGTTTTTTATGATAAAGCAACCACAGCAAAACTTTGAATTCCTCCAGATTTACCCACAGGGAGTGGCTATACCCATCTTTCTTGGATGTTTTTACTTGAAACTCTCTATTCTGCACAGGAAAGGCTAAAAGATGTTATCTAGAAGAGCATTGGGTTTGGGTTTTCTGTCTCTCAACACCTTCATACCCAAATTCCACTCAAGTCTAAGAAAAAGCCTTGACAAGGGGTAGGGACACTGGACAGCTTCAAGGAGTTGGAACCTGCAGAACTGTAGATGCCACAGAGCCTGGTGGCCATGATTGCTGCATGTATTGAAGCCTTCTCACAATCCTTTTTTCTACCTAGAAATTCCCCCATACAGGTGTGCTCTGTGGCTGCAGATCTTCTACTGTCTTTATACCTTTCCCCATGTGCTTCCTTCAGTTCAAAGTTACCCTTTTCTATGTATCAAGGAGAAACTTGTCTCAAGATGCACCCCAATTTCCTTTACTTTCCTTGGCTTTTTGAGCCTTATTTTTCATCCTTGTTCTATCCCTCCTCTTTTCTTTCTCTTTCGGGGACACAAAGTTTCAGGCAACACGTGATTTGTTGGGTATTGTCTGGGAGGTGTGGACCACTACCACCTGATAACTTTGGATGTGGCTGTCCCTGTTTGTTCTTATGCTTCTGTTGCATCCTCTGGGCTTTGCTAAATGTCACCAAATCCTATGAGGGGAGGGGGCAGTAGAAAAGCCTCTGAAACTTTGGAGGCACTGTGTCAAAATGAGTCAAAGCTGTGCTTTAATACTGAAACAGTACTGCCTAACTGGGCATCATAGTTTGCAAACTCTGACAAGTAGACCTTTGTGGTAGTAAATATCCCACTGCTTTTGCTGAAACTAGGAGGTCTCATCTCATGTTAGGCTTTCGTCATGTGCTCTAAGAAATGGGAACTACTAAACTGGCTTAGATAAAGCAAGAACTGCTTCTAGGCTGAAGCTTTATTGTGGCCCAAAGATTTTTTCCTAATTACCTTTGGAAAAGCTGCTGTTAACTTTCATTGCCTTTTCTGGTTTCATACACCTGTGGCTTTGCTGTGCATCCTGAAGGATAAGGATCAAACTCTCAGCAGCAGGGTGCTGCTTGTTACAATTCAGACCTGCCCCAACAAAGGTGGGAAGGAAACTTTTTGATAAAAACACATTTTTTGGGCAGTTCTTGTGCCTGTGGTTTAGCCTTTGGGCTTGGGCGTTACCTTCAGGGTGGAGCTCCCAGACTTTGTGGGGTCACTAGGGTGGGGCACACCAGCAATTGGAGACCACCAGCACTAGCAAGCGAGGATGAAGAGAGTCTCTTCAACTCCCTATTTCTGCTCTGGTTTGCCCATATTTCATGGCCTATCTCCATCTGATCTGTACATTCCTGGCAGCATACCTTCCTGAAAAGCTATACCTTTGTTTGTTTTGTGTTATGCTTTTGAGAAGGATACTCCTTGCTTCCTGAGAGCAGCGTCTGCAGCCTGGCAGAGGGGACACACACGCTGTGCTTTCCCCTCCACCCAGCTTGGGCCATTCCTGGGCTTCTGCCATGGCCCAGAAGGAAGGGGGAATGATGTGCTCTGCCAGCACAGGGCCCAGGCTGCTGGCAGCCAGGACCGGCAGCCGAAGGAGAGGCGTCACATTGGCGCAGGGACTGTAAATACACCACACATCTCTTTATTGTTGTCTCATAATCACAATGTCCCTGTAATGTAGTTTGTTTAACTGGATGACTTCAGTGCTAAAAATAAGTGGATCTTGCTGTTTCCAGGACAACCACTATCCCAACGGCTTATCTCGGCGCCTCTCCTCTATCAAAAGGATGTTCTAAACAGAGCTGGCCATGAATATTAAAAATGAAGCATGCACACAATAAAGCATTCCCTGGGAAGAGCCCCATGTTTTAATGCTATATGTTATGCTAATAGGACAGTTGCCTCTCAGAGAAGTGCTTAATTCAGAAGCGGCACAGTATGGGGTGAGATTGCAAGTAAGCAGGAATGTCATGTGTATTTCTTGTTCTTTTTTTTTTTTTTTTTTCTTAATTCAATCTCTCTCTGGTGCTTAGAGTGGCTCACTAGGCAGCACTTTCTGTCTCTAGCCCAGAAATCCATAAATTGAAACCTTGCGTGTGTGTTCTGACCCCACGCAGTGAGGTGGCTGCAGGGGGACAGAGAGCTGCTGCCTGGCAGGTGGCACCTGGTGACAGGGACAGCCTGGCTGCCTCTGTGGGCATGAGGGTGCTGCTGCCTCTTATACTGAGCCAGGGAAGAAACAGCTTGCACAAACAATGCCTGGCTTCTCTGAAACCGAAATTCAGCTGCTCTTTCCAACAGGAGTAGAGATGAATTGCTCGTTTGGAGGAGCCAGGGAGATTTTAAAAAGCCTCCTAGCAAGGAAATGGTTGCATTATTACATGTCTGCATTCCTCCAGCTTTTCATTCTCTATTCCTTTTTTATTCCTCTTTCCCTCCCAAACAAAGAAAAAGCCTTGAAGAAAAAATCAGAAGAAGGCTTAGGAAATCAAAGGAGTCATTTTTAACCTCTGTACCTGGAAAAAGGAGGAGCTAATTTAGCCGGTAGGATTGGTTTTCAAGTACAGGCTGAGTGGAAGCTGCCTACGGAGTAGAACTCTTGCAAGTACTGGTGACACCCATGTCCAGATCACAGGTTTTGAGTGAAGCATTAATTGGTTCACTGTTAATCAAACAGTTTGATTCCATGATTACAAAGGAGTGTTAAGTGTTACTGACGCAGTATAGCAAAGCCTTGTACAAAGACAGCCACCTCAGCAAATACATCCTCACTTCCTCCAGTAGTATTTACTGAAAGAAAATGGTAAATTAGTTTAAAAATATTGCCCAATTATTTCTATCTCTTCAGTTATATTTTTAACAAAAAATTCTCTTTATCTGAAGGCACATTTATGCAGTAACTGCCATGAGGGCAGTGAGCTAGACCCTTAGATGTTATACACTGACTAGGTTTCACTGCCCAGAATTTCATTTTAATCAGATGAGTATCAAGCCCATTGTTAGGAGACCTTCTGAAAGCCGCCAGTTGTTTATGAGAGCTGACAGCAAATACAACAGTTCAACCCTTATGCGCTGAACCCAGAAATTTTCAAGGTGACTGACTTGGCTGCAGGACAGCTGCCATTTTATGAAGTTTGCATGGAAAGCTTCAGAAAAGAAGCAGATCCTGAGCTCCCACTGAGACTTATTGTCTACTTCTTAATATTTTGTTGTTTTTCATTTTTGCTCTCAAAACTGATTCTGACTCCCTATGGATATTTCGTTTTCTTCAGCAAAAATACCTGCCCTCCTTTGGTCTGGAAATATGAACTGTGAATATCATATAAACAAAGTGACTGCATTTTTCTGATGCACTTCAGGTTTGGAGTTTTAGCCCCAAACAGAGCTCAAAAAGTGAAGGTATGTGAAAAATAATGTTACCTGGATGATTTAAAATGTCAGAAAAGGCAAATTCCAGGGAGGTGCAAAGTCCTCTGAAAGTAATGCATAGCTCACTGAAAATATCTTACCTTGGCAGGTTGTGTCATGTCAGAATAAATAATGCTGAAATTCATTAAAGTATCTGAAGACAGGATCACCTTCAATAAGGAAGATGTGTATCATACCACTATTCCCTTTTATCTGCATTGCTGCATTAGAGGGCAATTCTGAAAACCTCTGAAATGTGTGGCTGGGCACCCTAAAAAACCACAGTTCTGGGGAGAGGTTCTTGAAGGGAGACACTTGTTATAGCCCAGGCTGAGAGGGAGATGAACTTCATGCTCTGATGTGTCATTCCATATGTTTTGTTGCAGGCTGGGAGGAATAAGGGAATTGCATAGGTGGCGATGGTAGGAGAGTACAACTTTGGGCCCAAAACTATATTTTAACATGCAGACAAAAATTTCTGGTGCAATGTCCACTGTTTTCAGTAAACTTCTCTCACATCAGAATACGGGGGAATTTAACACTCTGGTTTTTCTGCAGCAGCAGGACCATGGCAAGAAGAGGTATATGCATACACACACACACGTATACAAATATATATATGGATACTTCTATATGAATACAAAGGACTCCTAGCAACCCTGTGAGAGCCACTCAGCTTTACAAGGGACCAAGCAAATGAGAAAAAATATGGAAGAAGATGACAAAAGAGGAGACAACGTTGCATCTCATTCTGCCCTTTCTGCCTCTTGCTGAGATTCAGAGAGATTTGAGACAGCCCATGTTCCTCCATCACTGAGCGAACGCACTGTTCCCTCAGCTGAGATATTAATAAAGTCAACTTGCTTTTTTGGAATTAAGGAAAGAAATACAGATGTTGAGTTGAACTGACAGCCCTTCAGGTAGCCTCAAAATCCCCCAACTTTCTTTAAAGGGGAAACAAGATTTCCAATTAGTGAACTACAGCAGGTTTAAGCATCCAATTGCTATTAATGCAATTATGGTTAAGGTTGTGATAGCTCTAGTGTCTTCTTGAAAACTCAGACCTCCATTTCATTAAGCCATTCAGTGCTTTTTAAATGTTGCTTCTAGCACTTAGTAAAAGGAACATAAATAGTGGATTGAAAATCCTGCAGATTTGGCTCATATTCTCTGAAGTTTGACTGTCCATGTGTCTGGGGTGGGACTGGAAGTTATTTGAGAAATGTTTTGGTATGTCCTGGAGAGTGCATAGCTTGGTGCAGCAGAGCAGAGCTTCAGCAAAGGCGCTGTAGTGACTCTGCTGTGCAAATCAATGCTTACACATAAATACTGGGTTAATGTGTCTGACAGGAGCAGTGGATAAAAATAAGACTATCTGAACACTGCTGTCACCAGTGCTTGTGCTGCAAGAACACACATCTCTCTGCACCTTCCATATGGCAGACACTTTCAAAATACAGTGATTTTACAGGTTCTACTGTTTCCATCCAAATTCCTCTTGCCAAGGCAAGGAGTGACCCTTTGAATCTTCCAGCTGCAAATAACCAAGAGATAATCAGTGTCCACCTCAGGCTGTAGATTTGCCCTTTAGCTAGGCAGCACTTTGAGTCCCTTCCAGCCAGTCTCTTGTTTCCACAAAAACCATAGAAAATTAAGAACTCTATGACCTAGGACTAAGTTGAGCTCAAGAGTCCCGTGGGTTTGGTGATGTAGGCAGAAAGATAGACAGACAGAAAATAGTGAGCTTTAACATTAAATGCATGAAATATTGGGTGCAACAGCTTTATTTCTCTTATTTCTTTGTCAGTGAAAAAAAGTTAGGGTGTTTTGAGCCTTCTGATGCTTAGGCCATGCCCACCATCCACTGCTTCTTCTCACCCATTGTCCTTCAGAGCAAAATAAGCTCACAGAAATATTCTCAAAGCTGGCTAATATTCGGGCTCAGGGCTTCAGTGCATTTGGGGTTTGGATCCTGGCTGTGTTCCTGACATGATTTATGGTATTTACTGTTCAGACTGAAATGCCAAAAACATCCATCAAGCTGTACAAAAAGGCCATCCCATCCCTTCTCTCTCCATATCATGTCTGAAGAGGTATTTTTGGCCAACTATGCCAAGCAACACAATGCTCAGCTGAAAAAAATGGGACTCCATGCACAGAAGAAAAGTTCATTGAGATCACAGCATATACATCATAAAGAATAAGCTACCTTTCCTACAAAATGTAAAAGAAATTCCAGATAAACTTATTTTGTTCTATTAATCTCAGTTGAATTCTGCAATTATTTTCCTTTACGTTCATTTTTAATATCTTTACTTGTGCTTCATTTTATCTTAGTGCAGTCAGATAGGTAGAAAGAATGATAGATTTTTTTCTGTTTCTGTATCGAATACTAAGTAGAGGCATAAATGGACAAAATCATCATTGAAATAGAGACACCAACAGTATTTTCCAGGCTAAATGCAAAGAGAAGCCAGTGTAAGTGCATTTCAAACGAGGCAGGGAAATTACTGTGGAAGATCTGCTCTAATTGTCATTCCTGGGAAAGGGCAAAATGGAAATTGCTGGTTTGTTATTCAAGCGCATCACCTAGCACAGCAGGATCTTGTTCTTCTCAGAAATTCTCAAAGGCTACTAAGCAAACAAATATTTGTTGCCATTTCTATTCATTTTCCTGATACATCTTCCATCCAAAGGCTTTTGAGGGCTTCATCCTGAACATGTAGCAGAAACGCCTTACAGGAAGGGTGCTCCAAGTGTTCGGTGCCCTGAACATCTGGGCTGGGAGGTGGGCAAGATGTGGAGCAGCTGTGTAACTGATGAGTAACTGATGAGTTTCACCCAGGTACCTGTGGTGAGAGGTGGTCTAGTCCACCTGGCTGCTCCTGCTGAGGCTGTGTAGCCAGGAACAGTAGATATAAGGAGTGTGTTTTCTTTCCGTGTGCTGCTGCAGATATGCTCACCCAGAAGTGATTATTCATCCTATACTTTTGACTTAAATGTTTTCTTGATTAGGGCAGTTTTCAAATCCAGAGTAGCATCACTGGCAAAGAGACTTTTGAGGGACAAAATTCCTCAACTTTGATGATAACGTCTGTGTGCAGTACAGCATAAGTGTACACAGACACCCCCAGACATCTCCAAATCCTGCTGTGAGCTTAAAGGGGCATCTTGCTAACAAAACTTTGTGATCACATTCTAATGAAAGCAGTAAATTCTCTAGAAGTTCCAAAGCACACGAAGCAGTTGCATAGTGAAATCTGAAGGCTACTCATCTGAAATGCTAAGGCCTTTTGTGCCCTACCATGCATGGCAGCTACCTGGCCATTCTGCCTCAGGAGCCAGCACTGGCAGCTTCCCAAAAAAAGTCAAGTTTTATCCAAGCAGGTAGGATAACATAGGCATGGTGGCACAGCCTTGTGACTACCACACCACCAGTGGTGAGGGGCAGCATCTCATTTCCTCTCCCGCCCCAAGTCTGCAAAGATGAAGAGGGATGCGGATATGGATACCCAATGCTCTCACTGTCCCGGCAGCTGCAGCTCGCTGTCAGGGTCATCACACTGGAAAAGGACTATGGACAAGCAGAAATTGGGAGTCACACTGAAGACACACAGACCTTTAATGGTGTGGTGAGGGAGTAGATCCAGGAGCTAACAATTTGTTGAAAATCTGGAATGATCCTTTTACACTTGGTCCTGGAGCTGAGAAACCATAGTATGCATTCAGGCTGTTGTCACAGCCCATGGAGATGCAGTGTGGTGAGGTAACACCAACTTAGGGGAAAGCCATCCTTGAGAAACTGCTTAAAAATATGCCCTGAGATCAGAAGGAAGTCCTTAAGTCTTGCTTGAAAGCCTTGGCTTCAGTGCTGAGGAACATTTATGGGTTCATACCCAGGGCTGTGGTGGTGATCCCTGCTGCACATACTGTCTCTCTGTTAAAAGGGAGCTGTGAAGGGGAGGATGAGTGGTGTGTTTTGCCATTCCAGGGGATGTGTGAGATTTCACTTACTCACAAGTGGTGCAGATGAAAATGGAGGGTATGGACATGCCTGTGGTGTGTTGAGGCATATTGGCAATAGATTTGGGAAAACACAGGTTTCCAGATGTCTGCAAGTTCTGGTATGTGAGCTGTAAACCAAAGGTACAATAGTGGATGAGGTGTCTGCTCTCAGTGCAAACATTTTTCCTACTTGCATTGTGCCAGGATGCTTTGCTGGCTTTAATCACCACAAGGTAGAAAGTCGGTGAGTAAAGTCTTGTCGCTTTATGGGTTTGCCTGAAATTGAAAGAAAAGAAAATGTAGCAGACCAAAACCATTTAATCTGGAGCAAAGTTAAGAGAATGAGTTAATGAAAGAAAGGCAGTTGTTTAAAGGTGTGAAACTGCTGAAGAGAGCCAAGATACAAGGGGTTATCCGTAGATGTGGCCAAGTTAAACAAGACAAGCTGGTGACTCAGGGAGACTCCACCTCCAGTGTCACTCACAAACCCAGCCTGTCCCTGGGCAGCCACTCAGCTTTGATTTCGTCCTGTTTAACTTGGCCTTTGGATGACTAACTCTTCCAAAAGCTGGCTTTTGGGGTAGGTATCACACCTTAAAACATCTGATCCTCTTTTATAAGTGCAAAGTACTCTTTTATTTGATTTCTTTGTGCTGCCTGTCTGGATCATTTGGGCTGGTCCTACCAGGGATAGACATGTTTCTTACTGGCACAAAATGATAGATCCAGAAGCGACTAATCTGACAGACGTGGACAGAAGTTCCAAAAAGATTCATCTCTTTCTTTGCAGCATGCAGGCTTTAGCTGGCATCTGTAAGACAGTAGCAGAAGTTTACCGAAAAAATACAGAGGAGAGTCCAGTTTCAGAACTGAGATCCAGATGCCAAAGCCTTGAAGGTTTGTGTCAGGTGATATCCTTGGGAAAGGTTGTTTTGCAGTGTTTTGGTAACTCCACAGAACAACTAGTGTAGAATGTCATCAGCAAGTAAGAAGTTGTTTTTCCTCCCAAGATTATGTGATAAAAATGAAGCTATTTCATTTTCAGTGATATTTTCCATGAATTTAATGAGGAGAGGTTCTATTAATAGCAAACCAAAAAACACTTTCCAGAACTCAGCACCAACACTGTGCTACTTCCAGAGTTAGCAAACAGTTTTGAGCTTTTCCAATTTTTTAACTAAGCCGAGAAAAACGAGTTTGAACTTAAGAGTAGCAAGTTTGAAATCTGCATGGGATGCTGCCACTTTGTGAACAGTTTATCACCTCCTTAGGGTGGCTGCTCAGGCTCCTGGATATCCGTTTCTGAGCAAAATCCACTTCAGACTCCAGGTGTTGAGCCACAGCTCTTGGGGTGGACCATTGCCACTCCACTGCCACTGAGAGCTTGGGACCCTGTTGACTGTGACCTTGTTGCTGCAGCTCAGTGGTATCTGTCAGGTAGGTACTAGCTTAGCATTAAAGTTGTCTTAGCTCTCTGCTACATGACTTAATTTATATTGCTATGGCAATGAGAGGAATAGTCTTTGATCCACACTGATCTTGGCTCTAGGAGCACCCACTGGCTTGATCTATACTGACACGGTGGCAGGATGCAGATGTGCTTGAGGTGACCTTCAAGGCAGCCTTGCCTGCTGAGGGCAAATCCTGTGCAGGCTCCTGCTCCGTCAGCATTTATAAGGACAGCCATGGGCTGAAAGATGGCTTAGGAGCTCCCCATGCAATATTCCTTCTTGGGAGTCTGACCAAGCTTTCCTGTCTGAAGCCAGGTGCAAAAAATCCCCTTTGCTGTGAGATGAGAGGAGCTGAGAGGCACCACTGCAGAAATGCTCCAGTCTGAATCACTGCAAGTTGCTTCTCAATGCACTTGTGGAGTGAGAAGCAATGACAGCCCCTGTGCCCCATTCTCAAGTGGGAGCTGGGAGATTGCTTGCATATGACACTGTCATTCTGGGAGGGTCAGCCTGTATGTGCTAGCAGAGGGCAGGGTCCATCCTGGCTCAAAGCTAAACCTGTGAGGGGTGACATCATGCAGGAGGCACTTCCAGATGCAGCCTGCCAGCACGTGTTATTAAGCTGATCATGGTAGAGGAGGAGCCCCTGAGGCCGAGTTGATAAGATGAAGAGCACATTCCACAGTGGTAAATTAAACGCCCTCAGAGCCACCTTCAGCTTTGTGTCACAGAACTGCATGCTGGAAATGGCACAACAGTGAGATCAAGTACAGCCACCCCCAGGGTCTGCACTCTGCTCTCTCCCTACCCTGGAGCAACCTGGTATTTATGTTAGCAGCAGACAGCTGTAGAAAGCACAGAAAAACCCAGGACCAACTGGGGACTTCTGAGGAAACCACTGCCACAGGCTGAGGTGCCCTTACTTTGGGGAAGGGAGTGAATGTCTCCCAGTCCTGCCCTGAGGCCCAGCTTGCCTGTCCTGGTTCCTGGTTTGGGCTGTTGTCTACATGTAATTCCCCTCTTCCACACTTCTTCCAAGATGATTACTAGATGCCTCTTTTCACTGCTTATCAGAGTAGGTGCTGGTCTTCTCCAGGAGATCCCATCTACTACAGGACATTCTTGTTATTGGAAAGCTTGAGGGCAGCAGCCCTTTCCCTGTGTCACCTTCAGATGTCACAGGCCATGAGATTTTCAGTCACGATGCTCAGGAGCTGAGGACCAAGAAAGGCTGATAGCTCAGCTGCTTTGGAAAACAAGTCCCCACATCATCAATGCTGGCATCTGCCCTTCAGGAGAGGAGGAACCCGTTCAGAGGATCCTGCTATGGGCAAGAGAGTGAAAGGGCAGCAACGTCTCAGGCTGTCTGGGAGGCAGAAGTTCAGATCTGAAGAATCAAACTAAAAGAAAACAAGCAAATAAAAAGCCATTGCTTTGGCTTCAGCCAGGAACCCAGGACAGTAAACAGAGGAGGCTGAAAAGCCAATATATTCTACCCTGGGGGAATCGACTTTGCCTGCGCCAAAGAGGAAAGAAATGAATATAAAGCAAAGAGCAAAGATGAAAGCCATATACTGCAAGCACAAACCACCATGGCCATGATTGGCAGTTTACATATTACATTTTATAGCATTCTTCTTCTCCCCACTCCATATTTTCTTTCTCCCCATTTCTCTGCTGACAGCTCATACACATGCCTTGCACTGCACAAATAAGTTCTGCTCCTCCCTCGCATCCTGCTTAGACTTCACGCCAGTCTGTCCCAAGTTCACAGACCACCCCACCATCCTGGCTGCATGCAGCAGAGGCAGCAGGTCAAGGTCTGAGTTGTCACAAGTCCACCAAAAAGATTTCCTGTCATGTGCAAATAAACCCAGCTCCTCTCCTCTGGCTTATTTGGTTTTTACTGAATCCGGTCAAATCACGATTTCCCCCTCCTCTTTCAATAAACAATCAGCCCGTGTCAACTTGATTACGAGCTGCTGATGCAGCACTGCTGAATCCAAGCCCTGAGTGTATGTTTTGGCAAAAACAGTGCTATTTTCAGCTAGGCGTGCAAGGTGCCTTGCCAAGAGGCTCAGTTTTCCCAGCAGACCCAAGGTGTGCTGGAGGCAGGGCTCCCACTGTCTGCCTGGGCAGCAGGACTGGGGCCAGGTCTGCAGAGCTCAGCACTGGCACTCCTGGCAGGGGCTGCACCACCTTGCTGCTCCTCCTGAATTGATTCAGAGCAGGATCCCAGCAGGATCAGGAACACTGAGCAGGGAGAGCACAAAGAAACCCCGTGACAGTTCTGACCAATCTGAGGGCAACCACTTGGCAGACAGCTCCCAAGGAGGTTTCTTTTGCCTATGTGAAATTCACAGAACTCTTTTATCTCTCTGTCTAGTATATGTTCCTGGTGTACGAGCTTTGAGAGTCCTCAGCTATGCAAAAGTTGAGGGGCAGAATTTGTGCTTTCTCCACACCAGCGCAGGTTCCCTTCAAGTCAGCTTGTTTACACTCAGACAACACAACCTTCATGTCATTCCTCTCTTTAAAAGGGTATTTATTTCTTTCCAGGGCAATGGCATATCCTTATCCTCAGTTTTTCTCTGGGGCCACTCATGCTTTTGGTGCCTGATTTTCCTGTTGCTGCTTTCTTTTGTATGCTCCGTTTCCCAGGGATTCAGTGGCCATAGGGTCCAGCTGTGTGAACTCAACAGTGAAGGCATAGACACAAAAATAAAGTGTAATACAATTTGGGCAAAGTAACTTCCCACTTCTCTCAAGACATTCTTCTTGCAGAAGTCTCTTTTCCCCACGTGGAATGACAAACTTGCTCCCTACTAATGTTGGCAGCATGCAGATTCACAAACTGGCAGTCCATACCACTCTTTCCTTCCCAAATGCCCTTTATTTCTTGCCGGCAGCGATGCTGTAGCAGCGCAGCCCCTCGGGTGGCTGGCGGTGGGCAGGGCTGGCAGCTGGCAGGGGTGGGCAGTGGCAGATCCCACTGCTGGGGAGGTGCCACCCTCGGCAGAGCAGTGCAGGGCTGGCCATGCACGTGTGTACCTGCACACGGGTGCTTGCCTGTGCCGGAGACTGCCAGCGCCCGTGCCTGTGTCTCCTCTCGCCGAATTCCAGAGGCATTACATGTCCTGCAGAGAGAAGGAACTATTTAGCCAGGGGCATAACAAACCCACCGAGCATCTGCTGTAACACAGGTTGCTCAGGGCGTGAGCTCAATCCCACGCTGGACAGGGACAAAATCTGCCTTTGGTGGGAGGTGGGTAGGGGCCATGGTGCGGGGATGCTGCTGGGATAGACACAAGGGCAAACATTCAAGAGCATTCAAAACAAACAAGGACAAGGTGTCTGTTGTCCCCTTGTTAAGTGGGAAGTTGTGTTATTTTCTCATGACCACTGGCACAAGCCAGGATGTATTTCTGCCCCCTCATTACACAAGAAGCTTGAACCAGTGAATGTTTGTATACAGTTGAGACAAACACACCAACCCTTCTTGTGTGCAGGCACGACTCAATAGAAAGCAGTGGCTTATTGGTTCAAGAGACAGGTGATACAAAAAAAATTCATTACCAAAATGAATTTTTAAAAAATATAATCGCTACACATTCAAATAAATATGCATTGTTATCCCATGTTTCAAAGGAAGGGAATGGTACCACTGCTTTTATCAAGGGCAACAGGATGCCACCAAGTAACAGCTGCACAGAGCTTATGTGACTTGGTAGCTTTAGAAATACCTGGTGCAATTTATTTATTGGCCTTTAGATAAGTATATTGTGGGTATTCAACAGATGAGCTAGAGTCAAGGGAGAGAAACAGGCATTTCTGTGTGTGGGTTACCCCGAACTGGAACACATCTCTAACAGTAGGCAAGTGAATTGCACTTTACTGGTGTCCTCTTCTTTCTCTTGACTCTGAAGGGACTCCTGAGCCCAAGTTCAGACATAACACTGCCAATTTGAAAATGTGCACGAAGCAATTTTATTCCTGGTCATTCCTGGAAGACTTTGACAACCACAAACTTGTGACTTGCAAAACCTCCCTCATTTTTCAAACCAGCCTTTTTTATTTTTTCTATCTCTTTGTTGCCTGAGTGACACTTGTGTTCCGGCTGATTCACCACTCCCCTGGCTATTTCCCAGCATGAAATTGCTCTCAGCAAATGATGAATGAGTGCTCTGCCTTAACTCTGCCAGAGCAAAGGGCACAGCTACCATACACGCCACAGCTTTTGGAGTATGATGGATTTGAGCCTTTACAGAAATCTTTATTACCTCACCCTCCTTACCCTTGGAACTGAACTTCTCATGGGCAGTTTTCAATCCAGTTTACTTTCTTAAGAAGAAAAAAAAAAAAGGTGGCAAGTCAAGAGTGATTCTGATATAGGGATTTGAAGTTGGTGTAAAACCCAGTACTGAGGTGAAATGGCCTGCTCAGCCAGGAAGAGAATTGGCACATTGCTGGACAAGCAGGGAAGGAAGTGGCATTCAGACTGTTTTCAGTGCTGCTGTAGGACTGCACCCATGGCAAAAGCTGTTTTGGAAACAAGCTGTCTTACAACTCTAAGTGTTTGCTCATCACTAGAACTTGGTATACAAAATCTGGCACACTTTTTTACAAACAAACAAAATTTTAAAAAGGAAAAAAGAGACTGGTCTTGTTTTCTGTTGTTGTGATAACAACAGAACCTAGTAATAGAAAGGAAACAAAGTCCTCTGGTATTTAGTGACAACAGCTACTTAAAATCTGGATGAGATTGTGGCTCTTTAGAGTTCAAAGGCAGGGCTAGGGTGGGTGGAAAGCAAGTGAAGAAGGCAGCTGTAGAGGAAAAGCATGACCAGACTAAAGCTTTTGAAGATGTCAGATTGGTTCTTGGCACAGCTGCTGATCTTGTATGGGACTGTGGCCTTTATCTGTAAAGGTGAAACAATTTTGGAGCACTTTAGGGTCTGACATCAGAAACAGTCCAATGTGTGTTTGTATGGGGGAAACCTGTCCCTAGAGAAAGCTACTGCGGTTGAGGGTTGGTGCAGAGGGCTTATGCTGTGACACTGTAACAGCAGAAAGCTGCTGGTGTTCTCCAAAATGCATTTACAAAGGCTTTGCATGGCATGTGTCAAAAAAAATATGGGTGCAATTTTGTCTTTCACCCTCCAAAAATGAAGTTCAACGGTCATTCATGTGTGGGACTGGATTCTAGTAGCCACAAGCACCCAGGATTGGGATTTACTGCAGCAGTAGTGGGAAAGAAAGGGAGCTTGAAGCACAAAGGGACAAGGAATGAGCAACTGTGAATCAAAAGGCAGACAACGCACTAACATTATAACATGATGATGTCAACAAAGCCCTGAAACCCAGTCTAGCTTGGTAACTGGGGCCAGATGCCTAGGACAGGCCCATCCTCCTGGCCATGCTGGGGAGCTGATGGTGCACTTGCTGCAGGACACAGCGCAGAGGTGTGGGGCTGAGGGAGGATGCTAACACCATGGGAGGCAGGCTGCCAGGGCACTGCTGGTGTGAGCACACAGTGGCACCCGAGTCAAGGCTTTCTCACTGCACCAAAGTATCTCTGCTGCAACAACGTGTCTGTGGATCATCAGCCTGAATTCTGTGTCCAGCACTGGCAAGACAAAATACCACAAATGGATTAAGTTGTCATGCTGCTCATTTATTTTCATACACACAATGGCTGTCTTGAACAAACCCCATGCTGTTTAAGCTCAAGTGCTGTGCTGCTCATTCTCTGTGTTAAAACTAGATAAACTGAGGAAGTGTCTAGCCTTCCATTTAGCTAAGAGCTGAGCTTCTGGGCAATACATCAGGTGCCAGCACCTTCTCAGCTGCACCAGTGGATTTGTAAAGTGTATATTCAGCAAAGGGTTCAGGAGTTTGCATCTGGGATAGGTGACTTCCAAGAGGATTTGCAAAGAGTTTGGGGGTGCAACTTTGCCATATTCCAAGGCTGAGGCAGATATTATCTTCAGTCTTTATTCAAAGCTGTTCAAAACTCTTGGTCAAGAAATCATAGAATCATGGTATGGTATGGTATGGTATGGTATGGTATGGTATGGTATGGTATGGTATGGTATGGTATGGTATGGTATGGTATGGTATGGTATGGTACGGTATGGTATGGAAGGGACCTCACAGATCATCTAGAACCACCCCTGCTCCCTTGCTCCCACTAGACCAGATTGCTCAGGGCTCCATCTAACTTGTTCTTGAATGGTTCCAGGGGTGAGTCAAGCATCACTTCTCTTGGCAACCTGTTCCAGCACCTCATCATCCTCTGAATAAAGAATTTCTTCCTAGTGTCTAATCTAAATCTTTTCTCTTCTAGCTTAAAACCATTCTCCCTTGTTCTATCCCTACATGCCCTTATAAAAAAGTTCCTCTCCAGCTTTCTTGTAGGCTCTTCATCACATGACAGGGCTTTATGTTTGGCTGTCCAGTATTTACAACTTCCAAGAGTCTGGATACTCTGCAAATCAAGTTTCTGTATGAGAACGACACTTTTTGTTTCACAGCTGCATCTGTCCTCAAGTGCTGCAATGATGGGGGTGGAGAAAGAGCTGAGTGATGAGTAACCACAGTAAAGTTGGCAACTTAGATGAGTTTAGGTGAGTTAATGCACTATTAATGCGCTGTCAGGCCCAGACATATTAATATTGAGATTCCTTGAAATACCTTACATGCTTGGCTCTCTCCCCAGCCAGTGGTGTGAATGCCAACCACTAGGGACAGAGTTATGGACTGATTTTGTCACCCCTGACCTTTGGTTTCCTAAACAACTGCCTGGTCTCCAGGAATTGGCCTCCAGGGTTTGCTAGGAAACGGAGCAGAAAAGAGCATCTAAATTGTACCCAGCCTTGCTATGTGTGCTAACTCAGATCTTTTTGTTAATTGGCTCTAAATCAATACTCTTGTTTAGACAAAGGCAAAGGAGGAAAAAAATGGTTAAAAAAAACCCTGTTTAACAAACAGCACTGATGGACCAGCTAATCATCCTTTGCTTAAAAACTAGTCCTGAAATGAACAAACAAAGCAAGATCGACAATCTGATTCTCGTGCAAATTTTGCCAGCTAATGGTCATTTGCATACACTAGGCTATCTCAGAACACCTCTGAAACATTAGTGCGAAGCATTTTGCTAATAAGGACTGGTCCTTTCCACCCTTTCCTGTGCAGGTAAGTGGTACTTGTCCTCAGAAAGGGAAACTGCAGTTTATAGCCTCTATGAAGAATCACAGCTTCCAGAGGGGAGCACCAAATGCTCTCACAGCCACACAGTGCTTGAGAGGAGCAGGGAGAGTAGCAACTGATCTGCTAGACATCATACAGGGAAACAACAGAAAGGTTTGAAATAGCTAACCAATGTCATGTCACCCTCTCAAATGTCTCTCAAAGCTGGTTTAAGGATGTCTCCTGAAGAATTCACTGGGATTATTGACTTAGTCTGAGATATCAGGGTGATACAGCTTCATGGCTCCAGAGCCTCAGCGTTTGGAAGCCAGGTTTGGTATCTGAGTTGTGCCAAGTCCACCCATCTCCCCTGTGTCTGACTCCAGCTGGGCTTAAACTCCCTCTCCTTCTCAGCCTTCAAAGTACTGGCTTTCCTCCAAAAGCAGCCAAGCCAGGGTGCAATACTTGTTAGGTTGGTGAAAATTTGTAACAAACTCCTGCTTTAGTTGCTTGAGTAGTACGTTGCTTTTCAGGACTTTCACGCTGGTTTCTGCATAATCTCACTGGGAAATGTGATGCAGACAGTAAAAAGCTGAATGAAATTGCTGATCTTTACCAAAGATGCAAAATGATAACAAGCAGAAAGCCACTCCAAAGAGGTGTTCCCAAGGATCTAGTTCACCTGCTTGATTCCCAATATGTATTTTGCCACTGGTAGAATTTGCGTGATGTGCATGATAGAGATGTGATTCAACAGTCACAGGAACAGAAACACTAGTGATGATGAATTATGCCCATCCTGGACCTAGCAGCCCCTCCTGCCTTGTGCCAGCAGAGTCGCAAGGAGCAAAGTTCTCTCCAGAATTGCTCATCACACTGTGGACTCACTGGGCAGTGTGGGGACAGCATGAAGAAGTTATTCATGGAGTATCACAATGGCTTCTCTTGTGAGGATTAATGTTAGGGCTGTGGTATGGGCAATTGTGGCAGTGGCACTGATCTACTCGTCCTGGGTTTCAACTCATGCAACCAGGGATCAGGAATACCCCATTAGATTGCAATATGCAAGCAGAGGCAAAGCCCCTTAGCAGAAGGGGCATTTGTTTCGGGCCTTTGCTTGTTCTGCTCTCAAGGACCTCATCCTGAAGTGTGGGCAGCAATTCCTCCCCTTCTCTTCATCTCTATCTGCAGCTCAGGGGTGAAAAGAAGTGGGAGTGGCATACTAAAATCCCAGACTTTGCTTTGGGCAGGTTTTTGCACAGGTCTGTTTCTGATGTAGAGCCCTGTGCCTGAGTGTTCCCTTCTTCTCCCACAGATGACATCCTCTGGTGTCATGAAGGAGCTTTTCTGTCTTTGTCGTGGCAGTGATGGCTGCTGGCTGGATCTGACTCTGAGGGAAGCAGGTGCTGGCTCAGAGCTCCCCATCTCTGAGCCAGGGTGCCCTTGGCCAGCATCACCCTGCTATGCTTTCCTCTGAATCTCAATGAGCACCTTGGGATGTCAGGGGCAGGCAGAATGCACTGATTACTTGGGTCCTTCCTATTCTGGGGCATGACAAGCAGTTCCTTTCCCCCCTCTCCTTTCATGTTCACACATTGCTTCACACTGATCTCCCCTGCACACATTTATCTGCCAGGCAGAGTAATAGAGCAGCACCCAGGGAGTCTGCAAGGCTTTTATAGGGGCTTGGTATTGCTGAGCTGTGAATGCAGTGAGAGGCAGCATGTGTGGCTAATCCTACGATACAATAACCAGTCCTTCGTGGTGGATGTCAAATTTACTAAATGCATGATTGTTTATTGTTTGCCTGTGTAATGATATTTGTGGGAATTGGGCCAAATTTGAAATATTAATAACTATGACAGCATTTCAGTAATGCACCACACAGAATCCTCCCATTGCTCCCAGGAACACTAAGACGATATGTTCATAGATGGAATGAAAAGGAGTTGTCTTCTGAAATTAGAAACAGGGCTTTCTATTATCTAAACTAAATAGCAGAACAGTTCACTAGATTATTCACACTGGCACACTCTAGCTGCAGGTGGGTTCATTAGCTTCTCTCTGATGTAGCAAAATTAGATCAGTGTAAGGGACAGGGAAGCTGACATTAGCCTGTTCCGTCACTGAAAGGACTGCTTGTCTGTGAAGGAGGAATGGGCTAGAGATTTACAGGGCATTTAGCTCAGGTAAAACAGAGAAGTCCATTTTACCTCAACCTTTTTTCCCTTATGGGTCAGGAGCCTTTTGGCTGTGGCTCTTTTATTCCTCTAGGCCTCCTGTGTGGTGGTACACCTGTGTTGCCAATGCTGCAGAGGGGGCTATTTGAAAGTAACCACATGTGAATGTTTATTTCCCAAAATTGATCTATTTGACCTGCACTAGGCAAGCTCCCTCCTGCCCTTACAGCTTGAGTCTGTGACATCACAGCTCTTTGGTAATGGCCTATTAATCACCTACTGCCTGATGCTGTGAATTCTGTCTGGTTTCCTCCAGGATACTTCATCATCTGCAAGCAGGACTTGGAGCAGGCAGGGATGCCTCCATCCAAGCTCCTCCAGATGCCGGTGCTCCGAGCTTTGCCAGAACTGCATGATTTCTGTGCGTGCCATTAGACTGGGATGATGAACAGCTTGGCTGTGAGCACATGGAGAGCAAACCCTGGTGAAACCTGGCTCGGGGCCCTGGCAAGTGAGTGCCCTTAGTGCCGTGCAGAGCTGCCATCTGGCAGGTGGGACCCGGTGTCCTCACCCCTCCAGCTTCCCAGGCCAGTGGCTTTTTTGTTTCATTTTAAATGAAAACAAGTGTTAGCTTCAGCCCATGGATGATGCAGCCCACAGCTACCAGCAACATCTCTTTGTGCAGGGGTTGCTGGGATGAAGGAGCTTAACCATGCACCACACAGTACCCAAAAACAGCCCCAGTGGGTCTGCAAGGAAGAAAATGATCCCACTTCAGGGAGAAACCAGGCAACCAGGCTGGTTGTGGTGCAAAGTTTGTGGTGCAAAGCACACTACAGAGTGCTCTGTGTCAGCGGGTGCAAGGTGAGGCACAGTCTGTTTGTCCCTATGCACTGTCTGCTGCATCCTAGGAGCTGCGTGGGATCCCACTGGTGCATTTTGTAGGAAAGGGACTGCTGTGCTCTCTGTTTCTCTACCTGCAAGACTTGCACTTTGATGACCTTTGTGAGATAATAATGTGATGCATCTATTTCTTGTTTTGACTGACTTCATGGGAACAAAAATACAAGTTGAATCTAGTTAGGTACAACTGGACAAAATTCAGATGAGATTTGTTTAATTGTAGTGATGAATTTTTCCCATTGTCAGTGGTGCGTGCACATATGTTCCTTCTCTATCCCTTTCTTACAAAACTCATGCCCAGGAACAGCCTTCAGCAGTGCCATGGGATGTTTACAGCAGAAAATAAGGATATTTGAGCCTGAACCCAAATTTCTGGTAAGAAGAACAACTACCTCTTCTGGCTCCCCTTGTACATTCCCCTTCAAGACACAAGAATGGTTCTGGATGTTATAAATGAAGACAGACCACAGCAGCTACTCTTGCAGCTGAGGGTAGAGAATCCAGGCAAAGTTCACACGTGGGTTTTTGGAGAGATCACATTGAAGCTAGGCAGTCCCAGGGGCTGTGGTACATACCTTGCAGGCTGCAGTGGCATTGAGTGACTTTACCGCTTGCAATTCCTCCTTGAAAAATGCTGCCAGAAAAAGAACCGCTCCTTCCTTTTCACCTCATCGCTGATGAAGTTTTCAGGGAGTCACTTTCCAGCATGGAGAGTGCCATTTTCCTCCAGCAGTTCGCTGCAGGGATTTATTGGTTTTCTGGTTGTCCTGACACAACCACACCTGCCCCTTCAGCCCTCTTACCAAGGCCCATTAGCCCTTTTCTGGTGTCATCACCTCACAGGTTCACACTGTCCTGCTTTTCCACAAGGAAGGCAAAATTCAGGCTATGACAATTCAGGCTATAGACCCATACACAGTAGGCACAGCTGTCTTCCTTGCTTCTTCCACAATACATTTTTTTTTAAATTTTATTGAAGAGCATGTTGTCTGAATGACTTTAACTTCCTAATTGTCTTCATTGACAGGGATCATTAAACCCCCCCTCAGTTCCCTGCCTGTCCCACTGTCACCTGCAAATTCTGTCAGTAGCAATAGCTGTTCTTTCCAGATTCCTGGAGGAAGATGCTGCAAAGTGTCAGGTCTGCAAGAGGTCCCCAGGGTGCCCCCCCCCAGAAGTGCTCCTGTGTGTGCCACCTGCATTAGTGCCTGTCAGCCATCCAGCCCCTCAGCTGTTCTATATCTTGTCTGCAGCTGTTGCAGTGTGTTCGTTCTCCCCTAAAAGTGCTGTGTGGGGCCTCGTGGTGCCTCACACAGGGAATGCCTCCAGGCAGCTACAAGTATCAGTCACTTTTTATAAAACCAACAGAAAAATAAATGAGACCTGTTTTCCATGAAATGCTGCTGGCTGAGACTGATGCTCCCTCTCCCTCTCTCTTATTTTTGTTGTACTTGAATCCCATGTCATCTTCTCTGTTGTTTGGTCTGGGGTTCATGTCAAATATTTCCTCCTTGTCTTTTTTAAAACCTTGGCATACACTTAGACCTTTTCCAGTCCACTGGAAGTGTGCTGGCACCCCTGGGGTTATTAAAAATGCATGCCAACAAGCTAAACATCTCCCAGACAGTTCTTAAAGGACTTCAGGGTATAAGTTATCTGCACTTTACAATTTAAAAATGTTTATCCCGAACAGCTGTTGTCTGTCATTCTACTCAGTGATGCACTGGAGAGTACTTTATCATCCTTATGTCATCTCAACATATCATCTATTTCTTTTCAAGTGCAGAACAAAAATATTAATCAAACTCTTCTGCATTGTCATTAGCTGTTTCACCAGCTCCATCTAGAAATGAGCTAATGCTGTTGTAACAACTAATTTTTCATTTCTTAATGGATAACTTTATGAGAATTGTTGATTTTATGTATCTGCATGACAATTGGCTGAATGCTTCCTGACTTTTGAATATGTATAATCAACATTGTCTTTTAGATACATCATTCAGATACATAATTTGCAAAAGATAAATTTTTCAGGATGTTACTCAGCCACAAAAATGAAAGAGTCTTCTTGTCTAGGTCATTCATCTCACCTAGATGAGGGCTAAGGCACAAGAGACGCTGCTCTTTTCACTTTTACTAAGTCCAAGTTAATTGAAATATAAACTATCCATCCCCACACAGCAATGTTGCCTACAGAAAGAGGATGCAGCCTGATCAGAGAGATCAGGGATTTTCCTCATGTTCTGGAGACACAGATTTTGTTGCTGGCTCTGTTACTAAGTCTCCTCATGCAAGTCATTCACCAGCCCATGCCTCAGCTCTCCTGCCCAGTAACTGGGACTCAGTGCTTCTTCACCTCCTCTAGGAAGTGCTCAGAATCTGTGGAGAAGCATGTCTTCCCTGAAAGAAGCCTTCTGCCATCAGAGGGCTTAGCAAAGTATAGAATAGACAGGATTAGAGCTTGTTTTGTTCTTCTTTGGTTGCCATTTGCCTGGCCATTCACCTTTTGAACATTTCATTTAATAGTGATATACTTTTGGCTTGAAATTTCTGGAAAAGCTATCCAATGCAAAGCTAGGACTGCAGGGCAAGAAAACAGAATCAATATTTGTGGATCTTTTAATAAACTCTGCTCCCAGAGAGTGGGGGTTAGACCTTCACAGTTTCCAGTCGCTTGTCCCTAAGAGTGAGTGGAGTAGGTGGAGAGGAAAGCTGAAACCTGAAGGAGGGATCTGTGTCCAATATGTGATTTGCTCTTTGTGGAAAGACCAGCTTTGGTTCAGACTGCTCCAGCTGGTAAAACTTTCACTCTGTAAATTCAGTGTGAAACCAAATGTGTTTCTTGAAACAAATCCTTGGAGGACTTTCAAAGATATCGGTAGGTCAGATGTATCCAATTAGTAAGGGCCTGTGACAGCAGGCCAGAGCCCTGAGGGGCAGGGTGGGGAATCTTCCCAAAACATCTTGCCTGCACCAGGCTGAGCTTCACTGAGGTCACCCCGTGGGTTAGAGCACAGGGAGTTCATGGTGGGGTGTTGGTGGCAAAGCCTTCTCCGAGCAGGGCTCACGCAGGCAGTCATGTCATCGGCTGTCACCCCCACTTCTGCAGCTACCTGCGCACCTTTGCGTGTGGTTAGCGAGTGGAGGGGAGGGACATTTCTACTCCCAACGTTTTAATGTTTCTGTCCTTGCTGCCTGCTGTTTTGTAAACATGTCCTCTAGCAAGGTTTTTCAGCTTGACTTCTCTTTAACCATGCTCTCTATCACCTGGAAAGGTGTTATCCCTTGTAGTATGTCTCACCACTCTCAGGAAAGCTCAAAAACAGGTTTAGAGTCCCTGCAGGCTTTGAGTTCAGGACCCTGTCTTGGAGGCCAATACTACTGAGGGAATAGCCCTGAACTGACTATAAGTACAATTTTTCTCTAAATCTTGGATCTTAGGATCAGCTGTCATTACTACCAAGGACAGTCCAAAGTTACTCTCAGCATTGCTCACGTGCAAGGGCTTGAAACTTATTCATTACTTACAGCCTCCATGCTGGATTATTCACTAGGTAAACTAACTAAGGGAAAGTTTCCCACAGAGACAGCACCCAGGGCCTTTCCCCTGAGAGGGTCTTGGTGCATTTCACAACTCACACGTGAACACCTCTGCTGTGGAGAGGCAAAGGGGACCACAGGGCACTGCACAGGAGGATGGGGAGTTGCAGTTGGCAGCTGGGCACAACTGCTGCTGCTGTTACAGAGCTTGGTAACAAGCCACACAGAAGCAGAGACAGGCTTAGTTTGTAATGCCCCAAATGAGAACTAAAGAGAAGGAAGGTGACCTTGTTTTAGGGGGTGAGATGGAATTTTCAAGCAGTGTTGCTTTCCAATAGTACTGTGGGCAATCTCCAGTAATTTTCCAAGCTGAAAAAGGGAAAACTAACACATCCCTACTGATTCCTGAAGGATGCTGAGATGCTAGGCATAGCATGAAAAGATCTAGCTCTCGAAAGTATGGATCAGGTTGAAAACGACATCAGAAACAAAATTATCCACAGTTACTATCTACATTTAATTATCTGAACCTCATCTTTACCAAACACCAAATGTTCAATTACAAAGAAACACTGGCCAGGCAATTCCTCAGTCCTGCTCATAAGCAGCACTCAGGTGCTGAGGAACAGGGATGTACCTGAGCTGCCAGGAGGACTACTTTAACAGCAGTATTAATTTTGCAACAGCTGCCAGTGACATAGGAACTACTCCAGATGTGGGGCGTTTATGAGCTGATTTATGAACTAGAGGAAGAGCACAGCAGTTATCTATTCTATGGGTAAGGATACAGAGGATGATGGCTGTCTCCAGCTTCGGCCCCTGCAGATGCACCTCACCTCATAGCTTTCTGTCAGCAGAGGACAGGAGGGGGAATCAAAGTGCAGAAGCCCTTGAGGAAAGGAAGAACAAGGCTTTGTACTTTAGATGGGCTTTAGGTTAGAAAAATAATAAAATCCAAAAATTTTAACAGAAAGATCAGCTCTAACATTGGTAATCTAGACAGACAGCAGTAGGATGAGGAGAGACATAGGGAATGTTTGATGTAAAATCAAGGTCATGCCCTAAAAATCAGACTTAGACGTGGAGAGAGGTATGTGAACCATTAAAATGAAAGGAAACCTGAGATAGTTGCTCCACCAGCTGCCAAAGACACCACGCTCTGTTTGTGCATGCTGGAGCCTACTCTACTCCACATTTCTCAGTGTGGCAGATACCACATTGTGGTACCATCAGAGGAGAGGAAACCCAGAGGATAAACCAGAAGTGACCTAGGAACATACTTTAAAAATTTCTTTCTACTCATTAATCTGATTGGGGAGAGATGATTCAAAGCTCTCAGTGGAAGGGAAAGTCCTGGCCCAGGAGCCAGGGAGCTGGAGCCCTCTGCTTGTTTGCTGAGCTGACACAGCTCACTTGCTCCTCTCCTGCTCAGAGGCACCAGTGAACACGAAGGAGCTGCTCTGTCCTTTTGTGTGACCAGGCAGCAGTGCCTTGGCAGATGCCGCAGAAGTCCACTGTGGTTCTTTTTGGGAGTACCAAGGTGCTGCAGAGAGCCCAGCAGACTCTTTACATGCAAGTGTGTACATTTCTGTACATGAGGAGGAGCATGAAAGTTCTGCTCCTTCTCGTTTGTTTATGCCAGGCTGAATCTAAGAGACTCCAAAGCAGATAGCATTTATAATGCTGGTTTTCACCAGGTGCCGTGACCTTCCTTATCCCTGTAACATCTGATGTTGCAGCACCGGTCTTCACTGAGCTTTCTGCTCTCGATTCTCAACAGGGGAAACTGACTCCTCCAGCTCAGCACCTTGGCCCAGCCTCCCCACCACCCCTTGGCCAGCACTGCCTCTGCTCCAGTGGGTGAGGGTGACAGGCTCCTGACAAGGACAAAGCAGACACTCAGGAGGGCACCTTGTACCCACCAGGAGCTTGCAACTGCATCTGGCCTGGACCCCCACTGCAAGGACAGCAGTGGATGCTCTGGGAGAGAGGCACAGGCTACCCACTCAGAGAAAGCCAGGCCTGTTTGTGCTTACATAACTGCAGGGATCACCCAGTGCTGCCTCCCAGATCCAAAGCTGTGCAATCAGCAGCACAGTGGCTGACCCTGGGCACAGCTGGGGCTCTGGCCTTGTGCCACTGCCTCCTGCAGCTCTGTGTGCCCTGACAGGATGATGGACTGTCACCACATCCTAACAGCATCCGTGCTTACCCAGTCCCAAGCAGCTGGAGTGGAACGAGGTTTCCACGCCTGACTTCCAGATCAGAAAATCCAAATCCATGTGCAAAAGGACAGAGCATGGGAGTGATGGCATTCAGCCACCATAGTGCCATCAGGCACAGAGGAGGTACTCTGGAGACACTGAGCAAGTTGCAGGGTATCATAAAGGCTGGAGAAGCACTCCACATCAGCTGGGTACATTCAGACACAGTCTTTGGCATGTCTTGGCTGGAACAGATTCTTTGGTACCGGGGCTGGGAGGCAGGAAGGTGGCAGGTGGGGAAGGTGCCACACTTACACCTTTATAACTTCCTAAGTTCCTCATCTGTCACTGTGCGTCCCCATGTGTCACTGAGGGTTGCTGGCTACCTACAGCCTGAGGCAGTCTCCTCCACGGGAAGGCAGCCAGCAGCCCTGCCTGCAGCGGAAGGACAGACTTTTCCACAGAGCACCAGTATGAGGTTTCTTCCTCTTTGTACTTGGTCATCTAAACAACGGCTTTGATTAAAACCAGGAGCTGTTGTACACTCAGCCATGTGTGGACATCAGCCCAGCTGTTTGGTCAACATAATGAAAATTAAGATACTTAACTCTGAGCATCTGTTTTCTTGCTTTGTTCTTTTTTTTTTTTTAATTTTGGCTGAGTCCCTGTGAGATTGGACCATTTTCCTGACAGGTCAGCACAATGAGATGCCTCGAAGCTTTCTAAAGATTGGTTCTTTTACTTGATGATGGTCCAGAAAGCCACTGGGGATGTACAGTCAGCATCCACCCTTTTTGGGAAAAGGAAAGGGTGGAAGGGGAAAGGCCATGATTCTGATTTGCTTGGCTTGGTGCTCAGGCTTGCCGAGCTGTGCCTTATGCTGCAGCCACGTGATTTGTGTAGCTGTGACACAAAATCATAAATCAATCCAGTTGGGCTAGAAAAGTTCACGAACCCTTACTGAACTTTTGGATGAACGTGGGTCGAGTTTCAGGCTCATAACGAAATCCGAAACCAAGCAGGCTTCAGAAGGATTTGCGTTTCATTGCAACCCTTTTGTAGAACTTCATTGGAAAGGTAGTGGTCAGGAAAATGCTGGGTTTGGTCAAGAAAAAAGGTGTTTAAATAGAACATGGCTGACTTTACGAAATAGTCCTACTAGCAGTTAGTGAAAAAGAATTATTTTTGAAAACTGCCTGTTGTACAGCCAGGATTTATCTTCATTTCACAGAATTCTCCAGCATGTCTAAAACACCTGCTGGGAAGATCCATTCCAGCACATTTTGTAGATTTTCAGACAGGTTTCAAATCTCTTACTCTTGAGCCTATTAAATTGTGGTGATCTGTTTGAACACTCCGACTTCAAAAAACAAGCAAAAAAATTTTTCTCATTTTATAGGCAGACATTTCTCAAAAAAACCTTAATGCAATGCTAGCAAAAGGTTTTGAAGAGCGTCATCATTTTCAGACACCTCAAAAATCATCTGTATTCCTCCCTTAAATCTGAATGCAGAAATGAAGCCAGAAAGGGCTTCCTTGTCGGGTTCACTATTGCTTTCCTGGCTGAGGGGGTCAGGTTCTCCTACTGCCTCTCCCAAGATGGCAGATGTGTTCAGTGGATTATTTTGAGTTCAAATTTTGAATAAGCCTTTACAGTGTTGCCTATTGCAAGCAGGCTAGGGCCGATAATCAGAAGATCTAAAGATGATAAGATTTCACGTCCAGTTTATTTGCTCTCTTCTATCTGAACCTTCAGGTTTCATATTGGCAACCTTTTCCTTCCCAATTAACTAGAGTGAGAAAGCTGAGATCCTTAAGCACTCATGGGGCTGTACAGCCAATTTCTCAGGAGAACAGTGGAAATACCACAGCCCTCTCAGAAAATAACTCAAGAATTGGCATCTGTGCCTCCAGATGACCAAGTGAGGCTCTGATTCCACTGAGCTTTGTTTTTCACCCCTTCACAGTACAAATTAGTAGAAGCCTTGTTATACTTAACTATTTGTATTTCAAATAAACATATTGCATACTAAGAAACTGCAATGGCTATTCAGGCTAGTGTTTTCACTGTTTAGGCTGACTCTTGCTTTTCAATTGAATTGACCCTGGAGCAGATCCCAAATTAACAAAAACAAAATTAAGGCATGGGATTTCAGTCAGTTTAAATACCAGAGGATACACAATAAATAATGAAGCTTTATCAGCAATTTATGGAGTTCTGTGTCTCTCACGAAGCAAATTGTGCTAGTGCAAACCAATGACCTATGTGAAAAAGGACCAAAAAGATTCAGTGTTCTCCTTTGTGACAACTTGATTGTTGTTATTCAGAGGAAAGAGCTAAAAAAGGGAGGGCAGTGAAGTGCCTTTCTCAGGAAGAAATATTGTGGCTCTCAGACTCTGAGCATTGACTTTTATTTGGCCTGGGCAAAATTCAGTTTGGAAGTGAAAGGGAATAATGAACTGAAAATCTCTGAGCTATGTACAGCTGTGGCAGTAAAATCAATGTTCTGGGCTAACTTCTGCTTCCACAGAGATGGATATACCTTATGTAGGCTGCTGGGGGACTGAACCCCCAGGATCAAGAGCTACATCTTGGGATGCTCTGGACTTTGCTGGACCATATCTGCAGTTTTGAACATCTTCCTCTCCATGAGAGAGTACTATGGGCTCCCTCTCTGACTTCTTCTTAGTGCATGTAAGGCTTGAGGGTCTAAGGTAAATCACACTGGGCTTATAGACTTACAGCTGATTTTGGAAACTGATTTGTGGCTTTAAAGTATGAGGTCTCAGTTATGAGAACTATTTTACTCTGTTTGTCACAGCAGTGGCTTCAAATCCTTCCATGCCAGAGGGACCCCAAGAGTAAGAATGGGAGAGAAGTCAGAGAAGGCAGAGAAATGGGACTGGGCTTGATAAACAACATATGGCAGAAAGACAGTGGAGTTCCTCTGTCAGGGACAGGGAACGTGAATTCTTAATGTCAGGAGATGAGGGACTAAGAAAAGCTGGAGAAGAATCATCAGATGGAGAATATTTCACCTAGATATAAAGAAAATGTTTCTTACCAAGCCAAGTAATTGCAAGTTGCTAAGAGTGCTGTGGACAGCTAAGAGAGAGCTCTGCTGGCACACTGTCACTGCTGTTGGCACCTGACCCAGCTTGTTGTGGGCCACAGCTCACCATGACTGCATTCAGCACTCCCCTTGGACCTACAGCTGTAATGCCAGCTCGAGGGGACCACATGGTATCAAAAGACCTGCAAGCCTTTGAAGCATTGGAGATTTGCTGGGGTACAGATGAAGCTGTTCTGCCACCAAGGAGATTTTGCAAGGGCTGCCACAACACCAGTGGTGTCACAGAATCGATCACAGGAGGGTTAAGGTTGGAAGAGACCTTAGCAAGTCACATTGCCCAGTGCCTCCAGGACCATGTCCAAAAGGCTTTTGAATATTTCCAAGTATGGAGACTTTGCTATCTTCCAGGGCAACCTGTACAGCTGTGATATAAAATAGGCTTTCCATGCACTCTGTGCACACCTTATTATTGGATGAGTTCTGCACGTAAGAGGTCAGCACGTACTTCAAGCAAGGCCAAAGCAGATGATTCACTGGATGCAACTTACATCCCAAAGCATCCATGTTTCAGCACAGCAGAATGGCTAGGAGCTGCTACACTAATTCACCATTTTCTAGACTTGAAGTTTTCCAGGTGGAGACAATTATTTAATTTCCTTCTATGCATGAAGGAGCCAGAACTGTGTCTTTGACATTCAGGTGTGCTCCACTTCATCAGAAGGATAGAAAGCACCATTTCAAACATGCTTCCACTGGGAAAAGTTTAATATGGAGAAAATTGCTCCCAGGGAGCTACAAGACTGAGAACTGTGCCATGAGAAGCTGTAAAAGCTTGTTCTTTTCCCTGGGTAAAATCTTGGTGGAGAGTAAACAAACCCATTTGTGCTATAACTGATAGCAGCAGGAATAAGAACAAGATGAAGGTAAATCCTGCATTTCGTAATGGAAGAGTTTCTGCTCCTCAAAATTCAGAGTCCTGTGTGCATGGGACTTTCTGAATGTATGCATGTGTGGTCCAGAGCTCTTTGTTATATGCTGTGATTTTCCCCACTCCTCTAGAGAGATAAGTAGGTAGGAGGCAGCTGTTTGGATAAGTCAGCAGCAGGCGATAAGATTATAACAAAGCCATTGGATGGCAGTGGAAACTTTCTTTGCCACATGCAGGGTTTTTATCAGGGCTCTACAAATTGTCTTTGTTTCATTTTAAGGGCTTAACAGCTCATCCTCAAAGCAAAATGGCCTCATCCTTCCTGTCATCTTCCAAGATAGAGGAAGTGGTGAGATGTGTGTATGTGTTCCCTGTCACTTGGTATCACCTTACACCAGCACCTGGAAACAGGCTTTTAAATCAGCATTTTGGGTTTCCTCTCCTTGTTTTCCTCTGTCTTTGGTGACTTTGGCAAAAAGAGCCTCTGTTTCCTCATTTGCTCTGCTTAAACAAACTGGAGAATTCAGACTTGGTGTGAAATGAGCCAACCCTGATGTGACCTAGGCACAGCCTTTCCCATCCCTTTTAAACCCCAGTGCAGGCATTGTTCACATCCAGGAAAATTGCACATATATACAGCACGTGCAACCTAAAAAGCCTGAAAATCACTGGGCAGCTACTAAGGTGATAACTCAGCCCATGCTTGTGGACTGGCTTGCAACAACTTAGCTCTCAGCCACTGCAAAAGCAGAGATGCTTTGAGCACAGCTGTGTCGGCTCAGCACAGAAGGTGAATCAAGAGAACTAGTGGCAGAAAACTGATTGATGGAAGAAATATTTTAGCTGGGCCTTTTAGATTCTGGAGATGTGCACGAGTGGATTGGCTTGGTAAAATCAGAGTGTGACGTGTGCTGGAGTTGGGTACAGGCAGGTCTGGAAGTCCCAGGCACTGCTGTACATGTGATGAGCACTTCTGCCCTGTCACTGAGATCACAGAGCAGCTAGCAACACATAACATGAAACATTTCTTTAAAAAGGTTAAAGTATCAAAGCAAAGCAGTAGCTTGAAGTTGTGGACTGTTCCTCTGGCCCTAGGGACCAACATGTCTAAAGTTTCAAGCTGCCTTGCAAGGCTAGTCTCTGCCCCAGAAGATTGTGCAGGGAATATGGACAAGACATAAAAAGAATGGGATAAAAGGGGTAAGGGCTCATTATTACTGTATTTATTGGCCAAGGGGACTGAAGAAGCAGAGGTACTTAGATGTGTTCCTGATTTACTTCATGTGTGTCCTGGCTTTTCAGTGACCAGAGGTCTTCCAGCCATGTCGGTAACTTGTGCCAGACACAGACTCTTCCTCTGCCACCAGGACAGTCACTGTGAGGTTCTTCAGGAATGCTACTGCGTGTTAAATCCTCATCCTGTCTCAGTACACATGACATTGCTAGCACAGGCTGTTTCAACCTGATTTAACCAGGTCAAAGAGGAAATGGGTAGGAAATTACTCCCTGCCCACTGATAGCCCAGTGTTTAGCCTCAGCTTGCAGTTTGCTGAAAACCATGTGTGAAAAGAGCTATGCCAAATGAAACCTACCTGACACTTAATGCAAATTTTGTGAGCAAGAAGTAAATTAAACAACTGAAAAAGCTGGAGAAATGTCTAGATCGCTTGGACGGGTTTATGTATTTAAAAAAGGGTTGGCTTGTGTGCTTGTTAGCAACACACCAACCTTGGAAACAAATACTTTAAATCTTCTGATAAGACTTTTGTCTAGGAATGAAGACATGAAACAAAGAGTGCATCTCATTGAAAACCTCAATCCCAAGCCCCGAATAACCCAGTAATAGTCTACAGACCACTTTAAAGTTATAAGAACTTTTCTGCCTGATATTTGCTCATGCTTATTAGACACGTAATGAAAAATATTATTTATAACACAGTTGTTATATATACAACCTTTTTTCTAAAAAACAATCATTGTTTGGGCCATGCTGGTAGAAACATCTCAGTTATGAAGTGGCTTTAACTGCAGAAAAGTGAGATGTTGGCTCAGTTAAAAACCTTTCAACATCTTTATATTAGTTCCCTAGCAAAAGGTTACTAAAGACACACTGAACAAAGGCAGGAGAAGACTCCTTTTCCTACTGTTGATGGCCCTCGAGTTGCCAGTGGAAAGGAAAGATCCTCTGACTTGCTCAAGTGCAGGAAGGTGCCCTCACCAATGCCAGGGGTGAGTGGCCTGCAGCCCCATGGAAGCTCTGCACCTCATTCACTGACTGACATGCAAGACTTTGTCCTTACATTTTGGTGGAGAAAGCACTGATAATTTATCTTAACAAGCCAGAAAGGAGATGCCTCCTATGTAAGACATTCCTCAGGTTGAGGAAACTTGGGAGTTCCAGCAGGATGCAGCATTAGGAAAATAGGCAATGTGGGAGTGTCAAGTAACCAGTGATCTTTGTGGTCTTCTCATCCCTGAGACATCTGGTCCAGGCCAGCCTGGAGCCTCCCTGGATGTACCAGCAGAGTCCAGGTGACTCATTTTAACCAGCAAAACTGCATTGCCCAAATCTTCTTAGAGAAAGGAGCACTGAAGAGAACAGATTTCTCACTACTGTAAAAACCACCCTACGTGCAGAAATGCGTACATGTACACATCTACATGTGTATGAACTAAAATGGTTTAAACTGGTTACAGATCTGTCTAATTGCCAAGAAGAGACTTTTGAGTTCCAAAGCAGTGTGCTGAGAGGATGGGGAGAGTACATGGTAGTCTTAAAAAGAAGGAAGGTCTTATCTTGNTTTTTTTTTTTTTTTTACTATCATTTAGTCATTTCTGAATGGCCTTTAGCCAAGAAATTGTGGGTGTAGAAATCAGTATTTTTAGTTATAAAGCACAGACATCATGTTATTCACATTCTTTGGATCCTCTCTCCAGAGGTATAACTACTGAATCTATATTAATTGCAGTTGAAATAAGCACAACACAACCATTACTTTCAGCGAGGTCAAGGCTGGGTCCATTGCAGGGAGAGATCCATTAAGCCCTTTATGTGCTGGCCAGGCCTTAGAAAATTGGCCTGGCATTCTTGCTGTTCATTCCTTCTGGCTGCTGTTAATCAATTAATATGTGAACTTGCAGAGTCAAATGGAGATGGGGTATTAATATAGAGTGTGCACTGTTTCCCTGCAGGAATTCATGTAAAAGCTGTCATTAGCATCATGCATATACATGAGTCCAACAGAAAGCTATTAACTTATGTATTCATCCAAGCAGGCTCAGTAAGTGCTTTACCATCAACAGTCTTGCAGCACTTGAAATTAAATATGTGTGTCAAGGTTAGCACTTCCTGGGCTGAGAAACTGAACCAGGAGAATATTAACAGATGTTAGCAATATGTGTGTGTGGGAGGAGAAGATCACACCTGAGTCTAGTCGATACTGAACAGTATTTGGAGCCTGGTGCTAATAATCTAGTAAAAAACCTCACTTTTAAAGAGCACAGAGTTCGTGCTCTCTGCTGATGCCTCTCCCCTCTCTCTATGCCCAAATGGACTTTCCAACACAGTGTTTAAACACTGACTGTTAAGTCTGGATTCTTGCAGCAACACAAAACCATCTAAAAAAATGTCTCTGGCAGAATTGCCTGTTGCCTCCACTTCCCTGCTGCAGCCCATAACCTGGGGATGGAACAACAATTCCTGCTCCCTGTCCCTGAGACAGTCCTCTGGTTAGAAGCAGAAGTATTGAAACTATGCTCAAGGCAGCTGGTCTAAGTTGGCTTTAGTTTCCAAAGACATATTCTCTTTTTAAAACACAATCATAAGCTCTTGCACAAAATCATTAACAGAATAGGTAACGGATGTTCCTATTCAGGAAAATGCAGACTTTAAACTCAGTTGGAGAAAAGAGCCTGCTCTGGTCTGAGATCAGATTTCCAGCCGTAAAAGAGAAAGCTCTGTCCAGAAGTGCAGCAGGACTTAGCAAGTGGCAGAAATCCACGATGATCCCACGACGCAGACCCCTCAGCATCCGAGGGAGTGTGCACAGGAATCAGGGAAGCAAGCAGTCACATTTGTAAAAGGTCCAAGGAGGGGAAATGCTATGTGGGAGCTGGGAATTGGCAAACACAACTCCTGTTTAAGAAAATAAAATAAAATAGACTAATAAGACAATCTGGGAAGCAATATGGCCATTGAGTTGGACATTTGTTCTGGGGAAAATTCTTGGGAGCCATTTCAAGGGATATAGTAAGAGAAGGGTGACCAAACTCCGGCTAGATTAGAGGAAGTCAGCACAGACTGAGGCACAGGAGGATCGTGTCATGCTTAACTACTCTTCAGGAATCCTTTGAAGATACCACTGCCATGACAGATAAGGGCAATTTAGTGGGTAGCAGAATATTTTGATTTTCCAGAAGCATTTGACAGTTTTCCATACAGTAGATTAATGGCTTTTGTATAAAGACATTAAAGAGAAGATTAAACAGTGACTGAAATGGAAAAAGAACTTAAAAATAGGAGACAAAGGTTGGCAGAGGATGGAAGGAAGAATTTCTGACTGTTTCTAAAACCGACATAATTTCTATTTATAGTGAACCCAACGATATTTATGTTGAAGCCAGTGGTAGTTTGCCCCTGACATCAGATTTGCAGGAAGACAATGAAAATGGGTGGTATCCTGCTTTGATCTATGTACCTGTTCAGAGCAGCCTAAAATGGGATGGTAAATCACCTTACTGTACGAGCTGCAGACAGAAAATCTCTGGAAGTGCTGCTGCCTTCACTTGGAGGGTGTGGCACAGGGGTGAGTTCCCCATCAAACCTGTGCAGAGAGGTCTGAGCAAACAGTACTGCCTGCAGAGTGAATATTCCCATCCAAACCACCGCCTTACTCATTGGGCCAAAAGTATTTTTCCCTCAACAGTGCTATGGGAAGTCCTGGAAGCACGGCTGAAGCATCCTGTTCGAGGATAATCACAGAATCACAGAATAGAATCACAGGATAGATAAGCTGAGTTGGAAGAGACCCTCAAGGAGTCCATGAGACCCACTGAGTCCATGTCCCAGTTGTCCTGCACAGGACATCCCCAAGAGTCACACAGTGTGCCCGAGAACATTGTTCAAACAATTCTTGAAGTCTGTCAGGCTTGGTGCTGTGACCACTTCCCTGGGGAGCCTGTTCCCGTGCCCAATCCCCCTCTGGGTGGTGAACCTTTTTCTATTATCCAATCTAAACCTCCCCTGACACAGCTTCAGGCCTTCCTCTCGATCCTGTCACTGATCACCAGATAGAAGAGATCAGTGCCTGTCTCTCCTCTTCCCCTCACAGAGAAGCTGTGTGCAGTGAGGTCTCCCCTCAGTCTCCTCCAGGCTGAACAGACCAAATGACCTCAGCTGCTCTCTCACAGAGCTTCCCATCTATCCTCAGTGCTGCAGGCTTGTACAGCAGTATCCTTAGAGTGTTCCTGCACCAGGAATAGGCCTCACCAGGAATAGGCACCAGGAATAGGACTGCTCTTGGGAGCAGTCCTAAGGGTGAGCAAAGTGCCAGTGGGATCTGCTGGAGGTCCAACAGGTCAGAAGAAGTTTAGGAGACAATCTGTGAGCTGCAGATCCCCAAAAGCCCTGCATGTATTGTTCAGAAATGGTAAATTTCTCAAGTCATTTCAGTCCTAGACTTAAAATGATAGGACAGTCTCCAGCCACCTGTCAGTTCACCATAGCCTGCTCATTGCAGGTAGATCAGGGATTAGCCCTCAGAGAAATCCTTTGGTAGCCAGTGCTCTGTAATGCCTAGAGACAATGAGGGGTCAGGGGCACAGGAAAGCTGAAGTCCTGGCTCCATCAGCTCCAAAACTCAGGCTTATCTCAAAGAAAACAGGATCTGAGTGTCTAAACTTTTCCCTAGCACTGCAGACAGCTGCCTGTACATATCGCTGTCCTCATGTCAAGCTCCAGGGGTTGCCCCTGTTGATGTGCATTGGCAGTGGGAGTTAAAAGAGGCTTCATGAGCAAGCATCTAAAGCACAAAAAGCCACAACCAGAGGAAGCTTGTGCCCAAATTACCAGCTCATGAAGGTTTTCCTCTAGCCTTGATCTCACTAACTCTAGGGTGGGTCAGGCTTGATGCCTCTGAAGTTGTCCAGTGGGTCAATAAAGTCAGACTCTATGAATTCAAAATTGGTACTTGTCTTCAAAGTCAGTTGAGTCATGTTGCTTGTTCAGCAGAAGGACATACAGATTTTCCCACTTTTCCAGTTGGATACGGACTCTGGAGTTGTGTGCTACCTCCCTCTTAGGTGTCTTTCATGTAACTTGATACTCTTCCTCTTCTTCTTCGAGGATGTTGTCTTGGTCACACCCACAGATCTAGGCCTATGTAAAAGATCTTAAAGGTATTGGACTCATCTCCACTGCGTATCTCTAAATTTGCATTTGTACTCAAGTTATGTTAATTTTTAGGCACAGGGCACATCAGACAGTATATCACTAAACAAATTTTCCCCCCACAAGCCTTCATTATCTCTCAGTTCTAAAAGAAGCAGTTTGCAAAAGAGAAAAGCTTTCAGATAACTTTGCCTGAATACTTTCTATCCCTTTTCAGTTTTGCCTGTAGCACTTTATCCTGGCTTTCAGAGTGGGGATAAAAATACAGGAAAAAATATATCATTTTCAAATGCCTGTGGGGAAAACAAATAGCATTTGAAACATGTTGTTTTAAAATACAACTTCCTACCTGTAGTCTTTGTTTTTTCTGGAAGTGTCTAGAATCCTTGATAGCACTTGAGTTCTTAAAAACTCTTTAGAAACTTACTCAATGAAAATAAATCAAGATAAGGAATACATATGGTAACAATACAGTCTCCTGCTTGGTTTCAATTTGTTCCAGCTGTTTGCGCGATGGTGAATTGCAAGGACAGGAACAGTGTGTTCATGGCCACGTTGCTGGAAGTGGCAGGCAGACCACTTGGGCAGCTCACTACCTCCGTGAGAGCAGGTAAGGTAACAGAGAAGTCAGCATTCACCTTGTGGCAATCAAAAGGGTTACTTCAGTGTAACAGAGGAAAATCCAGCTCCTCCAACTCCTTGAGGCTGCCATAAGGAAAGGTCATGATCAGCAAACAAAAAGAAAATAATATCTGGGTGTTCAAAGTCTGCCTGAAGTTTGATTTCTCTGCCAGAAAACCCAACACTAAAGTTTAAGATAACATTTAGAGGGAAACAGATGTACTTGGGTTGTTTATCTGAAGTCACTCCTCATACCTCATAGCCCAGCTTTGTAAAATCTTTTTCTAACTTTAACATTTAGAGTGGTGACTCCTTACAGCAGTAATCATTCGTGATGCACAGACAACCATCCCAAGGGAGATGTACTTTACAGTCCTGCTTGTAACTGACAGTAAAAAAAAGTTCTATAAGCATATGAGCTTAAATATACTATGTTGAATTCATTATTAGATAACGGTATTAAATTCTTACACAGCACTTTCTCTTGTTGCTAGATCTCTTACAAAGTGTCCTATCCCTTCCCTCAGTGATATTATCCAAAACAGAAACATCACCTGCTGTGTAATGCATAGAAATATAAGGGCCCTATTGTCAATAACCACAGCTTAAATAAATGGCTGAGGATATGATTGTGCTCTTTTCTTCCCTTATTTCTCTGTAGAACAGTTATCATGGAAGGAGAGGGGTGTGTGTGGCATTCAGATGTACCGGGAGCTTTCATCAGTAGAGCAGAATGTTTGGCACCCGAGGTTATCACCTGCTGATGTCTTTCTGGGATTGCCCAGGTATGAAAAATTATATTTAAACATACCTTTAACAACCCCACCCACTGCCCTGTGTTTCCTATCTCAGAAATCCTTCAGGCTGCAATAAAGTTCAAACCAGGGTTAACTCTGTTCAAATTAATTGTGAGATTAGCAGAAGCAAGGCCTAAGGTGGAACAATTTTTGTGTTACAAAACCAGGAGTCAGCACACGACTAACATCACAGCCTGGGGGGAATGGCAGCAGAGGCCAGGGTTCAATGGAATCAGCTCTAGAACAGCCAGCAGGCTGTATGCTGGCACCTAAATTTCACACTGTCTCCGTTGCTCCTGCAAAGCTAGGAAATCCTGTTTCCAAATCCTGTTTCCAAATCCTGTTTTCCCTCTACCCAATATCCCCATATTGCTGCATCACCTGTTGGGCCAGGGAGGGTGTGTGCAGCTGTTGCTACTGAATCCCCCTTGGAGAGGGGCAAGGGAGCTCTTTTTGCTTTAATTGCAACTTGTTTTCCCAGGAAGTCCGAGCAGAATAGTGAGGGGTTTGATGGGGAAGCAGATTTTATGACAAATTTGGGGTGCTGAGCTCTCCTGGGCAGTAAAACTACAAGGGCAGCAGGACATGTAGGCCAATCCCTGGTGTTGCCAGTGAGCAGGTGAGGCCAGCATGTTCTCTCCTTGCTGCCCATTTCTACCTGCTGCACTGTGGCTACCCAGCCTAAACCATGTGATCTTCTAGGCTGATGTTGTCCTTCTCAAGGTCTTTGCATTGTACACACAACAGGAGGCATCTTTGCAGTCTGGCACTGCTGTGGTATGGATGCTCCTTTGGATCCTCAGGATTTTCAGTCCCTCTCTGGACCTAAGTGCAAACGCTTAAGTCTAGCCTTGTAAACTTCCTGCAAATTTCTCATGGTAGAACAAATAAATTATGTAAATATTTGAATATGATCAAAGTAGAAAGGTTGCATTCTTTTATCTGCCACTGGGCATTAGAGATTGCGGAACCTTGTGGCTGAGGGCTGGGGTGCAAGAGTGAGTCTGCAGTGTTGGTGGCACCAGAGGACCTCTTACACAATCTTCAGATGGCAAAACTAAGATCAGGTGTATTCTGCAGAGAAATCTGTGCTCCTTACATGTGTTTACGTTTTTTGAACAAAAATTTAGGATAATGAAAAAAGGTTTTAGGGTGGTTATAACCATGAGTCCCATCTCTGGTCTGCTGTTCCATGTACATGGCACACAGTGGGTAATGGTCTAAAGAGACCTGGCCAATCCTCTAAGCTAAATCTCTAGTTCCAGGTAAAAATAACATTTGTTAGATCCAAACAACAGAAGAACTTTCAGGGACTGGAAATAATGCTTCTTATTCCTGCTTTGTAAGGGAGACTCAATGGGTGAATACGAGAGGGGGCATTCTGCATCTGGCTGGGCTCCCTGCCCACAGTGTGAGTCCTCACTAACACAGTCTCAGGGCTCACCAAGATAATCTCAGAGCTCACTAAAACACTCTCAGTGCTGACTAACACGGTCTCAGAACTCATCAAGAGTGTCTGAGAGAAGCTGTGATGGCATCCTCTGCGCAGCCTGGTTAGAGGCATCCCCAAGCAGAGGCCTGCACAAACTCTGCTGCAGCTGCAGAACAAACCCCTCCTCCCCATGCCCTCTGTGCTCAAGGCACAGACCAGTGTAAGTCAAGACAAGCCTCAGCCAGGGAAGAGAGGTTCTCCCAAACAAACACTTGTCCTTTTATTTGTTCCTGTGACAATATTTGTTGGATCTCAACTGGTGTCTGAAGTTCAAGAGACACTGTATCTTTGTTTTTCTCTGCAGCTGGGAGCTACGATAAGCATGACAAAGTGATGACCTAACATCTAGGGTCTTATGGAAAACCAGCATTTTCCTCACTGCTGTAGAGACAGCAAAAGTGGATGGTCCTTCTTGACATGAGCTATTGCAGCCTGAGAGGATCATCTTGAGCAGTCTCTCCTCACAGGGCAATTGCCTTTCCTGGGATGCTGCTGCTTGCATCCCACAGCACCAGCATACACATGCTCTAGGGCAACAAGGGATAAAAATACTTTGAAAGCTGGGCAGGGAAGATGGCCACGAACTGCAAGAAGAAGAAAGCTTTGAACTGTGCTGTAACTGAAGCAAGGTCTCCGCCTTCTCAGAGGAAGGGGGTCTCGGAGCTGCCTGATGAAGGGCTCTCAGTGGTGCACAGCAGCACTCGGCAAGCAGCCCTGCCCTGCTCCTCACACCCAGCAGTTTCCAGAGCTGCCTCATTATCTCATTTCAAGAGTGAAATCTGATTAGATTTAAAAAACAATCAGTAAAATTGAAAACACTCAGATTTCCCACATGCGAGTAAGCAAACCCTTGGGTTCCAGCGTTATCCCACACAGAACACAACTGCAGCTGGCTGGGTTTTCCCCTCCCACCACGACAGGAGCAGGCTGTGGGCCTTCCCTGGAGCTTGCCTGGGCACTGCTGCAGGAAGCTTGCATTCATGGACACATTTTGTCCACAGTGACCATGAGGTTGTCAGTGACCCATCTCACAGCTCCTCAGCTGAAGGCTTTTGTCCATACTCTTGTGTTACTGAAGTCAGCAAGAACAATGCAACCAATTCAAGCAGGAACAGAATTTGGCCTGACAGGAACAACAGAAAGGCTGAGACAATGAGCCCTCTCAATGGCTCAGAAATAATCTTCCAACTGATGGGCAGAGAACAGTATTTACAGAAAAGGCCAAGCTGATTTTCCATAAACCTCCTGTGAGGCAGCCTTCTTTCGGATGCTTGTCTTATAAAAGCAGAGAAGCCAGCACTCACAGCACTGTTAATATAAAATAAATCAACAGATTGGAGGCATCTTTCCAAATAGACAACTGTGTTTATTAGTACAAGATAGTAGTAAAAGCACTCTGTAATGAAGATTTCCTCATTTCTTTGTTTTATGTTTATTATAGCTGCTCCTCTGTTGCAACAAATAAAATTGACATGAGGATTATTAGAGTCAAAGGCAGACTTGGATTTTTTTAATGTGCTTGGGGTAACTAACACAACAGACAGCAACGTAGCAGGAACTGCAAAGGGAGTAGTTGTTTCATGTTACAAGACAGACCAATACAAATTTTATGGGGGTAGTTTCCTGGGAATTGATCCAAAAAACCCTTAGATGTCACCATCCCCAGCTCCACAATGCTGAAATTTCACTGTCTATGCCCAGGGCCTCAAATTAAGTTCTTAGCACAGACAGAAAGAGGATGCAAAGTGGGATGCCACAGCTCAATACTGAGCACTGCAAATGATCAGCCTTAATGGAAATGAGCCCCCCAAAGTCTCTATTTAGGCACTGAAAATAGAAAACACAGATTAGCAAACACTTTAAATATATATGAATAAATGTTTATAAATTGTTTCCTCATCAAGAGATGTTGATCAACCTTGTACTTCTGAAAAAGCAATCAGGAGAAGTATGAGAAATATATTCTGTAGAACTTTCTGACATCAATAAAGGGCGAAAGTGTATGAGCCTTACCCAGGGTTCTAGTAATCAGCTCATGTTAACAGCTTGAAGCAAAATAACCCATCTGGTTGTTACTCTATGGTAATTACCCTGGGGCAGCACGTATTGGTTTGTTAGTAACCAGCGGAAGTGCAGAATCAGAAGGCTGATTTTAAAAAATCCACATTCTGATAAACTGGAGCATTTTGTTAACTGCACACTACAGGAAAATATGGGTTTGAATATAGGCAAAATAGAGACCCACCACAACACGCATTCATCCTCTGCAAGAAACAAAGTATGAAGAACTGCCAGTACTGAACCTCTGCTGTGTTTCCATACTGCAGGGCTGCAAAGATTTTCAACAGTGTGAAAATCTGCAAGACCCACAATTGTCCCTGGTGTTATTCAGCTCATTGTGGTGCAGATACATCTGGGATAGGTTTGTCTCAATAGGGATAGACAGAGCTGCCTGTCAAGAGCAAAATCAGTGTACTGCTCCTGGGAGAGGAGCAGATACCAGCCTGCAGCACAGAAGTTGGTAGTGCTTTGTTTTTCACATGTGAAAGTGCAAACCATTCCCAACAACTAGCTGTCCCACACAGCTTCATATCCAGCTATAGGGTGGTTTCCAGCCTTAACACTATCTGGCTATCTAGCCACAAAATGGCTACATTTTCGCACGTGCAAAATAAGAATAGGGACTTATGTGCCCAACTAGGAATATGAGAAAGGGTCAAGGGTGGTGATATTCCCCTGAATATACTTTTCCCTCCTCTATATGCATTTGTTGTTTAATTTCTCCAAATAATACTTGTCTTTGCACTTCATAGTCTT
Source organism: Cisticola juncidis (assembly GCA_013400215.1). Classification (NCBI taxonomy): domain Eukaryota; kingdom Metazoa; phylum Chordata; class Aves; order Passeriformes; family Cisticolidae; genus Cisticola; species Cisticola juncidis. Next base: position 505,881 of record VXBR01001837.1, on the reverse strand, counting down.
TGACAGATTTTCAAGGAAAGCAAGTCCTTTGTGAAAGCACATCTCTTCTAGTGCTTTCCCCTTACACAGACGGCCGTGGTTCCTGCCTTATGGTCCCAGCTCCCTAGCAACAGATGCAAGATGCCAGTTTTATCCCTCCTCCAGGTTTCATGAAGATTTAAACTCTTGATCCCACACATGCACATGTATTTGATTGCCTGATCTTTCTGCATAGTCCTAACAGCCCATGTCTGCTGCTTCCATGAAAAAGATGATGAGCTACCAGGGACAAAGCCTCAGAGCTGCTTTGAATTGGTACATGCTCATAATTTGGTTGGATAATTTATCCAGAGAGCCAGTGAAGCTTGTGCTTTGCAGACCTATGCTGGCAGAAGCTTCCAGCCTTGAAGTCATCCACCCCAAATTCCTGCTGTAGCACAGATAAATTGGTCTATGAATTTCTAATGCACCTGTCATGCAGCATTGGAGATATCATGACATTTGTGTCAGTGGGAGACATCAAACTTTTTCAATGTGTCTCTGTTGTGTTCTGCATTGGGATGAGCTAGCAAATGTCAGAGCTAGGACTCAGGCCATGGTGTAGTTTCAAGTGTGTATTGCTTGCAGTGGGGCATTTTGCAAGGTCCTCAGTTAATTTGATGTGTTGCTGTAGGAGTCCCTTGCAGAGGCAGCAGGAGCAGCAAGGCTTATCTGAAGGGAAGTCAGATATTGCACAGCCCAATAGGCTGGGTTTCTCATAAAATGTGTTGTTGTTTAGCTGATTGCCATCTTGGAGAGAGAGAGTGCAAAAAAAAGGAAAGAAGTGTGTGGGAAAGAAAACAGGGTTGATATCAGACATTTGGTATGAGAGCTAGCTTTGTACTTGACTAACTTCATCTGTGTGCTGCTGGGAGTTTGGGTAAAGCTGACATGGATTTGAATGAAAAAATTTGGACAAGGGGATGAAATGAAGTGCAAAAGAAATATGGGCAGAATTTCAAGACCTAACGTTTAAGTGTGAGGTTATTTTTTTAAAATAAAGATGTCAAAAAAGAACAAAATGTCCCATTTTTCCAGCATCTCTGTTCAGTCAGACAATATACTAAGGAAGGTGCTGCTTCTCCCCCTGCCCCATTCATGCCCATAAGCACCCCGGAGCCAAATCTCAGGGAGGAGTGAGTCCATGCATGTGCACTACAGATGCATATGGTCACTTAAGAGGAACAGGCACATGGGCAAGAAAGCTGGGGCTTCACTGGGTGAAGCCTGGGAGAGCTCACCTCAAAGTGAACTGATGCATGCTGCCTTGCTTTGGGCCACAGCCTCTGTGATCAGAGTTTGCAGCGTAAAACAGACCCAGTCCAAGGAATTCAGATCACTCTCACCTACAGCAAGATGCTGTCCAAGGAGCACATCCTCCTCTACCATGAGCTCAGCTTCTACATGCAGCATCGGGTCTGAGATCAAAGATCTTAACACAAGGAGGCAGGTGCCAGCTCTAGATGTCTGTGCCACTCAGGCAATTAGCTGACAAATATAAACCAGATCTCCACATTTCAAAGCTCATTTGCATTGCTCCTGAGACAGTCTGTCGGAAAAAGATGCAATTAGGTTGAAGCCAACAAGATTTGTGCGTGGGGAAGAAAGAAAAGAGAACAAAAAGCGGATCTGTCAAACACCCTAGGAGAGTGTCAGCACTGGCATGAGCATCCTTTGCAGGAGAGCAGTCAGCAGGGCTGTAGCAGCCAGGAGAGAGGCACAGAGCTGCTTCCCCCCACCTCCAAAGTCAGCAGGGAGGGGATGCTCACAGCGATGAGCACTGAAATGATGCTGGCAGCCGTGGTGGGAGGCTGCTGCTGGCAGTTCAGCTGCTACATCGCCAGCCCAAGCTGCCATCCCCCCTGGGCCACATGAGTCAGGCTGTGTGCACAGCTCAGCTGTTCCTCTGCCCCCGGCAGAGCTCGGTTTCTGCTCATCGTGGATGATGCACGTGGGCATGAGGGTCCTGAAGATGTAGCCCTCCAGATACCATTCCTGCTCTAAGCAGGAGGGCTGTCATTCCAGGACCATGTGCAAGCTCAGCAGCCATTACAATAAATGAACCTGCAGATCAGACATCTGAGATACACCTCCCTCATTTTCACTTAACTATCTTAAACAGGAAAGTGCCAAAATCTTTATGGCTCACTTCCCTCAAAAATGGGGAAACTCAAAGTATATGGCATACCTCTTCTTTAAGAGTAAAATCACTACAGTATAGTCAGCTATTTAGCATTCCACACTAAGAGGACTTGGAGTTATTGTGAGATCCATACTTGTGAAAAGAAAAAATAGGGCTTTGCCTTGAAAACCACACTTTAATCTGCTCTGTGGTGAAAAAGATTGCAGTAATTACATGATTAAAACATTTTAATGGTTGTTGGAGGTTGCTCAATTGGCAGGGGAAAACACAATCTCTCTTCCCATTTTTTTTTCTTTTGGCACTACTCAGACAGGAGCCAATGGTATCTGAGCAGTTCACTTTTGAGTCTGGTCCTTTATTTGCCACTGGGCAGACATTTCAGCAGGCTGTTAATAAAAAGCACTCCTGTATTCACTCTCTGGGCAGGATGGAACTGGGGCAGCCCTGGAACTCTGCCCTGCTGCCACAGGAGAGCACAAAGCTAGACCATACAGCTATATTTTAACCCAGATAGGCAACACTATCAAGAGTCCTCTTGAACAACCCAGTCTGGACAGCCAATATATTTGCATGTGAGTTAGCAGTAGACAGAGAAGTGATCACTCTTGTCTTTGTCATGCTGGCTCCACTCCACAGTGGTTGCATGGCCCTAGGGCTTGCAGCCTAGACAGCGAGCTGTTGATTCCTAGCCATCTCACCCATCACACTCACAACTTTCTAAATCTTTCTTACATCCTCTTAAATGCAACTTTTTTGAGGCTGAACAGTTGTGACCAACCCAGCCATTCCTTGTAAGGATACCTTTGGCTGTGCTGCTTGCAGACAGGGTCCCAGAGCTGCACAGAGGTGAGCTGGGACCCCCATCTCTGGCAGTAGCACTGGAGTTATTGTTTCATGCTCTCTTCATTTCCCAATAAGTCTTGGTATTTAATTGGCCTTTCATTGCCTCTGTGGATGGAGGTGCTCTTTCCATGGACCTGTCTGCTCAGAGCCCATCACCACACACACAAGCTGGGGGTTGTCCTCCCCTCCATATGCACCACCTCACACAGTGACATAAGCAGTTTGACTCACAATCTAGACAATTTATCTACAAGAATTTGATTTGCTTTTTTTATTGCCAGTCACTTTCATTAGATCCTTTTGCAATTCCTAACAGTCTGCCTTCATTTTAATACCCTGAACAACTTGGCACTGACAACAAATGCTAACTCAAGGCTCTCTTCCCTCTCCAGATCATTTATGAACATATCAAAGAACCCAGACTTAGCACAGGTATAAGACCTGCACAGCTCCTTTGATGACTTCTCTCTACCGAGGAAAATGACCATTTACTTCCATTTGTCATTTTCTATCATTTAGACAAATATTTGGGTTGATGAGGATCCTACCTCTCTCCCCTGGTTACTTAGTTTTCAAAAATTCTTTGTGAGAAGACATAATCTTTCGAAAACCAAAGAGACAATGTCACTGGCATCATGTATTGACTGATGTCACCAAAATGTCCCCAGAGGCTTGTTAGACACAACTGCCCTCTCAAAAGCCAGGTTGAACCTTTATCACTTGCCTGGTTTTGTCCAGATGTCCACTAATGTTATCCTGTACCACAGTCTGGGTTAATTTGCCTGGCACAAATGTCAGAGTTGTCATTCCCGGCATTCCTCCACAATCTTCATCCCTTTTACATATGGTTATAGCTTTGTTTGCCTCTCTCCAGTCTTTAAATGCCAGTCATGCTAATTGTTACCTAATTTGTGAATCAAATTCTATGTTAGATTTCATTTAATATTAATGACATTTAGAATTTCAGACCTCTGATTCTATGGTTAAGATTTTTCAGGATGGAAAGGAGACTTATACAGGTGCAGGATTGCATGAAGGACTCAGTTTTACCCAGGAGCATGTATTAATGATCAATTCACATGGTAAGCATATATATGGCTTATTTGCCTAGCCACACAAGTTGTTAGGCATCAATTTGCATACAGCAGGACTTTGCTTGCACAGATGCTGTCAAGCATGAGCTAACACATTCATTTACTGAAAAATCCATCTTGCTATGTTTCATTGTTAAGTATAGAGTGCTTTATGCATAGTTTATCTTGTACTTTTGTTTTATTTATATCTCTTGTCTTCACTACTCTATTTTTCCCCCAAAAAAATCTGTTATTGGAATGGTTATGTTGATGACATGTTGAAGTCTTGAAAGCAAAATTGATTCATCCCCACTGAAACCAGTGGAATATTTGACAGAGATTTCAATGATGCCAGTATTTCATCCAGATCTGCTCATTCCTCCTGCTAGTATTAAGAGCAGTAAAATACCTTCCCTTGCAACCATGCTCCAAGGATAAGTGCTGCCACCTCTGAAGAGCTTCCTGGGGACCAGGGAAGGAGCCCTGAGCTAGAATGCTGAAAGCAATGGCAAAAACTCACTCAGAAGTGACAGAACCAGTATACAAAATCCAGAGACAAAAGAAAGAAGCTTTAAAACACTATGAGGTCTTTGGGCAAAAGTATAGCAAACCCAGAAAGTACTTCATGGATGGTAGTGAACTCAACAGACTGACTAGAAAGCCAAAATCAGCACTACTGAAATATCAGTGCTTACAGATTGGATCTTGACATAACTTTAGGGGAAGGTCCACTTCTGATAAAGACAAGATTGTGATGTGACAGACGTAGATAGAGGCCACATCTGTGTTCTCAGTAATGCCCATGGTGAAAGTGTTCTCCAGACATAAGATTCCAACAAATGCTAGAAAATATCTGAACAACCTGTGAGACACTCTTGGTAATATTAGAGAGTAGAAACAAACAAAGAAAAAAATTACCTTCTGCCTTTGTGCACCTTCTACCTACTATTTCTGTCAATAGCTTAGTTTTTTGTGCATGACCAGTACAACAAGACTTTGCTGGATATTGTGTACTGCAAATCAGACAGGATTGGTGTATATCTAGACGTTTCTGACAACCCAAACCACCATTCACTCAGATATGGTCAGCAGTGAAGTGGTGCTGAAGAGATCCAGCCCTGATGACATTTTTTCATCCCTCCTTTAAGATATAAAAAAAAAAAATTAAGCATAGAAAATGTACTTTTTCCAGTTCAGTCTAGATACTTGGTCTCTTATAATTGCCTTTAGATGGAATTGATTTTCATGCTAGATTTAAATAGCAAAGTAAGCATTTCAGAGCAGGAAGAACAAAGAAGAGGGTCCATAACTATGGCCTTCTGTAAGCTGAAGTATAGATCAGTTGCCAAATCCTAACATGAAGGAGTCAGAGCTAAGTGCCCAGGTGCCAGTGAGCTCTATGAGAAGCCAGGTGTCTGCTTAAGTTCCCCCATTAAAAATGAAGACCTAAGCTTCCCAAAACAAATTTCCTTTATATGTGTCCCAGACAAGCAAATAAAGGGAAGCATGTGGGATATTGTGAAATAGTTCTGAAGTTCTGCATAAGAGGGAGTTTATTTTAATTAGCTATTCTTCATGTAAGCTGTTGCCTCTCAGGCACCTCTCCTCAGATGTTCCTGGCAGACATGGCTCACAGTGTTGGCCTCTGATTTATTCATGAAATTCACTTCATGATAGCAGAATTATTTTTCCATAGGGAATTGTCATGTTTTTGGAAATGGGACAGAGGACTCTGAAATTTTACCTGAGGCATCCTGTCACTGCCCAGCAGTGGTCTGCAGTCCAGTCATGTCATCCCAAAAGGAATTACATGCCCATTGTAACATCCAAAGCAAATTTATCTTGGATACAACTCCATAGCTACCAATCAGATTATCTATATCAAAGTGTGCTCCCAGGTTTCCATGAACATGGTCAGTTAAAAATAATTTCTTACAGTTTGATTAATTTTAACATTTCTTTCCATGTGAATTCACAGTTAATTAAGTGGTAAATGTGTTCTGCTGCAGTCTCCTTTGGGAAGAACTCAGTGCTGTGGGCTGATGGAGAAGAGGCAGCTGTGACACTAAAATCCTACCTTGTATATAACCAGTGTGAAAGCAGGCCCAGCACACTGAACAAGCTCAAATATTGGATCAGATTCACTCGGGGAAAAGGAGGACATTTCTGTGAGATGCAGACACTTACCTGGGCTGGCTTTGACCCAAACAGGCAGCAGAAGGACATGACCATGAGCAGAGAGCATCTCCTGCTAGTGCCTCTGCCTCTTCTCAGAGCTCATCCAGCTGCCATAGGATAACCATTTCTGATCAAATCTTCCCAGGCACAGGCACTTAATTAGTTTATTTACAGAGAGAATTTGAAGTTTCAGAAGGCTCAGGATCCATTTATTTTCGTCCTCCTTTACATTTCGCTCACGCGTGTCCTTCCTTCCAAGCGGCAGCCAGGATCTGGAGCAGAGCGCCAGCCCAGCATGGGTGTGAGCCCAGGGTGGAGAGAAACTTCAGAAACTTTTGATTAGCCAGGCAGCCATTTCATTTACAGACAGCAGCTGAGCATCATCCAGGAAAATGAGTTAACTGAAACATAATTAACTACATGTCAGCAGAGCAAGCTGAATTAGTCTGTTGAGGAAATTAACAGGCACACAGATACAAAGGGCTTCCGAACAGCCTGAAAAAGTTGAATAAAGGGACACAACAACCAACTCACATTTCTAATTAGAGAAGAAAGTATGAATGAGGTACAAAGTTGTCCCAAATCTCACTCACCTTTCACATGCCCTTTCACAAAGGGATTTCTATGTGTGGGAACATTTCAGGCACATCTAGAACTTGTTTAATCCAAAAGTCAAACTGTGCTGGCAAGTTAGCTCAAGTCACTTTGGGCAGAGGGGGGCCAGTCAGTCATGCACTTGAAGTAATGCCCTGGGAGTTAGGAGATCAGCCATGCAGAAAAGCCAGCGAGCTCTGCACGGCAGCTCATCAAAGGGTACTTAGAACACTCAGCAGTCAATCCTGATGCTGAAATCCAGGCTCAAGTTTCAGCTTCAAGTAAATTCAAAGTTCACAAGTGGGGATATTTTCTCACAGGTAGCAGTAAGCCTCTTTACACTGCCTTCATGCTCCCAGGTCAATCTTTTGCCTCAGATAATTAGACCCAGTGTGAGGCTGAGCGATATACAATAGGACACATCCTGGAAAATACCCCAGGAGCTCTGCATGGATGCCAGAGCTTGTGTGTCCCCCAGCGTCCCACCTGCATTCAATTCAAAACCCCAGAGCTGCAACCCTACTTTGGGCATATCTGGGTTCTGCTGACCTGGAAACCCTTTCCCTCCAGGGCTTTCAGCCCTCCCTAGTCAAGGAGTGGCATAGGGGAGCCCCAACTCTACAGATCTCTCACTCAGGGATGTGTGTTTTCCTAGGAATTAAAACCCTTTTCAGCTTAAAAGGTAAACACAAGGATACTCTTTCTATCAGTTCTGGTGAATATTGGAGTTGTTTTCAGGGCCAGACACTTTTCTCAGACAGAAGCTCTTAATTCCCCATATATTCCAAATGCTTCAAGAGCCATGACATGGCCTTTTACATGCTCAAGCCCTCACTTTCCACACAAATATAAGCAAAGACCCAAAAGTTCCCCAGAGCCCTCCCTGGCTGTAAAACTCTGACTTCACAGCCATGTGTGAATGGCCAGGTGAACTTAAGTTCCCCCCCTCACTTTTATTAATAAAATCATGTTTGCTATTACTTCTGATAAGAAAAACAATATTAGCTTTCCAAACATAACTGGAAAGAAGCACTCTGTCTTGCTGACATATTTTGCCATAGGCTCAGGTTTAAACCAGACCCTGATGGCCATGCTTGTTATTCTCCTGTGGGCAATGAGGAAGCAGTTTCTCAAGCTAGAGATGTAAACTGGAGTGATTCATTGTGCTTTACATGCCTCCTGCACTTTTCCTAGCCAATTTAGGTAAATACAGTATCGGAAATGGGGTTCTGTATGAACAGTTGTGACAATTACTGCTACGAGCCCCATCACTTTTTACTTCATTTAATATTCTCTGTAATTATGTTAGTCATAAAGAAAGTAATTCAGTATTAATGTGGATGTCACATGCCCATCCTCGGAAACCTCGGCAATAATTAATGCTCCATTAACACCTTAAGTGTCTTGTTATTATTTATTCATTTAGCATTAAAATTGATGAGGCTGTTTTAAGGAGGAAGGAGTCAAGACATATTGCATGAAATAGTTGTGGGTTGTTTTTTGGTTTTTTGGGGTTTTTTTTGCGAGTGTATGACCATACTGTTCCTGCAAGAGTTATGGGACACTGGTTTAGTGACAAATGCCAGTGGGTCTGTAGCCTTAGCTGTGCTCTGCTCCCTGCCTGCTGCTGTGCTATAAGTAGCTCAAGCTCGAACAGAAGATACACAAGACACTTCAAGAAAACACCAGAGGAAAATCAGGAGATGATGTCTGGCAAGCCTTTTGGCAGAGAGACCAAAGACCCAGGAAAATTTCATTCTGTTCCCATCTCTATCACACTTCCAGATGTCTGTGTACAGGCCATGCAGAGTAAGTCCTCACCCTGTCAGAAGGTCAGGCTCTCAGCTCAACAGACAGCATGGAGTGCCTTTTGTTTTCTTGTTTCTTTGTGGTCAGAGACCCACCATGAAATATTTTATTCAAGCATAATATGACTTTTTTTCACTTTTTTTGATCCACCAAGAAAAAAAATGTTTTTTTTCTGCAATCAGTAGGATCTTCTCTATGTTTTGATTTTCCCTGTAGCTGCTGGAGAAAATCAACCATTGTCTGGGTCCAGGTTTTGTTACTACATTTGAATTAAACATCTCAGGGTGTCCTTCAGAGCCTGATGGGTTATCCCTAGCAGGTGGCAAGTGGGATCTGCCCAGGGTCACAGAAGGGGAAATCTGTGGCTGCTGGCAGAGAAGCTCCCTCTGGAAACTCTGGTACACCTGGGGTGAGGATTCAGGTGTTCCACACTCCACTAGTGGTCTCATCTCTCCTGTTCAGCTGTCTTGAACACAAGGGCTGCTTGCCAGCTCTGCATCCCGAGCAGAGTCTCTGTGTTTCCCTGCTTCTATAATGGCTGTAACTGATTTTCCAGCTATTAGCACCATCAACAACTCTATTAACAAGAGACATCTAAGCAAACAGCAATTTCCCTTATGGCTGAGCTTAATATAGGCTGGAGTTCCCCAGCTGAGTCTGGGCTGAATGTATCCTTCTCACACCACAACTCCAAAGACCTTTTTCTTTCTTTCAAAAGCAACAGAGATCTCAGCATGCTGCATGAGCCCCAGTCCCCAATTAAACTATCCCACAGCTGTTACTGACTTTCAAAAGTGGATCTGTCAGAAGCGTGGTAGTTGTGTTGAGATCTACCACCAGAGAAAAGAAAACCCAACAGTGCCTGAGGAGACAGACTTTTGTTTGACACTCTCCCCCCATCCCACACACCTATATTTATATATATATGTGTGTGTGTATGTGTGTATTTCTGTTCACACAGGGTAGTTTTATAGTAATTAATTCTTGCCACTCACTGCAAAGCCTCAGTTATATTAGCCAGAGCCATATGTTTTTTGCACATGCTGAAATGTCATATATTTATGCTGCTTTTATAGTTTTCCTTCCTTGCAGGAACAAGATGTGCTGCCTCCTTTTTTCCCTACATTTTCTTCTCCTTCCTCTCAGTATCATTTGCTACAGCTTCTCTAAACAAAGCAGCTCAAGCAAAAGGGGTGCTCCTTGCACTCCTGCCAGGATACGCAGCCCAGCCCTTGGTTTTGAGGGCATTTCTAACAGGAACTGAGGGCTCACCTCATGTGTTTCCATCCAAGGTGTGCACTACTGACACTCTCCATGTGCCCAGCTGCCTGACCATGGCACGTGACTTGTGTGGCTTGGCAGGGGGCAACCTGGCAGATGGGCCAGCCAGTTCATCACTATGCAGGAACTCTCCATGCTGCTTGTCCTTTTTTCCTAGATATTGTACTGAGATTGCTACTATAAAACAAACCAAATACAGCAAGGTGTGTACAAATTGCAAGTAAAAAGTTAATGGTGGCATCCTTCAGAGCTCCATGGAGAGTAAAAGGCCATTAGCCTCCTTAAGGCAAGGAAAATCATGTTTTTGTGCTCCCATTTTCCTCTTTACTGCAGTGAGTCTCCACGAGTGCACACACATATCTGTGCCTTGGAAACCTTGCTTTGAATTATAGCTTCTCATTACAAGGAAAAGGTGTCAGCTTCAGTTTCAGCTTTCCTTGCAAAGTGTTTTGCTGCCTTTCCTCCACAAAGGAGGCCCCTTGCTAATTCATTCTGGATCTTTACAACCAGAGGAGACAGCACAAGAAACCTGGTCTGAACTCCTCACCTCTGGGTCTGACCCTCACGGTCCCTCCCAGGCGTTATATCCTCTACTACTCCTCTGTCCAGGGCATAATTCTCAAAATCAGTAACTGCTTCCTCTCCATTCCCACTTCATGGGCTATACTTACCCACAGCACAGTAAACCCACATGTTTTGGCTTCTCCATCACTACATGATCTTCTGTGGAGATGAGTGCTTTCATTTTTGCAGCTTCCTTCCTTCTGAAAATAGTGGGCTGGATTTTCTCGTCAGTCATTTACTTGCAGCAAAATCAAAGATGTTTCACTAAGCCATGTGGACACAGTTTTCACTGACTCTGTGGGCTGGTTCCCAATCTGTGTCAGTGTAATAGAGATTAAAAGCAGGCCTGGATGGCCAGTGACCATTGACACTGATGATCCTGCATTGTGTCATGGTAAGGTCAGGACAGCCCTTATCTTTCTGCTTTGATGTAAAGCACTGAGGATACACATGAGTTACCCCAGTTTGGGTCTGGATTCGGATCTGAGTCTGAATTTTCTGTCAGAAAGTCAGGATTCAGACCTAGATGGTGTTCTGTCATAATAGATCAATTGCAAGGAGGAAGTTGTGCAATATAGAGGAACTGAACACAAGTTAAGAAGAGAAGGTAGCATTCATCTGAAGGGATTTTATATTTAACACAAAGACTTAGGGATGATGTAAGATTGTTGAACACCTGACTGGTGAATATTTCACAATTGATTAATCCCTCCGAAATTTGTTTCTCTTTTACAAAGCAACAGCAAACACAGATATTTGAGGAGTTTTCTCTTTGCTTATAAGCCTTACAATGGGTCTTTCAAACTGTGTGCCTGTGTTCCTGATTCAACAATCCATAAACTGGATTGAATTTTCACAAGTAAAACCCAATTCTGTTCACATATTAATCCCCTCCTCATGCCTCCCCCCCAAAAAAGAAAACAAAATAAAGAGAGAGAGAGAGACCCTGAGAGATACTTAACCTACTTGCAAGCCAAGAATTGATGCTTTTGTGCCATTGATCTGATTTCCCACATCCTCTTCCTGAGGAATCCATTGCTATTGGAATGCAGTAGAAGCCAGTGGATAATGGCTCTGAATTTCTGAGTGAAGCTTCCTACCTGTGAAAAACAGCTGCTAACAGAGTTTGGCTGTCAGGAAGCCAGCAGACAGATGTTTTGGGTAAGGAGTCATGACATGAAAGACGAAAGGATCACTGCTAGGGCATCTGTTACCCATCTCAGAGAAAGGAAGAAGGAAACATTACTGAAGCATTTATACAGGAGCTCGGGAGCTCCTGGGGACTTTAATTACCCATACATCTGCTGGGTATGATATTCCTCAATCCTAAATCAAAACCATTCCTTTATTCCAGATAGGACCATTTTATCGCATAATAAAGCAAAAAAAGAGTGAAATTCTTCTAGATCAAGTGACACAGAGGGAGGAAAAAACCTAAATATTTTAGGAAGATAGGTGGGTCTGTAAAGTTGATGACAGCTTTCTTGAACTGAGTCCATATAGGACAGTTCTGGGAGTGCACAATATCACAAAGGGCTGGGAGAGTGAAAGTGCACATGGATGAGAGTCAACAGGCCAAGCTAGACAAGTATTCTTCCTGTTTAGGCTATATTCATTTTACATTATAAACTGTCCTCAAACAAATGGCTATCTTTTAAAAATAAATTTGCTACCTGAGATGGCTTGCTAAGTCATTTGAGCAGCTAACCCAAACCCATATTCAAAATAAGTCACTGAAATGAAATGACACTCAAAGAAATATGTATCTCAGATTGGGCTTTGCTGCTCCTTGATCCAGAGTGTAATATGTGTAATACCAGAGAAGTGGTGTCTGAACCCATTTTAACAGAGATGCAACCTGTTTTTAAGAAAATGCTTCTTAGAGGGTTGTCTAAAATGCACTTTTTGGATTTTTTTTCTTTTGCTGGCAATTCAATTAACTGTAGTGTATTTACAGTTGAGTGCCACAAATGAGTTTTCCAAAGTTAGATCTACCTCTAAATTCAGTAGATTCCTTTCCCTCAGTGCCACGTGGGGAAGAAGACAGCTACAAGCTCTGTCTGGTATGCAGCATCTTTCTAGGGAATTGCCAAGCCCAGTGTAGTGTGTGTCAATACAATAAGCAGTCAAGCTTGCTAAACTGTTCACTCAGACATGTGCCTTCTCTCAGGTCTACTGCAGTACAAAGAGAAGGAATAGCCAACTCCAAGCAGGGGTTATTCCATGGGGACTTCAGGCATGAAAGGTTAGAAAACCTGCATGGGCAAAAGAGAGACACTTCAGGGTGAAACAGAGAAGTACAAATTAAGCTAAGAGATACTAGCCTCAAACTGGGGCCTAATGGAAAAGGAACTGTGGGCTAAATTTGTTCAGAGAAGCACTGGAGGTATCAGGCACCCTGTGGAAGACAAAAAAAAGAGTCAAGGAAAATAAGATCAGGCTTTACAGCTACTGGGAAAACCAAAGTACTAGAAGAAACAGTGAAGAAGGAAATTTCAGGAGAATAAAATGTGACCAAACCAGCAATCTTCTTCTTTAAAGGGCCAGGAAGTACAAGTGCAGAGACTTGGTCAAACCTGTGCCTGAGTATGAACTTTCAAAGATATTGAATCCTCTATTTAACCCATCCCAAAGGCTGTGTGTGTTTTACTGGTACTTCTGGCCCATTAGGCTCCCATGGTGAGACCTTCACTCTGTGGAGAATTTGGCTAATACTTAACCCTACCGAGACAAGCAGAGCTGAGCCAGTCAAGGATGGAGAATTAGGCATGTAACAATGCTTAACTTCCCTACAATGAGTATAGAGCAATTACTTCTGTTAATTAGATCCCCCCCTCCATGCATAATCAATCCTTGCTTGCCTGGGAAGGCGCTGAAGGGCAGGAGCTGACAGACATCATCAGGTGAGCGTGCCTGGGCAGCAGCCTTGCAGGCCCTGGGGCAAACCACTTGTGAACATGTCCCTGAACTCCACGGAAAGGAAAGGCACAAGTGCATTGCTGAGTGCTTACCTTCAGATATACCTCATCTCCAATCTCACAGTGGTGTTCAAGGTGCTAGGAAAAGTCTGCACCTCAACCAAGAGCTGTTCTTACAGAATGGGAAGGCTGTGTTAGCACCTCTGGGCATATCTTGTACACCCTTCTCAGAAAAAGCCACTGCAGTGGGTGGTCTTGGGCACGGCTTTCCTTGGGCCTGACTTGCATGAGGCTTTATATTTATTTGTAATGTTCTTTACGTATTTATTCAAAAGTCTAATGACATTTAAATGAAAAATCTCATGCTGATTAAAAGCAGGTAGGGGAATAGCTGGGAAAATGAAATGCACCATACATAATCAGATCCAGATGACATGCAGCCCAGGGTTTTGAGGGAATGAAGCTAATGAATACAGTGAACCTCTGGTAATTAGATTTGAACAGCCATGGCAAGGGAGAGGAGGGGGAGAAATGCAAACATGGTATAGATCTTAAAAGGGGGAATAAACAAGAAGAAAAAAGGGAGTTATCCTAACATAGGCTTATAAAAAGCCCACATCACTGACTATAACCCCCAGAGGGGAGGGCTGCAAAGTGTTCTTTCAGCTTTCCTTTCAAACTTTCCATCATCTTTTCACTCTCCACTTCCACAGTTGTGCTCTTTTTTGTTTCCTCTGCTCCCCTTCCTCTGCATCCCACTTTCTGATTTTGCCCACATCCCCCATTTTACTCCCTAGGAGATCTTCAGGGTTTTTCAGGATGAAGAGCCCTTCCCAGACCATTCTTGATTCCCTTCCAAGGCACAACCTCTCCATCCTGCTCTATGTAGTTACCTCAACAGTAGAGCTCCATATTGTCCCTTCTCAACAGCACTAAGTTAAACCTTTAATTCAGGCTAAGTACTTAAAGATGTGCATTTCTTTAACATGTGACTGGTCCCACTAAAATCAGTTGAGTAACTGGGGTGTTAAGAACAACAGGGTTTTTTTTTGCCTGCCCAGAACAGAAGCTCAAGCATTAATTCCTTTTCATTCTCAAACTGACTTTGTCCCAAATGCTGCTGGTGTGTTGAGGCCCATGTCCTCACCTGCACACAAACCCAGGCTCCTCTCACACCTGCCCCAGCAGACATCCCTCTGTAGGCAGTGGGATGCCACCTTCACACTTCCCTGTGCTGGAGAGGGGAAGCCTGGCTTTGCTTCATGCCCCTGCCCAGCACGTGGGGTTGGCAGCACTGCCTGCCCCGGGGCTGGTGGGCTGAGGGCATTTGGGGCTCCTGGCTGGTCTCCACCCCGAGCTGATTGTGTAAGGGGCTTTTGTGCAGCCCAGTTGCCTGAGTGCACTGACAATAGCCCCCTTCAAGGTGCCACACACCCTGGGGTTAGGAGCCACGACCTGCTGGGTGACCAAGTGAACCCACTCTGCTGTGTGCACGCAAGGGAGAGAAGGGAACAAATGAGTTACAGTTTGCTGAAGGATTTGGTGGGTTTAGGAGGTTGATATGCTGCACACTAAGCCTCACTGAACAGGTCTTTGGATGAATTCCTCACATTGCTTTAGAATTAGATTGGAAGTCCACCAAAATCTTGCTGCTTTGCCACACCCAGGTGACCCCCTGAATGTGTTGACCCCCCTAGATGTGTCAGCATCCTGTATGTGAAGGTATTGAAGGAATAGGATGGCCTTTTTCCTTTCTTTTTTTTTTTTTTTTTTTTTTTTGTTGTGTAGATAATGAATTCTTTTCAATTAGTCCAAGGATCAGCATCACTGTTTGAATTGTAGATTTTTTTTACATTGAGTACAAGTCTTTAATGCCTTTGCAATGGAGTTTATATATAGAGTGTTAGCAGAGCTGTCTGTTAGGCAACAATTCCACTGGAGAAGGAGAAAGAGAGTCTGGATGGTGATAAAAAGCAGTACTTCTTTTTTCCCTCGATGTCTTCACTAAAGAGTGAAAGCATCTCTTGGGATCTGTTATTTGGATTATAATCTGAATTACTTTCTGTGAGAGTACTGACTTTGTGGAGTAGAAACATCAGACTAGCACTAGAAAAATAAATTCCCTTTGGAACACTTAACACAACACCCTTTTGTCCCCAAAGCTAGAAAAGTCCTTTAAAGTTATTTTAGTAACACTAGGAACCTAGAGCGGGCTTTGCAGAGATTTTGAAAATGAGAGCAACATCTCCTCGCAGCACAGTTTGTTACTGATGGGTCAAAATGATTTGCTGGATCAGGAATATTTCCCTCCCTGGGAGGTCTTGATTGAGGCTAGAGGCTTCTCATTTGTATATTGCACAGTGCAACACAGTTAGTTGGGTTTGAGGCAATCAGATGTTAAAAGGCAATTTGGAGAAAATTGCATATAACTTCAGATGCCATTCAAAAGGATGGGGTAGTGGCATCTGTTTCTCATAACCTTTGAAACATTACATATGTTTCAGAATGATACTGTTTCTTTAGAAGTAAACCATATAATTTCTGGATTTTTTTAAATTAAGCACAGTACCTTTAATTTAGGATATTGTTATTCTAAAGAAGACAATGCTAACCTTTTTTGACCTTTCTCTGAAGTGTAAGTTATTGTTGGCAAGGTCATGTTTGGTCGCTTTGTCTGATCCAGGAGTGCATTTCATGAATTACCTTATAATTTGAAGTGGTGACTAGACCTTTGTGTTCTAGATAACGTCACAAAAACAATTTATCCAAGGCATTTGACAAAGAAAGGAAAAATTGCCCACTTTTCCCATCAAACGTAATTACCATTCACCACATCTAAATGAAGCGCTTGTTGCATCTTTACTGGAGAACCAAAAGCCACTAGAAGAGGTTTATTTCTCCATTAACTGAAAACTGGTGCAGGGAAGACAGGGGAAATGGGCTTTATAATTAACCCTCTTAGTGCTCTGACAGAAAACTGATAGATCTGAAACTTCTTCTGTGCTGGAATCTTCTCTTTTTTTTTTAATGAATGACAGAAAGCCATGAGGCAAGCCTCTCTCCCCTCTCACCGTAACACAGGGTCTGGCAGTGGGCTGGAACGATGACACAAGGGCAGGAGAACAGGCAAACCAGAGCAGGGCTCTGCAAGTTTATTCAATTAGGTACTAAGTGTTTGGAACAAGGTTTCATCTGCCAACAGCTGTATACAATCATTTGTGGTTTTGAGGCCAGGGTAATTGGCATGTTATGAGCTTTTGCCTCAGCTTTTGGCATCTGCCTGAAAACCACATGGAAAGAAGGAAGGTTCCGTGTGGGGCTCAGCCAGCAGCCCTCCTCAGGGAGTAAAATTCAGGAGCCATCAGTGAACAAACCTCACCCAGGTCTCATGGACATGGGGCACATGCCCACCAGCACTCCTAGCAAGTCCTGGTAAGTGGGGGAAAGAGTCCTTGCCAGGCTGTTTGCTACCAGAGCCAAGACTGCTTCATGTGCATGAATTTATGCTTTTAACTAGGGATGACTGTTTTCAGGAAATTGACTGAAGCTGCTAGTTAATGGGAACCAGTGAGGGAATTTTGTTTCCAGTGTGTGCTTCAGTCCTCAGTGATCCAGCACTCAGCACTAAGTTGTTACAGCTCAGAAGCTGCCACCAACCTTTATCCAATGGTGACATGACACCCTTGGTTTCCTTTTGAACAGTCCAGGATGCTCTGTCCTCCATGCCACATTTCCTTTCAGGGTCTACTAGGAACTGCAACACCCTGCTCCTTGTATCCTCTACCCCCATTCTGCTTTTTTTTCTTTTTTTCCCTTTCACCAGTGCATCACTTTCTTGGTACGAGATGCTCTTTGGGGAAACATGAACCATTTGCTACACATTTGTGCAATGCCCAGCACAGCAGGCCCTGCTTAGGTCAATGCTTTTTGGCACCATTGCAACAAATATTAAATGCTAATAGCACCATGGCGGAGCCATGCTAGATAGGATCACACCTCCCCTTTTATTGTCAAATTACTTCCTGTTAAAGGGGAGTCAGCCTTGAATGCTTCCTCTGGCTCACACTGTTGTAACCAACATCATGTCTTGGTTTCTTAATTGTTTACACCTTCAAGAGCAATCCTGCATCCTGTAGAGAAGCTCCCAACTGAGGTCTAATCATTAACTCAAGAACATGAGAGCCAAAATATGCAGTGCTACTCTGTATTAAGGTTCTTTAGTTATAATAATGGGTTGCACCCCGTGGTGCTCACAGCTCTTTGCAAAGAAAGAGGAGCATTGTTACTGCCATTTAAGGGGTGAAAAAGCTTAAGTGCAATGAAGAAACATGCCTTGCCCACAGTAGGACAGCAAAGGAGAGTCCAGTTCTTCATACATCCCTTGTCATCGGGACTCAATACAAACCTACCAAAAGCTGTGTCATATCCATGCCCCCAAGTGAAAACTCAGTGCAGCTACTTAATAATAACAAAAAGTATAATTTATCCCATATATGTCCAAGAATCAAGGCCAGTTGTTCTGGCAGGCATTCACATGCTGTTTGGTTGGGGTGAGTTTGTTCTTAACAGATGCTCAGCTGCTTGTTAACAGGATGGAAAGATGCAAATGAAAGTCTACAGGCTTCACAATAAGCAGACTTGGTCCCTTGATCACAGCACAGTGCCTCCTGCTTCTGACAGTTGCAGTTTTATAATGGGTCAGGTGGACAACAGATGTTCACCTGCTTGACTACAGTAGCAGCAAAACTCCTAAAAACAACCACTGAACAAAAAGACCCATCTACTCTTGCTGCTTTGCAATCAGCCAGGAGCCCTTCAGATGTATTTGTCTATACGTCCCATCTAATTTCCTCTCAGAAATCTCAAGCAGTGGAGCCTCCACTCTTTTCTTGGGCAAATAATTTCTTCCTGTGGTAAGACCCTGCTCCTCTGATGTGACTTTCCTCCCCCACCCCCCATGGCTAATTTAACTTTTCCCTTCCTACCCGTGCTTGTCGGCATGGATGCAATATGCACGCTAAAATGTCATCACTCCTCCTCACAATCACACCGTTGTGCTTGCTCATCTGGAGTCCATCTGTAGGGTGGTGGTAATGGAATCCTATTATGCTGGAGAGTAGGAGGATGGAGGGGTGAGAAGCATGGGAATCCTGACTATTGCTCTGAGCTGGATGATCACACCCTGTTTATTTGGTTCAGTGCTGAGGCAGCTGTGTGAAGCTCCATACCCTGTGATACCCTGACATCTCCCAGGATGACCTCACACTCTTGTCCAGTGGAAACGCTATGTATCTTTTGTTCACCTTTTCTGCTCTTTGCTTTGGTGACTGGGTAAAATCCAAGGGATTTTGGAATTTAGCATTCAGAGTGCCTGTGCCATGTCGAGAGTAAACAGGAGTAAGCAAACATCCATGTTGATCCATGTCTATCTTCTGTGCTTAGAAACTCAGGGAAGGAATCTAAGCTAATAGGACTGATGATTTTCTCCAGAGCTTTTATACTGTGTATGGGTCTGCTGCTGTCTACAACACCATGGAGCTGATACCTGCAAAACTATCCTTTTCAGTGAATCTATATGAACAGAGACTAGCTTTGACGTGCAAAACTAATGTCAGGCAGCACACAGACATATGTGGGATGTGAGCTGGTATTTCGTGGTCACACTTCCTTCTGAAGCATCTGTTTGAAGCCCAGTGAGAGGCTGACTACTATGAGTCTGAGGGAGATGTGCAGTGATGCTTGCAAAACTTCCCCCAGCCAGCAGTAGTAAGATTAAACCCTTGTCTAGAAAAAAGAAAAGAAGGAATTTATCCTCCATGTACTTCATATGTAGTCTGAATTTTCTGCTGGTCGGAGGAGAATGCCAAATACAATTCATATCCTCTGAAGGAGGAAATTTGGTTTAAAAATGAAAAGAGCTAGACATATGTTTCCTCTGAAATCAATAGGATTTATGCATCCCAATCTCTTTCTCATTTTTAGACTTTCATCCCACACAAAGCACTCAGCTATACCTTTATGACCAGATTCCCCTTCCTTGCAAAATCAACCCCTCCTTTTCATATTCATCACCAACAGGGATCAAGACTAGACTACAACCCAGCAAAGGCAGGCTTTGTGTTTTCCCTCTACATCTTTGTTTAGCTCTCTACAGAGCTCATGAGAAAGCCCAGGCTGCAGCCTTAGCTCAGGGCTGAATGAACAAAGGTCATCATGCTGCAGGATGGAGATTCATTGTCACAGAGTGAGACAGAGATGGGCAGCCAAGCTGGAGGTGGTTTGAAGAAAAGATACAGCACTCAGCTGTGCTCACCTTCACAGACAGTAATCTCACAGGCTTGCTCCTGACTGCAGAAAGCACTTGACTCTTGTCAAATGGTGGGAGCAGGATCTTACCCGTGATGCTTCTGTTGAAATGGTTTTTCTTACGAGCTGGGAGGAGGAAGAAGGACACAAGGGGTCACCTCAGCTGAGGTGGGCTGAGGTGGGCTGAGGTCTTCAATAAGCCATCTGATGATTTCCTTGAGTACCAGCTGGTTAAGCAGGAAAAGCAGATGAAAGAAACAGTGAGCAAGTGCCACTGTCTTGGCAAAATCATCTAAGAATGGGTAATTCAATAGGTTCTTTGTGAATTTCTTTGCTTTGGTTTTACTCATGTGCCATTATTATTCTCCTGTCACTGAGCAACCTCTGGAAAAGCACAATTAAAATAAGAAACAAACCCCACCTGATAACACAGAGGAACTGCTAGAAATAGGATCCCAGCTGCCATCTACTTACTTATAAAACCAATGAGATCTGCTCTTTCTCAGTCCTGCATTGAAGAGCTTGTGGAGTTGAGGATTTTTTTCATGCCTAAGAGGACATTCTGTGTTTGTACTGCATAGCCCCTTTTCCTCATCCCTCCTAATCTTTCTAGATTTTTCTTGCTTTACATTAACTTCTTATAGACAAGAATGCTGGCAGTGAGCATATGAAATTTCAAATGGATTGAATATGAGCTTCAAGAAAGAAAATACAGAGGTGTTGCAGACCTCAAGTCCACTGAGATAGCAGGTTAAGTTATGGAGACATTCACTCTTTGGGCTGTAACAGTAAATTGACAAATCTTTATATTGGATTATATGCTGGCATTAGGACTGTTGTTAAAACCCAGCACACAGGATTTCTCAAATTATTCCCTGATGAAAAGATTGGGTACTAGGATTTGAACTAAATGAGGTACTTCATTTGCCCAGCATTTAGTATAAACCATGGGACTCACTGCAAAGGACTGCTTCAATAGGCTCAGCAAAAAATACCAGCTGAAATTGTGAAAGACTGGCTCATGAGCAGTGGTTAAAGAGGACAGGACAGATGGTCAGAAGGAAGAGTCAGTACACAGTGAGCCCTGGGCAGGCTGGAAGGTTGGGCTAGCTAGGGAAGCATGAAGAATTGGACTCTCCTTTTCTGGAAATATTCATGACTGGATTTGACAGGGCCCTGGATATCTCAGCCTAGGCTCTGCTTTTACATAGACCAGATGGTTCCCAAGAGCAGGGACCCAGCCCAGACTTTCTGAGAGTCTGTGGATTCGAGCCTGAAATCAAATAGTCAGGCCAAGGGGAGGATTCTTCTTCCTTTGTCTTTGCTTTTATTTTTCTAGGTACCTGCTGCTGGCCACTGGTAGAAATGGCATGCTGAGCTGGGTAAATCCAATTTAAAACTGCATCAGTTTTTGTATTCTTATGATTCCTGTGCTGTAAAACCTCATTTTCCTTTCCAAAGAGTATGCTGTAAAATCAAAGTTCACATTGGAGGTAGGGTAACCTTTCGACATGGCCATGCAGTTATTTGGATAAGCTATATTATTCAGAGGAGTTGTTAGCTGTTGTCCAGAAAAAAAAATCAACAGAAAGCAGCTGGGAGTAAGAAGAAAACTGAGGCTGCATGTCCTGAGCACCACTGCTTCCATCACTAAAGCTGTCTCTTGCACATGTGAGTGCCTGTATACCACACACTGCTGAGCTAGAGAGGAGTGCTTAGCAGTCAGTCTCACTTGCAAAACCCCTGGCCCCAAAGGATCAATTCAGATCAATCTGAAATGATGGTGGGTTCACTGGAGTGCCTTGTGACTTACATCCATCCACCTGAGACAGCAGCTCTCTCTTTAATGGCAGCAGCAGTGTGTGGGCAGGGAAAGGGGCAGCAGAGCAGAAGGATGCCTGGTGCAAGTGGATCAGGCTGCACACACCACAGGGATGGAGCCATCCACAGTGACCCTCAGGCCACAGCACCATGGCCCTCAGCAGCCAGCACCACCCTCGCTTTGTTGGTGCCTAGGGATCCACACTGAGCTCCGTGAGCTGGAGGTGCAGCCTTCTCTTACATTGCCTTTATTAATAATACAGCTGCTGCAGTGGGTGGTAGCCTGGGCTCTGTCTGCTTCATGCTGAGGCCTTTGTCCTCATCTGAGTAGTGTGTGAAACAGAGATGTCCTGGGTTTGTTTCTGGGCCAAACAAAAGCCTGCTCCAACAAATGCCACTGTGGCTCACAGGCTTTCATCTCAGGACCTACCTGTTTTGTCAGCTCCACTTGCAAAGCCTGCGTAGCTCTTTGTGTTTGTTCTCAAAACAAACACTCAAATACACTCTTTTGTATTTTCTTTTCCATAAGAAAACCAGCGCAGAAGAAACCTGTGTGAACAAGCCAGGGGGAGCACCCTTTAGCTGTGGGAAGGCAACAACAACAGGAGCAGCACTTTCAGATTTCCTCACAGCTCTGTAGCAAAGAAGGGAGAGCAAAACAACAAACTTAATGTGGAAAGAGCCACTGGTGGGGTTTGCTGAAAAAATGCTGCCTGCCCTTGTGTCCTGTAGATGGTGGTCATGGCGAAACCAGGCAGGGACTCTTCTGTGAGCTTCCCCCACTCTCTCATGACCTCTCTTCTCTAAACCTAACACAGTTCCTCTGCAAAGTGCAGAAGTCAGCACTATACACTCCTTTATGAAGTTAAGGGGGGAAGCCTGGGTTTCTTCCTTGAGTCTCCCGGGTTACATGGAGCCTGCCAAGGTGCTGAGATAGCCCCAAACACACAGGAAAAATCTGCTACAAAGGTCCAACAGGGTCCCCCTGCAGAGTCTGTGTGAGCCCCTACTCTGAGCAAGACAGCTTGAACTTATCAGGGACATCACTCCTAGCCCTGGGTGCACAGCCACGAGGAGATGTAACTAGTGCTCTGCCTTGTAAAGCCCATGCCTTGTGTTTTTTGTCTGCATTCTCTGTTTGTCCCCTAACCTCTTTGAACTGTCTTTTAAAATGTCTAAACAGAAATGTGTGACTCTCACAGGATTACCATCCAAATTGTAATTATACCCAGACAGGATATTAATGTTGAAGGGCCAAATACTCGAAAGTTAAGAAACAATAGAATTTCTATTGCCTCTGCACTTTAATGCAAATCCTTCCCTCAGCAGCTGCTGTGGTTTCTGTTTGCTGCGAGTGGGAGAACACAGGGGCACGTTTTCTGGGTGTCCTCTGTAACTCCCTGCTGCTCCCATGAGGAGTTGAACACAGGGCTGGCTAAATGTGTTGGAGGTGTCTGCCTTTGTCTCTCCCGTGTACCCTGCAGCTGTGGGAGCACAATGCTGGATGGCCAGTGGGGTGAAAGAGCTGGTGGATGAAAAACACCTCAGCAGGAGCTAATGGTTTTTTCAAGCCCAGCTCACTTCTGTGTGAAGCCTGCAGGGGTGGTACAAGAGTGAGGATGAGAGTGAAGACTAGGAAAGAAGGACTTATGCTGGCTTTGCTCCAAACAAAACATTCTTCCAACTCAGGCAAACAGCAATGCTTGCGTGACACTCTCTTGGAACCTCTTTTACCCTTCACAACTCCTGAGCCAGTGTTTTTTAATCCAAGTTACAGAACACGTTAAGCAAGGACAGAGGCAGGAGGGGATCTAGCAAAGAGAAGTGAGGTCATGGTTCTGAGTGACTGAGTGCCACCCTGGATAATGGAGCTCTTCCTGCTCAACACTTTGGAAATGTTAAACACATCACTCTGTCCAAATGTTTTTCAGGCAGTCGCTGCTTTTCTTCCTCATTTTTTGGGTGCTTTTAAGTCCTTGCTTCAATCCAGAAGAACACTTGGACTTGTAGAAGTAACTCCATCAGATTTTGTCAATACAGCCATTAGTCTCTAGCCTTCTCAGATATGGCTAACCTGTTTCACCAAAAATTCAGTCTGGGGCAATCCCCAGGAATGTAAACTTTCAATCTGCAAGGTGAAGTGTTGGAAACACTGATAAATTCCTCAAATCAGGCTCCTGGAATGGAAAGCATTTGGCGAGCTTGTAAGAGGTGGAACTAATCCACAATACTTGAGAACAGAGCCTGTCTCTATAAATAATAAAAAGGAGCTGCTGTTATCTAAAAAAGTCAGAGCATGAAGCAAAAGTGTCCTCAGGGTATTTGGATACACTTGCAGGAACTGGCACACAGCTGGAATGGGTGTGCAAATGCTTCTCTGAGGCTAATGTGACCTTACCTGTGCTTTAACATGAAAGTCTCTGGGCTTCCATGTGCAGTGTGGGCAGCTGTATTGCTCCAGCTCTCCTCCTTCTGGGTAAAAGTGTGCAGAAGTGCATTACCTGAGGTCTGTCATTCCATTTGCAGAAGTGATTCAGGCATTCATGCCCCCGTGGCACAGATTCAAAATCTGGGTCACTAAGGTTCTACAGCACTGTGGGGGGTCAGGTTCTTCTACTTCACCTCTCAGCTGAAGCTCTTAAACTGATGTAAGTAAAAGTTTTAAATCTGATTTTATTTCTTTATTTGTTCTTTCTTTAAACTTGGGGAAAATTTGGCTCTGGTGTGTGTGTTCTAAAGGTGATGTGCTTAGTGCCCAGCAATGGTGAAAAACAGACTCAGTTTGAGTGCTCCACCTTTGGTTCCTGAAGCTGAGGATGTTTGCCCTGAACATCCCTTTCTGTGGCTGGTGGCAATGCTGACAAGGAATAATTCCTTCCTTAAACACTTGGGAGGGAATTCATGGGAAGAGAAAAGACACAGATCACATCAACTGTAACCAGCAAACTCCATTTTTCTTCAACAGCCTCCCTGGCACCAGGGCTAGAAGGTCTCGTGCCCAGTTGAAGGTCTTCTCCCACTTTTTTCAGCCAGCCTGGTGGAGAGACGGGCTGACAAAAAATGGTTCTGCAGACTCAGGGTAAGAGACCCCCCCTACTTCTTACAGCCTTCAAATTTTAGGGTGCTGCTTTCCAGCTGCTTGGGATTTTCCTGAAGATGATTTTGACTACATAAAAAAGTCTTGTTTTTAAATTTTAAAAATTGCCTTTTATGCACTCTCTTTCTTGTTGCCTTTTTTTTCTTCCTTTCCTTCCAGCATTTGGATTTTTTTCTTCCACATCACATTCACCACATCTTTGAAGTGGGAGGAGAGAAACTAAAAGAAAATATTTAATACCTCAAGTGTTTTTAAACCATTAGCAATTGGTAGAAGCCTGAAGAGGTCATCCCTGGAAATAATCCATCTGGTGAACTCCTTATGGATGTCACCTTTCCAAGAGCAGTGCTATTTCCTCATGAGGTGGGTGTACTTATTTATTGTGTTATTAAAGCTGTTTTCTTCCAGACAGCCTTTAAATATCTTCCCTGGGGATTTGCCAGGCTGGGCAGCAAGCCAAATGGAACCCCCTAAAGTTAAGAGCTTAGCTCTGTTGGACATAAACCACTTAACATTTCAAATACGACAAAACTGGTACATATCCAATTTGTTTGCAGTAGGAAAGAAATAACTGGCAAGTAGCACACTGAGCCCATCAGAGCAGACAAGCCATGCCATGGTGACTCCCCTTCTTCAGGCAAGAGCAGGGAGCTGCTCTGTGTCATAGCTACAAGCTGTGACTATGGACCCTTCACTCTGTTTGCCATGGTTCCAGAGAGGCCAAGACTGATGCTCCAAAATCCCATGCTCTATTGCTCCCATGGGCTCTTACTCCTGCTGCTTTCCATTGCTGCAGCAAACCTTCCCCCTGCCCTGCTCACAGGGCTTGACTTCTGGTGTTACATATCTCGAACGTAGCTGTTCAGAGCTCAAAGGGTGGTGCTGTCCATGATTCACTGTCCCCAGGCCAGGTGACAGCAGAGTCACACCTGGCACAGGTTCTTCCTCTTCTGGGATACTCAGACTGCTTTCATACAGGGATGCCGCCATGGGTTTTGAAGTTTTTTTTTCCACGGACCTTCAGTTGGATTAAACTCAGTTGCTGCCAAATTAGCAGAGTGCAACACAGAGGAGCAGTTGCAAAGCTTATTGGGGGACAGGAGAAGATTCCTTGGATTTCAGCTATCATAGATCCAGCATATAGGAGGGACCTCAGCAAATTGTGCACCCTGGTTCTCCCTATTGAGAGGAACAATACTGATCATCCGTGACTGAAGCCAAATGATTTAGGATCTGACAGTCCCAAGAGCAAATGAAGGTTTTGTCGGGTTTAATGTCTGGTCCAGCGTTTGGTGCAAGATACTTTGGTCTGTTCAGTGAACAGTACAGTGCTGAAAGGCTACCAGCCTGCCTGGACCATTATTTCTGCAGGGCCTTTCAGATAGCAGTGGAGTTTTCTCAGATTTGGGCTTGGGAAGGGCACATCCAGATCTGATGCCTCAAGACAGTAAAAAGCCCATTGCCATCCCCAACTCTGGGGCCTGACACTCCCTCTCAGCACATTGTGACAATAAAAGACACCTCCTATTTGGCAGTCCCAAAGCCTGGCTGCTTTCCTCACAGGATGGGACACAGCAATGAAGAGAAGCTGGCTGAAAAATCCTGCAACAGGGAAGAGGGGAAGCAGCTCCCACACTGGCAAATGTAGCCAGCATGCCAGATCCTAGCAAGAGATCAATGCTCAGAAAAGCAGGGGAAGAGGCACAAACAGAGACAAGACTGGAAACATAATCATCTGTGTTTTCCATGAATAAAACATGGCAGTCCTCACAGACAGAAGGTGCAGTTATAAGGATAATAATAATAATAATAATAATCTGTTTGGTCTCTGTTTCTTCTGGGCTTCAGGGGCTCATTCTGCAAATGGTTATTTGTATGGCTGGAACTGCTGCCTCACAGCTCACACTGCTCAGACAAACTCTGCTTCTCTCCCTGCTGGCAGCCTGGGTTTGCAAGTGTTCATGACTCAGCAGTAAATAAATGCCCTTAAGGTGAGCTGGAGCAGTAAGGATCCTTCCTAGGGGCCAGCGCTGGCTGGCTGCAATGGAAGGCAGCTCTCTTGCATGATCCAGCACTGAAGAGCTGCCTGGGGAGCAACAAGGAAGATTTAGGCTTGAGCAAAAGCCCAGTGGCCACCAAAGTAAGACTGAGCCACCATGCAGGCACTAAAGAGGCCTGTGTTCAGTCAGTCCTGCTGCTGCTTCCAGACTGGTGAGATAGTCCAAAAGGGCTGAGCTGGTCACAGGTTAGATGTGCACCCAGAGCACTTTGTGAGGACAGAGAATCCAGTGAGCTTCCCTCAAACAGACAAGCACAGCAAAGGCAAACAAGGGACAGCAGGGACCCTGTGCTGCTGCTCCTTGAGAGGGAATCCCCACTGAGGTGCACAGCCTTGGGAAAGAGTGGGTGTTTCTGCAGAGTAAGCCTCCGCTCTTATCTAATTACAGAAAAATAGAGGTGGGGCAACAACTGGAAAAGATCATGATGTTGATGTTAGAAAGTGCTGAGGAATGACAGAGAAGGGATCTGAGCAGGCCTGTCCTGGCACCAAGGCCCTGTCCAAGGACACTTTGCAAATTGAAGTGGATTGGCAGGACCTTGGGCGAGGGGTACCTGACTGCAGCCAGACTGTGAGCTTGGGGCTGTGCTGGGGCTTCAGTGCAGATCTGCTGGTCTGTGCACACCAGGGAACCTCTGCATCAGTTTAAGGCAGGATTTGAGGCAGAAATTTCTATCAGCCTTCCAGCAGCTTCTTCCAGCAGCTTCTTCCAGCAGCTTCTTCCAGCTCTCTGAAAAAGAGTTCAGCCTCCATCTTGAGCCAGTAAGAACAGTGAAATTCTTGCCCAACAGTTTCTGTGACAAACTGTAGTTGGTTTCCATGTAACTTGCACATTAAAGATACCAATAATAGTAAATATGTGAGTGGAAAGACAGAAACAATGCTCTATCTGCATTTAACCCCTCCTGTGCAATAGGCTCTGGCAGGATGTTGCAACACCTTTTTGAACCTCTCCTCCACTCTAACAAAATCTGAGTAAGACTTGTTTTCCCAGTAATTTGTGTATATTTATTGTGATTTTGTATAAATATAAATTAGTATCCATTCATTTAAAAGGCATGGAAGTGCTTTCCCAAACCTGGACTTTTAAAAGAATGTAAAACACATATTAAAAATTAATCCTTGTGGGTTTTCCTGTGCTCACTTCTTCTGGGGGGAAAGAAAACATAACTACAAAGCATTATATTTAAAAATTTAAAAAATCAATAACTACAAATATTTAGGCTTTTCCCACACCCCACCTTTCTTTCCAGAAAGAGTTTAAATGACTGAATATTGTGTGCTTTCCACAAAATAGGGGGATTTTAGTAAGACCATTAACAAACATTTAACTTTAACAAGTGCCACTATAAACATTTCTCTGAAATTCACCAGGGAACCAAGATTTTATCACTTTAGGAGCACTGCTTGGCCCTGTGGTATGCTATGATGCTGGATAATGATCTAATAGGCCTCACTGACAACAAGCTGGCATCCTGCCATGGGCATGGGAAACCACCCTGCAGCCTGGAGCATGAGAAAGCTTGCCAATAATGCCTCCTGATTTCCCAGCTAATAGAACAGCATGGATTAATGTGGCTGCAGCCATCTCATGCAAATAAGGCGTGAAGTAAAATGTCTGAGCCTGGACATTACTACTGACGGTGGATTTTGTCACTCCAATCACCCAGAAATGTAACTGGGAGTTGCTTCTTTGCTCCACATGCAAAATGAGTGAAGGTTCACCTATCATTCGTTTAAAAATACACTGGTTCAATACTGTTTTTTGGTTGTCCTTTGATAAGTAGTATTTCCTATTTGAAAAAAACCTAACAAAGTAATGTTATAGGTAGTGACATTTTTAAGGTAATGGTTTCTGTGAAATTCTTTATGAAGAGGGGATATTTCAATTTACTTTTATTTCACTTTTATTTTGAGACAGTTTATTCAGCTCACGAAGGTATTTTCTGTCATAGTAGATTAAAAGAGGAAGAACAGTATTAACTGAATTTGTCAGCATTTTACCCTTGCTCTCAGGTCTGTGATGCTCTGTGAGTCTTACTTGTCTTCATTTCCAGGACTTCTGATGGAAATTTCCCTTTGAAAGTGGGTCATATCAGTAGTGACTTTCTTACTTGTCACTTGCTGAACCAAACCAAAACAACAAAGAAGACTCTTTGCTTGAAAGTTGTCAAGATAAAGACAAGCTCTCCTTAATCTGTTACAAAGGCACACTGCTCGTTTTGCAGGCTTTGGAGTCCTGCTCTTCCAGGCTGGCCCCATAACAACAAACTCCCTTTTCTAGTCAAGAGCAACAGCAGGAACCTAGCTCCAGTCTCACCAGTCCTGGTAGCAGAACCAAGCAAGACCACAGTCTGACCCGTGAATATAGACAGCTAGTTTTACAAACACAAAAGAGGAAGACACTTTTTGTTGAAGAATGATCATTCTGATTGCTTGCAGCACACACTTTTCATGTGGCTGGGAGGTTTTTTTCTTAATGGCGCTAACAATAGCATCATGTAAGTTTTCTTCATATTAAGTTTATTTGTAAATTTAATAAACTGAAAAGAAAAAAAAGCAATCAAACCAATAAAAACTTAAGACAACAAACAATTAGGAAAATAGGAAGAAGAGATATGAATAGAAGTATTTATCTGGGAGCTAGAAAAAGAGGGAGATAATTGACAGTCTTCATTTACTAGTAAAATAAGATTTCTTATTATGAAACAAGAAACCTCTGGCTATTTTAGTACAGATGTAATTTTCATGGCTAAAAACATCCTTTTGTCTCACATTATTTGAGGTTGAAATTAACAAAATCAGTCAAAATACTTCTCTAGCCAGTGGTCAAACATCCACAAGATGAGTTGTGACTGTGCCAGATATATTAAACTTATAGGGGGCAGACTAGTCCTAATCAGGCACTCAACATCTCTGAGCTTGTCTTTTCCACCTGAGAGAATACAATAAGCCATTCACTCTTCTCTTACATCACCCCACAGTGACTTTTCAGTCACTTACCCACCTGGGTAGTTTTTTATTTTAATAAATAATAAGGATCAGAATAAGCAAGCATGTAAGGTTTCAATTAAATATTTAAAAGGCCAGTGCTGTGACTGCTGCATACTATAGCCACTTTCCAAAGTCCTTTAAGGACAGTTTTCATTCACAGAAGGTAAGCATGAGAATATATATGACATTGCCCTGAGTGCTTAAGAAAACCTCTGTGTTGATCCCTCGGTAGCCCTGAGATTTTTATCATTCAAGCTTAAGAAACTGATAGGAAGGTTCCTACAGCAACATCCTCCCACCCACCCACCTGGCACTTAAACATTAATAGGTCCTTTGCTGACAAGTGGTGATTTCCCTCTCCCCGTGGCATCTCTTCCAGACCTCATCATTGGAGCACACAGGTGCTTATTTTGCATGAAAAAAACCCCTAAATCCCACAAAATTGATTTTATTAAACTTTTTTTTTCCCTGGGCCTCAACCAAGCACATGAGATGTGTACCTCAGAAGGCAACACCTATAGAGAAATCTGATGGATAAGAGGAAATTTCCCTCCCCCACAACCCTTGCAGCACTGCTGTGCTCTTCAGCACAGAGGGTGCAGCCTGGGCTAAGAACCTTGTGCTCATCTGGTCCCTGGCACAACCTCCATGGCCCCTGGGGGGGTTCTGCCCAGGAATGAAAGAACTCACCCTGGCAGTGTTATGAGAATCCCCACTGCCTCTAGAGTTTGGTTATGGAGCTGCCTTTCCTGTGCCTTACCTCGCAGTGGCAGACAAAATGTCCTGCTGGGAAAGAGCAAGCTAAGAGTAGCTCTCTTGAGGGCCATCTGAGCTCTGATGTTCATTATGAAGACATCAAATGGAAATGTTTTTGAAAGGTGACTGTACCATTGCCGGGGGTGAGCAACAGGAGCCCTGTGATTCCTGTAAATGATGGCCTTGTGAGTGTGGCACTGTTTCCTGTCATCTCAAATGCAGAGAACAAGTTCTGTCTGATGGGGGACATTTTCAGCTCACAGTCACGGGCAGCAGCTGCAGTGATACAGACAACAAACCAGAAGGGAGAGAGAATAACAGTGGGAGATTTAATGAGATTTTCTGTGGTTAATTTGTTTGTGGTCCAACAAAATTTGGAACAAAGGGGAATGAAAAATCAGACGAGTCAGGTCGTCCCAGGGCATCTGATGCTACCACGAGCCATTTCAGCTTTGCTTACATAACTTTATTGTCAAGCACAGCATGAGGCATGTACATATGTAACACTGGGGCTTCCTGTTCCCAGGTTCATGGCTCCCTTAACCAGTGACATCAATTCATATGTTAAGGGAGAAAAAGGATATATTAAGGATTATTAAGGATTAGAGGTGGACTAAAGCAAAATTTGAGCTCAAACCCCATTTTAAGCCTGCAGTTCAAATCTTTCTCTCTTCCTGGTCAAATCTGAGTGCCTCAGGTTCTGACAACTGCAGTATCTGGCTTCACACCCTCACTGCTAATTTTGGGAGGATCTGTAGCTGTATTGGTGAAGTGCTTCTGTCTGAAAAGAAATATCCATCCAGGGTTCTAGTGGAACCTTGTTCTCTGATATAAAATCTATTTGACAATTNTTTTTTTTTTTTTTAAGAGTTGCTCAGCTGTCCCATCAGCAGAGAGGAAGGCTGTAATTTCAAGCAGCAGCTCATCAGATTCCCAGCTATCACCTACCAATTAATCTACCACAGACCTCTCATTTGGAGCCTTGCTCCCAGAAAAGGGCTGCCAGGTTTTGTCTGTTGTGCCTCCCTGAGGGGCAATCTAACCTGACAAAGGATCCTTCAGGCCCAGCAACATAAGCATCTTCAGTGGGGACATATGAATCAGCTGTATTCCCAAAATGGTCTCCAGACTTAAAGCTTTGGGTAGTTTGCTTGCATTACCTCCCTGTCCCTGTCTGCCTTTCTGTACAGAAGGCAAGAAGATGAACAAGCAGTACCATCTCTGTTAAATGCTGGAGCCAGGGACAACAAAACTATCCCCAGGACATCCACAGCAGAGCTGTCTGTGGGAAAGCAGCTGAGGAGTGCTAGAGCAGTGGAGGTCTGTAGCACCTTGCACTGGAGAAGATGGAAGGGTTAGCACAGAGGTCCTGGGAGGGCTTGAGGGGAAGCATGGTGCTGTGGAGAGGAATGAGACTTGTCAGGAGGGCCAGGAGGAGGAACTTTCCTTGCCTTGCTGCAGGGGACAGTGGTGGGAAAAGCAGCAGGGATGGCAGCAGAGACATTCTGGGATCAGTCAGCAGGGGAAATCAGGAGCACACCACTGCTCTGCTGTGCCATCTGTGATGCTGAGGAAACCCTTCAGTCCTGTCAATGCAGATGTTGTGCTGGAGCAGCCAATACCCCCACAGCAGCTGGAGTCCAGTGTGGCCTTTCCACCAGTGCTAACCTGTGGGCTCCCAGCCCTCCTCCAGTCAGGTTCCCTCTCTGCTGCTATGGCAAGCCCATTGTCCTGTGCAGCTGCTGCCAGGACATCCCCAGCCTGAGTGCTTTGGGATCAGGATGCCCCCCCTGAGCTCAAGATGCTCCTGCCAGTGCCTTTGCCTAGGTGTCCTGAAATCCTGCAGCAAGCACAGCCTGCACAGTCAGAAGGGGAGCTATTTAGCCTCGCTGCTCATTTACAATCAGAAAGACATGTGTTCCCTGGTGTCACGCTGTGTGAAGCATGGGGAGCCATCAGGGTGCATGCAACCACCCCCTGCCCACTTTGCCAGCTGGGGGATGCTAGGCACAGCGTGCTGCTGGGCATGGATGCAGAGTGAGATCCCAAGGAAAATGCAGAACAAGGAGCTGCTGAGTGGAGACCTCATTTCTGATCACTGGGGAATTTCATGCTCCATCAGTACCTCAGCCTCATGCACAGATGAAATATTCCGCAGTGCAAGAACCCCTTCATCGTATCAATCAAGGCAAGGAGGCTTGAACAAAGCCCTTTCTGTACTCCTGCCCAACAGCCCCGCTGCTTCTCAGGGTGAATGCCACAAACTAAACTTCATGGCTGAAGCCTTTTGCTAGAAGATAAATTTCATGCCTTTCCCAGGCTGGCTGTGGACTCATTGGTGGGGCTGTCAGAGAGCTAACCTTTCCCTGTTAATCTGTTCTCCATCTTAATAAGGGTACAACAAAGCAGGAGCACTCTCAGACTTACAACCAAGAATACATTAAAAGGCAGAGTATAAACTGCCTTTCTGCAGAGGCAGTGAGCATCCAGCACTGATAATGATATTGAAAGTGGGGATTAAGCAGCAAGGCGCTGAGGGAGCCAGCATATGGCAGCCCATTGACCTGTCCCATATGCAGCAGCTATTGTTCCTCCCCACTGTCCCGCAGCGGCCTACTCCTGCTTTTTTGTGGCACGAGGGCCAGGGCCAAGGCTGGGATCTGCTCAAACTTGACATTTACACATGAATTGTGCAACACTGCTGCACAGAGAGCCAGGGTGACCTGTGCCACGAAGCAGTGTCTCAGTAATGGGGCTCAGCAAGAAAAAAGCCCTGCAGCAACACTGGGGAAGTTGCTCTGGGTATGCTGGTGGAGAGGGCCCTATAGCAGCACTTGCTGGCTTCATGCTCTCTCGGGCTGTGCAGGATGGGGTAAGATCTGATTTAACTGCTGCAGTGCTGGGGGTTAGGCATGGTTGGCAGAGATTGTAAGAAATTAATTTCCAGACCTGCAGGCTTTATCACTGTGCAGGAGAATAGAGAAGTCTTTGCCCTACAAAAAAAAGCAGAGCAGTTTCTGATATGGGCTTGCCCTCAGCTCTGGGAACCAACCGTGGTTGTTTCTTTGGCTCCTGGCTGAATGGTGAGAGGATCAATCCAAATCACAATCACAGCCACACAGGAGAAGATGGTGGTTGCAAAGCCTGAACCAGACCTTCCCCCAGGACCCACTGGGCTGGGGTGTCTGAGGTGGAGCTGTCAGCTCTCACGCGTTGTGAAGAATCGCTCGACCGATCCCACCTTGCCGGGGCATGGCTGCAGTGCCACAGGGCGCTCGGCTCCTGGGCTGGGCCCCACCAGAGCGTTCAGCCCCGCTCCTCCCCTGCCTCTCCAAAGCCTGCAGCCCTCACCCTTTGTCACCACAGCTCATACCCGTCACTGATAGCACTGTCCAGCGAGTTGCACCTCGTTCCTGATGGTGCTGTGGGCTGCCCCAGGCAGGGGATAGAGCTACAGCTGTTCCAGCAGCCCCTTCAAATTCCCAGCCACCAAATGGCAGGACTTGAGGTGACAGCATCAGAGCAACAAAATCCAAACACAGATGAACCCCATGAGCAGGCACATACCTTTCCTCAGAGAGCTATTTGCTCCTGCATAGCTGACTGGTAGAAAGAAACCTCATAGGCAGAACTGGATTCCACATAATCCTCTATGAAAAATATATTAATATGTCTCCCTGCTTGTAGCTGTTCCTGGCAGCTTTCACACTTTAGAACCGCCAAAGGACTCCCCGATTAATTTAAATGATACAGCTATTTTTAAATCCTACAAGCCATTAATCCCAAACATGTTTTTTAGCCAGATCTCTACACATTTATTTGATTTCTATCTGAAGCCATAAACTAAGCCTTGCTCATTGATGAGATTTCAAAATTCTTGAGCCAAGCCTGAACTACTAGGCATTTTAAGAGCTTTTTGGAGCATGTTTTTTATTTGGCGCCACCTTTAACTGAAATTTTCAGACAGTCTTTCTCCACATACTGGGAGCCCCACTTTCCCCCTTATGCTACCACGACTGTTAAGCCAAAATTGCCACAAGTATGAGGTTATGCACACCAAGAAAAGAGAAGATGTCCTCCTGTCATAAGATAATATTTGTCATCAGGACCTGAATTATTCTGTGAGTCACTGGATATTGGAATAAACAACTTCCTTATGCTTGTGGCTAAGAGCAGAAATGGGCTTCCAGGGTGGATGAGCAATCTTCATTTTCATAAATCTCTGAAACTTGACTGGACATTACCCTAGGCAACCTGGTCTCATTGACCATGTTTTGAGCAGCTTCATCAGCTGCTGGTTGAGTCCCAAGCTGCAAAGGCTTCTTTCCCAGGAGAGACAGAGAGCACAGGGATGGCACTTACTTGCACAAAGCTCACACAGCATCACATGCTCTACACAAGCCCTGTTGGGGGCAGAACCTGCTGGCTTGGCCAGTACTCACAAGGTCACACAGCGTACGCTGGAGTTTATGCATGTCCCTTCTGTGCCCAGCCTGCCAGAGCTTTGTCTGCAGTGTACAGCATGGACATGATTTTCCTTGCTGAGGTCAAAGTTCAACGTAGGAACAGAAACACGATGGGATTTTCTTAGTGCATTCCTGAGGAAACTGGCTTAGAAAATTTTGGAAGAAGCAAGAAGAAGCATTTAGCAATCACTGTGATGTTTTCTACTCCGTCTGCCTTAAAACTATCCTCTCACTCTGAGTCACTCACTCACTCTTTCTATGCCTGCCTAAACCATAATTCCTCAGTTTCATTGTTGACCTGCCTTTCCACCCTTTATCTTCCAAAAAGAAATCACATCTGATTAAATCCAAAGGAGATCCCCAACCTCCAGGCCACTTTGTGGGGTGAAGTGGCAGAGAGAGACTGCTTTGCTGCCCACCGTGCCGTACAGTGCCGGCTGTGCTGCTAGGGTACCACTGAGGACCAGCAGCACTGATACCACTGGAAGGGAGGGGTCTGCACTGCACAAGAACAGGAGCTGCAAGCACCAGGAGCCACCTAGCAATGTGCACAGGATGAAAGGTAGAACAAGGAAACCTGATAAAACCAGTGGGGAAAGACACCTGGCTTCACAGAAAGACAGTCACAAACTATGGCCAGTGAAATACTCTCTTTCAAATCCTGGGGTAGCAAACAAGGCAAAGGCTGCTTGGGCTCCCCCCAGTGCTGCGCTTGCGGGCTGGGGTGAGTGCAGGGAGCAAAGCCTTTGTGTGATTTATCCATTACATACTGTATTAAGCCAAAGGCCAGCCTGTCCTGTGAGGACCGAGGACCTGTCAGCAGCTGAATGGGAGCATTGTGCATCAGCTGCTGCTGTCAGAAACCGGGTCCGCAGGCAGCAGCCGTCTGCAGCAGCTCTTTTCTGGCAAGGAGCACTGAAATTGCTCACTCCCTTGGTGGCATGCAGACCCTTGTATCTTTGTCCTCCCCTTGCAGGGAGAACTTTTCACCAAGGTCTGCGCTGCAGGAGGCAGGGATGAAAGTGACTTCTTAATGGCAAAGAGGCAAGATCCCATCAGCAGAACAAGAGCAAGCAGGGCAGGGCAGGGCCCTTGCTACGAGGCCTTAGAGAATGAGTGTGAAGGGAAGAAAAACAAACCCATGTAACAAATCCAGGCCTTTCGAGGGGTCACATAAAGGTTTGGAAAACAACTGATCCCTTGAAAACTATTTCTTTAGAAACAGCTGGGCTGAAGTTGTCATGTTTCTTTGGTTTTGAATATTGGGACAGCATATGAATATGCTCAAACCTCCAAGTCGATATACTGGAGATGGACTTGATGAGTAGAAGCTCCATGGTTTTGCCCTTCTTTCACCCCAGGTTTTACACTGTGTTAATTCAGATGATTCTTGTCAAGCCTGATGTGCACCATGAGGGGGACAAGAAGAACCAGGTCCCTGGGGACCCTTTGCTGGTGTCTCCTGTGTAGCAGAGATGATGCAACAGGCTGCACTGAAAAGGAAGAGCACTGCCTGGAAAAAGAGATTAGTAGGGAGCCTTTATTCTTGCTGTAACTCCTTTGAACTAACAGGAGTCACACCACAGATTAGTTTGAATCAGTTTTTTTTACTTGACCATCATTAGAAGGGAAGGTTGCTCAGGTTTGAGACACTGTGCTGAGACACAAAGACACTGCATCCTTTGTAATGCAAATGTGTTTTCTGCTTCAATAGGCCTCAGAGAATGATGGACAAAAAACATTGTACAGAGATGTCTGTGGCTTCACTCTTATTTTTCTGTGATGTGCAACTTCAAAAGAAGGCATTTTAATTTGACAGATGGACATTTAATCATAAATAATAATGTACACTGGTTCTTCAGTCAAAAGCACATGGCACCTCTGCACCTGTAGCCACTCTCCCTAACAAAGGAAGCCTCCCCTCTTCCAGATCATCCAGCCCATTTCTTTTTCCATCTCCCCAGAAAAAGCGCTTGCCCTTCCAGACAGATCCACCCAGCAGAGCCCTGCAAGCGCCTGTCACTGCTTGCATAGCAGGCTGCAGGGTGGTGAGAGATGTGTTTATCAGTGTGGGGTCCACTTCAGGAGCTTTGAAACTGCACTGAAAGCTGCTTGAATACATCTTGCTTCCTAATTGCTGCAGATGGAGTAGGAAATGTTACTTTGAGTGTTAGGTGAAAGGCTTCTCCTGAGTGGAAATACTATGATCTCCAGGCTACAGCTGGTTTTAGCCTGTTTCCCTAAGTAAACAAGGTTTATATGATCAAGCTTTGTGAATTCATCTGCCACTATCTACTGCCAATAGCTTTTCAACTCATTGGCCAACCATTTTGACAGGGCAGTGGAGTTTTAAAAGCTGTCTTTTTTTTTCCCAGGTTATGGAAATTAACAATGAAGCAATGGGAAAAAATCCTGCCAGTGTTTCTCCAGGTGAAAGGCAGATAAACTGAACTCTGATAGATATCAGATAACTGTTCTAGGAAGGATGGAATGGAAAGGATGAAAGACACTGTGAGGCAGGCAACTTATTCAATTACTCCCTGAACCGCTACAAAAACCTTCCTTTATGACTTGCCCCTACAAGAAATGGTTAGCAAAATTTTTCAATCTCTTCCCACCACAGGCCCTAAAATAGTGGCTAAGTTTTCAAAAGAGCACCCATGCTGCCTGAAAGACTGGCCAGAAGCCACTGGATGATGGGAACTCTGGAAGGTTCACCCTGCTGAGGGAGTGGATCTTCCCTGAAACTCTCTAGTTGAACGACTGTGGAGCAGGGCTTCTCTGAAACACCCTGGCTGAGCAGTGCAAAACAGTCTGGGGGCATTTGTCCCTGGCCAGCTACAGCACCTCACCATGTTCCTAATGGCCCTGTTGTGATTCAAGGTCTGTCTGAATATGAAGTGGTATGGGGACACTTTAAGGAATTGCAGGGTTTGGCTTGCTCTGAAGTCTTGGAGAGCTTAATTTTTCTTTTGGAGCAGTTGCCTGTTAGTCATGGTCATTCCACAGGGAGGTTGAAAGCCCTGGCCCTCCACTCACCAGAGGAAACCTGCCCACCCTATAGAGGAAAAACAAACATATAGTGATGCCAAATACAGGGACCTGCACACCCATTGTTTCCCACTGCTCTGCTCAGTGCCTCAGTAAAGACATAACTCAGTTTCCTTCCTCATCAGAGCCTTCATTCCTTCTCTTGCCTCTGCCACCTTTGCAGGACATGAGCATCAGAAGGCACACAGGCACTGTCTCAGTAGCAGTGCTGGGACAGTAGTGGGGGTGAGGGCACCTCAGTACTGGCCATACAAACTGGCTGGAAAAAGAGAACACAAAATACTGTGCTCTGTCCTTCCCTTCTAGCACAATCCTCTGTGTTTTCTGTCACTAAAACCTAGAAATGTAGTATATTTTCACCCATTTTGGTGGAGTTTAAACAGAGCATCACTACCAGACCATGGGATAGAAAATGTTGTGTCTGACATGCAGAGACCACAAGGCAGTGTTTACTCATGTCCACCTGCCCAGGGCCCTCTGCTGTGGTTTGTCTCACATTTGAATAACGAGGCTCCCTGGGGCAGAGACAACTTTCCAAGGTTGTGCTTGGCACAATGGAGCTGCAGTTGGGATTGGGAGTTATCACAATAATAGAGAATATAATCATGCTAAATTAAGTTGACACAGACATGACAAAGAGAAGAAGAATGAGACTGAGACAGAGTCTGTGTGCAGCATCAGAAAAAAAGGGGCTATTTCATATCAAGATCTGGCCAAACCTGTACATGTGGGCTCTGCTGCTGTCCTTCCCTTCAGAAGTCATTCAGCTTCTGAGAGTTTCTAAAGATGGACAACATAGACTTTTATAAGGATGAATTTACAAAGTGGTGAGGCAGTGACAACCAGAGAAATGTAGGCTGTGGACTGGGAAGGATGTGTGAGACCAGCCTCAGCCTAGAGCTGAGTTTCATTTTGGAAGGCACTAAAACCCACATGATTTGTGCTTGCAAGAAGCCTTGTTTCTGGTTTTAAAGGATTTAATTCAAGTCTGGGTCATGTTTTCTAGGCAGTCTGGAGATATTCCAGGGGATTCAATTTGTGATATTAGCGCTCACTTAATACTGGGGCTATGTGTCCAGCAGACAGGAAGCACCCTGTAATACATTGGGTCTGTGTTTAGAAACAGACTGAGGAGATTTAGAAATTCTGTGGATTTGCCTGCTTTTGAAGTCGAATCAGTACAAGCCAAAAAACTTTGACTGCAATCTGTAAAACCATTTCAGGGCTTTGTATTACTGTCATGGGCTTAAGGGAAGGCCAGGAATAGCTCTTCCTCAAAGTGACAGGCTGCTGCAGGCAGGCTTTGGCTCCAGAAAGGTCCTAACCAAGCACGTACACTTCTGTAACTGTAGGAGAAATTCAGATTTGCCTCCTGATGGAGATTCAGTTCAACAGGGTCTGGCAATCCTTGTAAACTATTCCTGGGCTGAGAAGTGCAGCACTGCCTCTCCTCCTTACCCTGCTACTGCCCCAAGGGGCAAAGCATCATTTTACCTACTCCCTTTGCAGATGAGAACAACTCATTCACAGCAGGAGGGGCAAATTGGTGACAAATAATAGACTAGGTGGAGCACCACGTCCACATGCATGATGCTTCAACACTGGATGCAGCATGGATATTTGCTCCTCTCATTGCTCTCTGAGCCTGCAAGCTCTGAGGGCATGGGGCTACAGAGGTGGTTTTAACTTGTCCTTTTAACAAGATGGTCTTCTGAATTGACCTTCTCCACAGGAGGAAAGGCTCTTACCACAGCTGTGATATTCCTGGACTAGGATGAGGGACTATGAGGAGCTTCCCTAGCTGTACGTGCTGCAGCCCACGTCTCCCTTGCATGGTGACACCAGCGTCCTTCAGGTCACCAGCAGAGATGGGGCCTTGCAGCAGGGCAATGGCACTTACACTCCACAAGCTCCCCATGGGCTGGACAAAAAAAGGAAGTTGTTTGTTGTCTCCCTTTGTGTTTTGTGTCACAAACCTTCTATTACATTGCTGCACATTCAGACTCTTATGTTGAGGGTGGTGGAGAGAGCAGTGGGAATGACACAAGAGCAGGAGGGGAAGAGGCTTCCCCAACAATGGAGCACACAACGTGGTCCTCATCATCCAGCTCCCTCTCATCTCCCTTTCTCCTTCTCTTTCTCACACATGCACAAAGAGGTTAATATTTGGTTAAAAAAAAAGAGAAAAAAGGCAAGCAGAGTAATTTAAAACACACATTTTGCAGCAAACCAGTGTTCAGTGTAAACAAAGCATTAAACTGAAAAGATCCATATGCACTCGTTATCAGTTATTGCATTTTTTTAAAGAAGGAAATCTAATACATTTAAAATAAACCCATAGCATGAAATAAAATAAACTATGGTCTTGGTTAGTTTGGTTTGGTTTTTTAATTTAATGAGGAAAAGAGCTCTGTGATAAAGAAATCCTTTCAGAAGGAAAGGCCTGGGCAATGGTGAACATGTCAGCCACATGTTGAGGGAAGATTAAAGCCTAACAAGAGTCTCTTTCCCACAGTTTTTGAAGTCTTGCAACATTTCTGTGCTTAGGATAGCCCAGAACATCCTTCTGGACAGAGGCCCCAGACCCTCCACAGCTCTTTGCAGAGAAGCCCTGTAAAAACGATTGACAAGTCCATAACACTTAGGAGTGGAGAAGACCTGGTCCAAACTGTGCACAGACAGACTTCAGGGGTTTGATACAAATTTTTTTTTTTTTTTAATTTTACAAAGGAGCCAATGGTAGGTAACAGCATAAATCCCAACAAGAGTGGGAGGAAGAGATTTACCTTCCAAAGTCTGATCTGACCATTTCTCATTTAAAAAGTTCCTTAATGATGTGGCTGGCACCAACATGCTACCCACATCCCTTTTATCCAGTGCCACAACCTGCTTGGGAGAGGAGAGAATTGCATATGTAGATTAGTTATCAGCCACAGATAAACTGGAAAATTCTCCACTTTTTTTTTACAAACTTTTCTTCTGTTTAGCATTAGTTCTGGTATTTTACATCCTGACATGGAGCCTCTTGGTTAGGTGTGTGGAAAAGCAGCCTTACCACGGAGAAGCTCATTGTTGGGCCAAGGCACCTGCACTGACCAATGGAGCAACTGCAACCTGGGCTCCTCAGTTTCTGCTGCTGGAATTGCATCCAGCAGGGTGCCTGGGGGCACTGGCTGAGCCAGGCTGTGAGCAGGCTGCACTGCTGCTCGGTTTATCAGAGCTTCCAGCCCGTGGCACATGTTGGCTTTTCAGCAGAGACCAGCCGGGAGGCACGATGGAAAGCAAGGCATGGTGTAACACACAGAGCATCACAGGGCTCTTCAGGAGGGGGCACACCCATCCCAGAGGTAATCTACTGATGATCAAAGAAATCACTTCTAACCCACTGTTTTGTAGCTCATCTCTGTTGGGCAGCAGGAAGAGAAGTGACCCTTTCAACCCAACAGCAGTAGCCTGGCATGCAAAGCCAAGTCCCAAAAATTGATATATGGTTTTGAATTCCACATTTACAGTTACAGAAAGTCCAGGCTGAAATCTCAAAATATGTTCACTTGCTCTAGTTAGCAGTATATTTTGTGTTCTGGTGAGAGGCTAAGGACTAACTGACAAGCTATAAAGTTCAGATCCAATTCTTGCCTGCCTTGGAGTTCAGCTGTCCCTCTGCTTGTGTCAGACTCTTGCACAGGTGTTGCACAGGTCCATCCCACAGCTGAGGTGCAGGGGGTGGAGGAGATGTCCTCTGCTCTGAGAGTAACCAGGGAAGGCTGAGGGTGCAGCCTAGTGCTGCTCTGCCAGAATGGGTCACTTGGGAGTGTTTGTGCCATGATGCAGTTCAGAAAGCAATGGGCATATGGAGTATAGAGTTATGGATATGGGTACATATGTGGATACAGACACAAATACAGAGGCAGTTCTGACACACTAGAAAGAAAAAAGGTGGGAAGTCTTTAGGAGACAGAAGGAGTCAGGATGGAGCAGATTTTTAACCCAGATGAGCTATCCAGTCTATCACATCACATGAGCCTTTAAATCTTACACTTCAATTTTATGAGTAAGCAGTCAGAGCCAGCTATGTCACCTGTGTTTTGTGGAAAATGGGAGCAATGAGGAAGATGGAAAGCAGGGAAGTGGAAGGTTTCAATATTGTCACAGAGTTAAATGTTTTGATTTCTCAGGAGCAGCCTTTTGGTGTGACTACTTTTTAAGGGTTATTATCTCTACTGTAACATGTCATTAACTAAAAGGAAAAAAATGACACAAAATGCCTCAGTCAAAAGAAAATGTTTTTTGATATCTTTCACAAAGAACTCTGGGGATTTTTTTGGTTGGTTTTTCTTTTACCTGTCATTCCTACCTGGAACAAATGGAAATTCTGAAGTCCTGAACCCCAGCTGAAGTGAAGTGTCTTTCCCTTTCACAACACTCTTGCTGTCCATGGAGCTCTGCAAATCTCTGGAGCAAGGAAAGCAATAGCTGGGAAGGCAACAGAGGGTGTCCCAGTCTGATGGCTTGATGGAGGTGAGTGGGAAGGGAGAGAGAGTCTACTCCAGATTGAGGGCCAGGACAAAGGAATGCTGCTCCTGCCTTTGCTGTAGGCAGCTGCCCATCCCTCTGTGCCGGCTTGCCCCTGCCTGCAGAGGCAGCAGTAACACTGTGTTTCCAGGATTAAGGGCCTCTGGAGGCACTGGTGAAGGGCTGCAGAATAACCAGCAGGGAAAGTTTTGTCACTGCCTTCAGATACCTGTTCTGTAACACCGTGGCAAAAAGCAGCTGTAAGAGTGGGAGTTTCTGGTTTAATATCTGGGGGCAGACATTTGCATCTGACCTCAGCCCAGAAAACACTTTTACACAGCATTGGTGTAAGTGGGCAAAGCTTCTGCTTCTTCTGCCTGTGAATCTTGGGTGTGAACACAAGAAGGGAGTGGAAACACAGACTCCCTCTTCATGTGACAAGTAAGTAAGAGGGTAATTTCCCCTTGCCCTGGTGACTGTAGGGCTGCCTGGCCCTGCAAGATCTGCATGTTCTTATGGCTTGAGGAAGTGTATAATCTTATCCTGAAAGAAAGTGGTTTCTGAAGATCCCCACCCTGGATTTTGCATGTGGCTGAAATAGTTGTCCTGACAGATGCTAGCAATTAGCCATGGAGAGAAAGCCTGCCACAGGGGCCAAGGGCTGTGGAAGCTACCCTGGAACTTTGGGGTACATGGACCCTGTCAATGGCCACCACATAATTCTGGATTAGATCAGGAGCAGGGCTGGGGCAGGCAGAGGGAAACTGCCCCTCTGACACCCCAAAGTTAAACCTGAAAAAGGCGTGCCCAACCAACACTCCCACTCCTCCTCCTCTCCTTCTGACCCACGTGTTGCCCCTGGGGCAGGAGTAGTAACAGGACCTCAGGGGCAGCAGTGCATAATTAGAAACCCTGCAGGCCTAGGGCTTGAGCATCCCATGCTGGTGAGGGCATTCCTGGTCAGGTGTCTGCACTGGTTTTGTCTGGAGCGTGAGAGCTCCATGAACCCCAAATATGGAGCTCTTCCCCAGCCTTGCTTTCCTTTTTAGAGGGTGAATCAGGAAAGAGGAGAGGTTCAGCCTCCTGACTTTATTGTTTCAGGTTATTCTGCCAAAACTGGGTGTTCCTGTGTCCTCTGAAAATGATGTTCTTTGAAACTGAGTGTCCTCATGTCCAGTTCTGGAAATCGTGACTTTTTGAAAATAATAAATGCAAAGAAAGACATTATATGTGGGACAGAGGGAGTGTTTCCTGGCTTGCATCCCCCGTGCAGTATGCCCAGTTCACGGGCTGTTAAATGATTTAGATTAGTCTCTCCCCTGGTCAATGGTTTCAAAGATACAAGAAGAGCTTCATCATCCCTGTGTGAAGGCAGATCACTCAGTTCAAGCCAGAATTTCACTTGAAAAAGACAGAAATTACAGTCATTCTATGAAATTCACCAGGGACCCCATTATTGTTAATTCTTTTACACGGAAGATGTTGGATACTCTGGTGGTGGGGAAGAGGAATCAAGAGAGAAAGGGAGAGAAACACAGTAAGCCTGGGAGAGACAGACATTTCCTAGCAGGGTTATTTGAAGGGATCTGGAAATTCCCTCTTAGCTTCCCCCAGCTAGGAAAGGAGGGGGACAGACTGAGGGACCAGTTCCTGACAGTTCTGCTGTGCTGTAAAATCTTACTGTCTCCTTGCTTTCTTTGCACACAAACTCTTGTCTGAGGCAGAGATCACAGCCCAGGTTATCTTTAGTGCTTGTCACATTCAAAACTTTGCTTCCCCCCTTCCCCGACTTAGTTGCAAATTGTGAACAAAAGAGGGCACTTTCAGACGGAAATGTTCGAATACTCACTCCACCTGCAGAAGGTCACCCCCATTTGCCCTGACATTTGCAATCAGTCACACCGAAGTCCTGCAGAGGAATATGCCTGAAGGTGTGCTGTGGAGGAGGGTGCAGGTAC
The DNA here is from genome assembly GCA_013400215.1 of Cisticola juncidis. Classification (NCBI taxonomy): domain Eukaryota; kingdom Metazoa; phylum Chordata; class Aves; order Passeriformes; family Cisticolidae; genus Cisticola; species Cisticola juncidis. The sequence continues at coordinate 461,440 of VXBR01001837.1, read as the reverse complement.
AGGAACATCATTCTGTCTCTCACTTCAATGAACGGGAACTTGCCTCTTTTTATGGACCTATTTGCAGGTGCTAACTGCATTAGCAGAGCCCCAGCGGGAGATTTCATTAGGAACAGTAGTAATAGGATGAGGAGTAATGGGTTCCAACGGAAAAGAGTGGAAATTTAGGTCAGATGTACACAAAAACCTCTTTACTGTGGGGGTCGTGAGGCACTGGCACAGGTTGCTCAGGGAAGCTGTGGATGTCCCACCCCTGGCAATGTGCAAGGCCAGGTTGAATGGGGCATTGAGCACCCTGGTCTAGTGGAAGGTGTCCCTGCCCTTGGCAGAAGGGTTAGAACTAGATGATCTTCCAGCACAAACCACATCATTTTTCTGGTCTATGATTTGTCATCTTCAAGAATACTATATGTTTTAAAGAATGCAGAAAAATAATAGTAATGAGTAAGGTATTTGGTATGTAATTTGCATGGATTCCTTAATAATTAATTAAACTTTAGCTAAAGGGTAAGTTAAAAGTCCAAAATGAAAGGGACTTAGCTGTATGCTTCATTCCCACCAGGAGTGTGAGAATCCCTGAAAACCGCTTTGGAAAACAAGGGAGGAGTATTCCTCCCCCACATATGTACTTAACTTTGATATGTGTGTGGGCCTCTCAAAAGAAAGAAGGGTGATATTGCAGCAGGATTTGGAACTGGAAAATACAAGCTGCAAAATTCAGGTGATGATGGTTCCCAGGGATCCACGCTGAAGGGATGCTCATGACAGGCAGTAATGACATGGGTTTGACTGTGGATCATCCATGAAACAAAGGTTCACGTCTGAATTACAAACCTTCCCCCTAACAAAAGGGGAGAGGAGAGCCAATTTCACTCCATTAACATTTATTTAATCAAAGATAGTAACCAGATAGGTGCATTTTCAAAAGTAGTTCAGGGCACTTTCTAGTTCACACACATTCCTCTACAAACCGACTGCCAGAGCTGTGCTTAGTGGATCATAACTGAACGCGTCACGTGGATTTCTAAAAGCCCTGTCCCTGGAAAGGGACAACTGTGAGATGCAAGCAAAAAGTCTGGCTGTAGAACTGTCAGGAAGACCCCACACAATAAAGCTTTAAGAATGAATCCTGCAGGATGGTATACATTTGGATCCACAGTTGAAAACCTTAATCCTGCAGAGGGTTACAGGCAGTGGCAAGCAAAAGCTGCCAAGAAGCATCTTGTTGAAATCTCTAACTGAAGCAGAAACTCAGGTTAGTTTCAGATGCCAGTTGAAAAAGAGAACTGGAAGTAAGAAACAGACACTTGTGCTAGGACCTTCATTAAACAGGCCCAGCTTCTAGGTTTGGGCTTATTTTAATCACATTCGTAGGTTTTTTTCTTTCAAATCTTTTCAGTGAGTATGTTCTGACATAGCCACAATGCAATCTGATGTTAAAAATATTAGGATGGTGCCAAACCAATTTGCAGCACATAAGAAGATTTATTATTGTATAAAAAAGAACCTATGAATATCTGGGAGGTAGAAAAACAGTGTTATTATAACCTTGCAAAAATTCTGTACAACCTTATCTTTGACATTTTTGGAGGATTGTTTGTATCTCGACAGAAGACAGCTGTTTCTGAAGGAAGTTTACTTCTGAAGGATGATGGAGAATTGTAACTGAACTTGCTTTGCTGCTTGTGGGAGTTCCTAGAACATGGGAATGTGAAGCAGCTCCCAAAGACTGGAACTCTGGCAGTTGTAAAAGTATTGCCTTTGAGAGTAACCAGGTAAAGGCATTGAGAAGCCTATCTGTGCTATCTTGTTTCTCTACCACCCACCTGTTTTCCTGCCCCTCATTATATATTCCTGAAAAAACAAGGCTGAGAAACTGTCCTGCAAAGAGGGCATTGTAACAAGACATAGCTTTTGCCCATTCCAGCACTTGGAAACTGTGTTTTGATTTATTACATGTGGTTTGGCAAATCTGTTTTTGCAAGCTGCAGGCGATTGTCTGTAGAAACCACGCTCCGAACACAGCGAGCACAGAGGCCTCTGATGGGCTCCTCAGAGACCACCGTGAGCGGAGCCAGTAAAAGAGAGTGCCAAAGGAAACATTTGTATTGCAGTCCAGGAGGAACCAGACCTTGGTTTTGTCAGTCTCCTCAGTCTTCCGCGATGGAAACCTCTAAACATGCTCATCATTAAGTCAAGGTAAACACACTCTGTATCTCCACTCCAGAAAATACAGACTGTGCGCTGGCAGATCTACAGCCCTGGACTGTCAGCATCCTTGATACATGGCTCAGCCTCTTCTCTGGGGAAAGGAAACCTCACGCCACTTGCACAGTAGCTCATGCTACACACGCCAGAGCAGTGCCCAGGAGGGCAGTGACTTGGTGCCTCTGACATCACACAGGACTGAAAATTTCACATGATGACCTCTGCCAAAACAGTCCATGCTCTCAGCCTCATCATGCACAGCAGGTATTCACGAGCCCTACAACCATCCTCACTCCTGACACTGTTTCTGCTTCCCTGTTGAGGCTGGACCAGTGGAGGCAACAGCCCTGGGTGGGGGCTCAGGAAACACATCATGCTTTTTGGTTTGCTGCCTCTCTGGAAGTTACTGGAGAGTGTATGAGCAGAGCAGCCCGTGTGCACCAGCAAACCAGGCATGAGCAAACCCCATGTACCCACATTAGAAATTATGTGGATGGATAGTTTTCCCAAGCTCCAGCCAGCCCCAGGGAGCAGGACCTGCCATGGCACAGCATATTTATGGAAGGGTAAAATTCCTCTCTCTGCAAGTCAAGGCCCATGCAACATTCAAATCCCACTGAAGTGTATCCTGATCAAAGACCTGGGGACAGCATTTCAGCTCATTGTGGAAGACACACTGAGAAAAGCCATGCACCAAGTCTCATACTGAGATGCCCACTGATGATGATGCTGACACAGCATCATCTGTCCTTGATCCTAGCAGGCTGCAGGGTGAGTGAGGTTGCTCATGTGTATATATTCCCATATGTGGGAACGGAGTCTTCAGCTGGTGCCACTTAACAGAGTTTTTCTCACAGACTTGACTAGGATTTTACTCCTAAATCTCCTTAATCATCCCAATACACTCCCACATGCCATTTTTTAGGACTAAGCAGAACAAAAAATGAAGGGTCAAGGAAGCCACAAATGCAAGAATCTCAGCAAGGCACAGGAGGCACTGAACTACAATCCTAAGTAGTAGCAATGACTTTGTCTGCTCCTGTATTTGCTATTCTTATAGTTAAAGATTATGGTTGTACTTTTTAGCTAAGAAATTACTGTATTTTCTATAGAGCCAACAGCTGAACTGTGTCTCAGCAGTCCCTGTGAAGTGCATTAAATGTTAAGTCATCCTTAGCATTGCCAGTCCCTGGGAGTGTCTGGGTGCTTGATGTTACCAGTGGTTCTGAACACAGAGCTGCGCCCTGCTACATGGACAAAACCAAGAAGAGAGATTGTGTTCAAAGTGTGCATCAGCCTCCACTCGAGTGCTTGTTCACATGACTACTGCTGGACAACAGCAGGATCATTGCAAGCAAAAGGTGACAAGTCCAAAAGAAAAAGAGGCACTTGTAAGCAGACCAATGAGCCTTCTGAAAAGTCGGGAAAATGCCACAAAAACATTGTCTGAAACACACAGCCACTGAACTCCCTTTTGCAGAAAGTCCCTGTGTATGTGAATAACTTTACCTGCAGAAGAGAAGTTGCTGCCCAGAGGACACATTCTCCAAACACGGTGCCCTGTGCGGCTCCGTGAGCTGTGGGCTGTGTGGGGCTGAGGGAGGAAGCTGCTCACACGCCCCCGGCAATCTGTCATCCCCGGGTTCAGGCTGCTGTGAATAAGTGCCAGCACCACGCACATTTAATTAACCTTTCTACAAGTTGTAAGATGAGCCATCCCTGTTCGCCACGAGATTTATTTTCAGCGCTGCACGATGGCAATAGAAAATAGACTCAGCAATTCAACAGGAAAGGCAGCAAATACGGGCAACACGGTTCCATTATTAACACAATGTAGTGCTCGGATTTTTTTACAGTCTCCTCTAGCAAATTTATTCTATTTCTCATACATCAAGGCACCTGGAAAGTCCTTGTGTCATAGTCCTTTCTCCTTAGCACACGTGTGAAATGCGCTCATGCCCATGAAGCAGAACTGCAGCGTCAGAGATTCACAGATGTTCCGCCTGCACCATATGGCGCCTTCCCCATCATTCCCCGCAGAGCTGCTTCTCGCTGAAAGTCAATGTTTTCCCCACACATGGGCAAGCCAAATGGAGAGGCTATAAAAGGAAAAAAGGAAGAACAAAACACCAGCAAATCTGAGAAAACTGGTCTGAAAAAACAACCCATAAAGAGAGCAAGTAGACTTGGCTAACATTGGGCACACCAGTGTAAAAAGCTGGGTGCACACTCTTTAGTGCACTGTGAATTGAAAGCACAAATTAAGAGTACTTTAGATGATATGCTAAGTTGTATCCCAGCCACATACTATTGTCAGCTTGTACTCCAGCATTCAGGCACTTAACCACAGAGGGCTCTGGAGAAATGTCTTTTTATAACTGTGTTTTGTCAGAAGTATGGAATATTGTCAGCACAGCTTGCAAATATCATTACTGGGAAATGTAGAGTATTTCTACAGTATCTTTCATTTAAAGTCACTCAGTACATCTTTCATTTCAATCCACCCAGTGCAGTAAGGATTAATGCATTTGAAGTTGTAAAAAAACCCAAGCAAACAGAAAACAAATTATTTAAAATAAGATTTTCTAAGTCCTCAGCCTTTGTGACCTAACTATGTCTGTCAGTCATATAGACATGTTCAGAAATATTTTCTAAGACAGCAGTGTCAATAAAACATCTACGGTAAATCCTGTTTGACCTTTCTGGGGTCAGTGTACCCAGCTCCCAGCTCCAGCTGGGCAGGCCTTCCCCAGGAGACATACCCAGCCTTGCTTTGCCCATTGCTTTGGGCCATGCTCTAACAGCTTTTCATAAATATGCTCCTGCTGCTAGAAATAGCCCTCTAGGGCAGGGTGCAAAGAGCATCAGCTCCAGTCAGAGCTACAAGCTGAGCATAAAAAGCAGCTCACACCATTTCCTCCAGCTCCTGAGTTTTCCTTTGAGAATGTGCCATCCGCAAACTGATCTAATCACGAATCAGCCCAAACTTACTGAAGCAGAGAAATTTGGCTAGGAGCAGAAGACACAGGCCCATTTGAAAGCCTGCAAAGCTGCAATTGTGCCATATGACATGGAATAGTGATGTGGGATTATTTGGGGGGAGGTGGTAAAACCCTTCAGACCCCAAGCAGCTTTGGATCTGATGAGATCACAGGTTCTTCATATATCTCCTGAAAATATGGCAAAATAACCATTAAGGAAAACACTCCTAATTGAAAGCTGCACTACCTGTGCACAGTAGAAGAAACATATACCTGGTTCTCCAGCCCATGCAAACAGAAAATCCACTGAGGTTCACTATGTATATAGACTCTGATCACCACATCCTTTATGTGTGGGCACATTTTTTTACACAGGGCGTCAAACAGATTTCAGAGAGACAAGTCGTGCAAGTTTGAGATCGTTCCCCATTGCTGCTGGTGTGACCGAGTCAAAGGCAACAAATAACATTTTGAGGCCAACTTTCAGGCATCTCAGCCTGAATCAAAATGCCTGAATCATCCCATTTCACATTTTCACTGTTGTCAGCTTCCATGGCAGAGCCAACAGAGTGACTCTGGTGCAAAAGCAGAGCGATAGCCAAGCCCCCAGGCCCCCCACGCACACACTATCGGAGGGAACTGGTACCAGGCTCTGCTGTGTAAACAACCAGGGCAAAGGAGAAGGAGGTGGTGGTGGGGTTAAATATCTGCTCTCTTTTACGAGACCACCTACAAAATGTTGCAAAGGCCCAGCAACAAAAATAATCTGCCACAATTCCAGTGTTAGGCAAAATATAAACAATGTAAGTGCTCTGTTAAAGAGAACATCTGGGGAGTTGGGAGCTGCACAGATGTTTTCACAAGTTGTTTTTTAAGGAAAAGTAACCCTGCTAAGTTTTCTGCCTCTTCCATCTTGTCTCTCTTGACTGTGTTTATCAAGCCAAGATATAAACACATTAAAAAACCTTTAGAGGGCCATCTCATGCTGTATTATTAATTTGGAATTGACTGAGGGTTTGCAGCTGGCTTCAGTTTGACCCCTGGTTCTTATAAAGTCACTCCACACAAATAATTAACCAGTTTGTGTGTTGATTGGATTTTGCATGGATAAGTATACACACACACACACACAGACACACATATATATGTAAATACACACACATATGTATGAAACAGTTTGCTAGAAATGACCATCAAACTTCGCTGAGATCACACAGGCTGGCCTGGGGCCCTGCCTGGGCAGTCAGGAGAGTGGTCACAGTTTTGGGATTCCTTGAGAAAGGCAGGTACTGGATAGAAGAATCTCTAGGTGAGGGAAGTTTATTGAGGGGGGGAAGTACAAGGGGTATACTGCTTAAGGCAGTTTCTATTTTAGCTTCAAGCTCCTGTAAAATGGAAAGAAGTTTGGTTTCTTAGATTTAAAAAGCCCTCTGTTTTTGCTGTGGCTGGCCAGAGACAGGAGGCACACGGGCGCTCATAGCTTAATCCGCAAAGGCCGTGTGGCTCCCAGCTCCTTTCTGGGCAAAGCCCCAGCTTCTGGCAATGCTGTGCCAGCAGTGATCAGCCATGGCCTGGGAGGATGCAGAGCAGAGCAGGAAGGGAAGAGCCAGGAGGCATGGGAGGGGGCAATGCCTGCCACCATGGGATGTGTCTCCCCTGGGTGTTGCACTGCCAGGCTGTGCCTGTTCTGTTCTCACCATGGACACTTGGAACAGAAGATACAGTGGGATATGGACAGGAGCCACCTTGATAGAGCCTTCCCGTCATAAATAATGTTTAAACACAGCCCTCAAAATAAACCCCTTGTTGTTTTACACCAGAGTGCATGAGGCCTGAGATCTGCACTCATGCCTGCTGGGCAGGAGAAGGTAAAGGAAGCCCCCAAAACTGCTTTGCTATTCTTTGATAAATAATTTGTCAGAGCAGCAAGGAATCTCTAAAATCTGGGTATTTTTCTCCTGCTTATTTTCTATTTTAAAATCCTGGTGCAATCACAGTGAATTGGAGATTGCAGGACACTCCTTATCTCTGCATCGTGGCCAAGTGACAATGGGATTTGCCCATCTGTACCAATCTTCTGAAAGTGACTAAAAAGTCACTGCACTTCACTCCTCCCAAAGGAGCAAGGAAGAATCAATTCAATTTGCAATCGGAAAAGAAAAATATCCCTTTCTCTCCAATTTAGGCATAGGAAGAAAAAAATGAATTCTGCTTTGCTGACTGTACTAGGAAAAAGAACAATCTCAATCTCTCTCCCCCTTTGTTATTTTATTCTGAGGTGGGTTAGGCAGTTTTGCATTTACCCTGGTGCAAAGCAAAGTAGGATCAGAGGCTAAACCAGTAAGATTTATTTATGGTGGTGGAGATAATTTATCCCCAGAGATACTGAGCAGCAGGACCTTTGGTTGGCTGAGACCTCCTGGCTGTTTCAGACCACATGCCTCCCTGATCCCAAGCTGCATGTTTGAGTGAACCCCCAAAAACTCCAAGGCAAAATGAAAAAAAATCCACAAAATTTGATCAGGTTTCATCAGACCTCTTGGACTTGTTCTGTAAATGTTCAAACAAGTCACTGAATGACCCCGAACTCCTTGTTAGCAGGGTCCTTCGCACATTTTATGTGGCCAGGTATGCTGGCATTCATCTTTTCTGCCAGCCTTATGTGGGGAGGTCAGGTCTTAGCATCACTGACCATGGACAGTTACATTCCTTTTGCAGAACCTGGATGGACTCAGTTCGGTTTAGTTTTGCACCAGGGACAGGGATGGCACCTTTGCAGAAGCCCCACGGAACGGAGGTTTTTGATGTAGCAATTGAGGGATGGATCTACCCAAGTGCATCCAATGGAATGATAACTTTTCCACCTGAGGGATCATGGTGTGCTCTGTCTGGACCACATGCTATAATGATAAATGATGATTTCTTCCTTCTTGCCCCCCAGCTTTAGGGTGGCTTCCAGTCAGCCTGTGAATTTCTGTGTTCCTGGGGCCTGTGGGAAGATGCAGAGAAATTAATTTTTTCTTTTAAATCTTTAAATGGCAGCTATCTAGAGAAAGGGACTGTGCATTTGTTTGTGCCATGCCGAGTACAAAAAGGGCCCAGAGCTGAGGGCTGGTGCTGGGAGCTGCTGCCACCACGGGAACAACAACCGGTGGCAGCAAACAATAGCCTTTGTCTGCTAACAACAGCCTGCGATGGGGGCAAGCAGCTCGGCTCCTTGGCTCACTTTCATTTTAGGAGCACAGAGCAAAAGAGATCCTTCTATGGGCAGAGGGGAGGACAAAATAACTAGGGAAATAAAGTGATTCACAATTCTCAGTGTTGCTCCCTCATTCTACTTTTTAATGGTGTAAGTTAACTGGTGGGAAAACCTGATTCCCACTAGAACCCTCAGCTTATTGTTTTCAGGCAGCTCCGTCCTCCACCTCCCAAAAAGTAGGTGCCTCTTCTAGTCTGGAGTGTGCTCATGAACCAATTTGTAGCTCTGCTCAAGGAGAATTCTTCAGATGAGTTTGCCAGTGCAGCAGGCTCTCAGGCCACCAGCTCTGGATGTGTTAGACTGTTCATGGAAGGTGACAGAAGCTTCGTTAAAAATCCTCTTTAAAATCCATTTGCACTCCCAAGTCTATGAGAAATCATGGCTCTGACCTCAGGGAAGCTGCATGATGGGTGAGATGGGAGGCAATAACTAACAGAGTTAGTTACAGAGGAAGGTGACATTTGCACTAATATCCTACCAGTGCTATTTCAGGCAATGCAGGGGTTCACTGGCAGTACAGCAACCTGATTTGCATGATAATCTATGTGCTCCACACTTCCACCAGAATAATTTATTGCTTAATTGGATGTAGTAAAAATGGAGGTATCAGCATGTCACATCGTTAGTCTTCCAGCCACTTACTCCCTGTGGTGCCCGTCACAGCCCCCACTGTCCTGCAAGGAGAAAATGCCAGTGGAAAAGGGTTCCATGTAGGGGATTCAAGCCAATTCATTCAGAGTAACTGGGGTTCCATGGAAGGGGCTAAACAAGAGGGCAACCTGAATCTTTGCTCAAAACTCATCCCTGGTATCAGGATTTGATTCCTCTTCTCCTTTTATATAGCTTGTTCTTGCACTTTGCCTCTTCTGCACCCTTTGTGGGGCTAACTAGACGGACATCAGAAAATTATGAAATTATTAGAGAAAACAGTTTCTCTAACAAGCTTCTTGCCAAGTCTTCTTTTCATGAGTATAGGGAGACAAACAGCTTTCCTTATAAGCAGCCCTCCTAAATCTAGGAGTCAATTCAGATCCTGGTTGTGCCCAGTACTTTCTCTATAACCTTAAGAAATCCTTTAAGTCCATCTCTAACCCATGGGAACTGCAAAGTTTTATCATGTTCTTTCTAATAAAGAGCCATGAAACCTACAAGTTGAAGCTACTGGGGATGTATAATTTTGATTTGTATAATGTCACTCCAGCCCTAGATTGGGGGAAAGCTCTCAGTCTGTTTCTCCAAACAGAAAGTAATCCATGCTATTGTTTTTTGGATTCATCTTTCTTTTTAAAATACAACCACAAAACTTCATGTGAATTTGAACCTAATCCTCAAAAACCCCTGTGTTTGGACAGCTGAGTAGAGACCCCAGTGAAGATTAGTGGCATGTTTCAGGCGGACGACAAGCACTGACCAGGGACTCGTCTCATCCATGAAAAACACCTGCTCCTTTGAGGTTCCCCTGCCTGCTGTGAGAAAAGGGGTAGGCAGCAACTCCAACTGGAAAAGTACAATTCAGGAAAGCTTTTTTCTGCTCTTGTAGCTGATTTTCACATGTGTTGTATATTACAAAGGATGTGAGTTTGGTGTTTTCTTGTTTCTGATATAAAGTGAAATTTTTAAGTATTATCTTTATTGGACTCAGCGGATCCCCAGTTTTCATACAGGGTCCTGTGTTAGTACAAGACAGGGCTCAAGAGCTTATTGTGACCACAAGAGGAATGAATGAAGGATACCACTTTGATTTTAGCATGGGTTTTAATACCCTGCTAAGGAGCTCAGTTCAGATTTTTAGCTGGGAAAGCCTTACACATGAGGCTTAGCCCAACTAAAAGGAGAGGCAGTCTGCTGCAGTCCAGGAACTGTTTTCCATGGTATTTTCAGAAGGTGCCATGTCAAAGAAAAGCAGCAATTTCAGGCAGTGCCTGACAATGAGCTCTGGGGCAAAGATGGGCTAAAAGAGTCCGGTCCGAGCTCTTAATTTATTAAAACCATCTTTTGCTGCTGTAACTTCAGAAACCATCCTGCTCGCACATGCTTGGGCCCTTTGCATGTTCACTGCCCCATGAGCTCTGGGGTTTAGGGGGCTGTGAGGACTGTGCTGCTGGGACAGCAGGGCTTGCCCACAGGTACTGTGAGAAATAAAGAAGAAAAGAAGTGGATTAACTCCATTGTTTGAGCTAAGAGAGGTGGGAATATTCCCTAATGCTCACAGAAAAAGATAAAAGTTTCAGCTGCTCTTTTCACTGATAAGCACATGCAGTTTCCTTCAGCAGGAAATGCCTGCAAAGTGCTTGGGAGAGCAGGTGACTGTCGTGGCTGCCAAACAGGACCAGGGGTTTAGGGAACCTGCTTGGAAGACACCATTTTTTCCACGTACTGTTTCTTGCTTTTATTTTGGAAGTCTAGAGAGTTTAGTCAGTGGCTGTTACTGCTGTGATCTGTGATCAGCTGGTGCATCTCCAGTCTCCTGGGAAAGGATTTCTAATGAGGATTGAGGCCCCGGGGCTACTATGTGAAACAGAGACTGCTGCAGCATAGCAGAGTAGATAAGATCAATAGGAAATGCAGATTTGCAACATGTTGGAAATATGACAGATTCCACACACACCCTGGGGAAAAGATTTTTAAGTCTTTTAAAGGAGTGGCAGAAAGACTGTCTCATATAAATAAATATATTCATATATGTAGGTATGTGCACAGGAGTAAGAAACAATCTACCACCTCATCTCTAAAATATTTGCTGAGGATTGTGGAAATCTTTACCGGGTTGGTCCAACTAAATCAACTTTTTTTTACTGCAGAAGACTCACTGGTACTGACCCACACCAAAAGAAGTCTTGATAAGAAATGGGAAACAGTTCCCAGCAGAGCATTGCTGCAGAACCCATGCAGCCAGCATGGCAGCTCTCTGCAGGGCTGCATCCCAGCTCAATCCCTGGGCCATCTTCAGCTATTGTGGCTCCCAGGGGCTGTTGGATCAGCCAGAAAAGAGAGTTTGGGTCTTCCCTGTCACTTTTACTTTCCCAGCATATTACAGAGCACTTGGCAGGCCAGATGATGTAGGGTGAAATAATAAAGTATGAACAAGAAGTGAGGTTTTTATCAGCCAGGATGAATGATTCTTGAAGGCATTCACTGAAGGATGCTGTAAAGCTGCCACCTGTAAAATTCAGATCAGATCTTCTAAATCATCCCTAAAATTCAGCCACACATTACCCAAGCTGGTGGAGTAAAAACTGAAGTGAAAATCCTGTTTTACAGAAATAGACTGACTACATCATTGTGATAGTTGCTCCTGGGCTGTTAGATTTGAAGTCTAATGCTGTAATGTACCACAAACACCATGAAGAGTAATTCAGGTGTTGGCCTTTTAACCTGGTGTATCAGCATCTGCTTCCTGCTGCCTGCTGTGTTCAAGCTGCAAGAAACACCATTACTTGATCTACTTGAAATGTATTTAAAGTCATGCTCATGCTTTTTGTCACCTCCTACAATGAGTTCGTTCCTGCTGGCAGGGAAGCTGCATTCTTCCTAATGCTGAGTGCAAGAAATAACTGTTACCCATAAATGCCTCGTTGGAAAGTTGTCCCCTTCTCACCAGAGTCCCATAGGAGGAAGGCCTGGTGTTCTCTAAACTCCCACCTGACTGCAGATCCAGCCCACTGCCATGTGCATGAGGAGGGGTGATTATCAGTTTGGAGATACTCCTCTGGAAAATCTGTTTCAGGGAAAGTCACTGTCATTGACTGACTTACTGAGATCAGAGCCTGCTCCTACAGAAATGCTGGTTTTGTTATGAGAGGGGTGGAGCAAATGACTTTGCATCTTTCCCTGATGTGAGCTGCAGATAACCTGGTACATCCCAAGGCAGATAACCACCTCTCCACTCCCTCACAGAGTGGGTACCTCCATGGTGACACACCCAGTCACCACAATGCTGGGTGCACAGTCCATACTGCCCTCACTCTAGCCGAGGTCAGAGTGCTGGCCTGGACACCCTGTAGGAAGGATATGAACTGTACATCACAGCCACCTTTGCCTGCAAGGAAAGGCCGGAGCAGCTCAGCTCTGTCAGCAGCCCAACCCCCTTCAGTGTTTGGGTTGGGGTTGGAAAGGTTGGTTCTGCAATTAACAGCTGCTGACGTAATTGTCATGATTGTGTTATTACTAGCAAAGGGACTAATGACTCGTCCTCTAACGCACATAACCAGCTCCAGCTTGGGGAGAAGTGCTGCCAGCTCGCCTGGCCTGGCTCCCTGCTCCCGGAACTGAAACTGGCATTCCCGGGAATGCCGGGCTCCTCTGCGGCTCCCGGCCAGCCGCCCGAGCAGGGCGCTCACGCCTGGCGAGCGCTCCACACACATCTGTCACATTTCCTAGCAGGAGCTGCAGGGATGTGTCCTGCAGCCCTGCAAGTTGAATACTAACTGCAGCAGACAGTGCATTTGTAGCTAAAAATACCACTGAGCAATTTGCCTGAGAAAGGAGCCCCTTCTCCCTGGCTGGCAGCCAGGTGACTTTGCCTCTATCGCCACTGCTCAAGCTGTCGTGTGCAATCCTTATGTAAAACCATTCCAAATATCAGAGAGTGATAACATTGCCAGCAGAGTTTAAACTCCTGAAAAATGGAAGCTCTGGATGCTAAACCCTGGCACAGTAAAAAAAGGCCAAAACATATTCCTTCACTGAGATGATGAAAGTGTGGCCACCAGCCCAGCTTTACACATTTATGGTGCAATCTCACACTGCAATCTCTGTTCTTTGAGGATGTCTGTGACTCAGGAAATTGCAAGTGAAATCTCCATTCTGTTGTCAGATTACTATATGGTCATAGCTTGTCTCCTGTATCAGTAATAATTACAATACATGGCACTTTGGCAGAACTTTCTGTCCTGGAATTTCGAAGCCCCTCAATTAAGCTTCCTAACACAGCTGAGAACCTGGACCAGGAATACACTCTCTCAGTTAATCATTAATGAGTTTGGAGCACACCATACATAAAGGTTAAAAATAACATTTTGTGAATATAATACCTGATCTTGATAATACAGGCAGAAACAGTCTAATTCACTGCTGAGCAAAGACCCAACATTAGAACAAGTGTGAGGCTGCCTCCTACAATCCCACTGTTTCCCACCTCTCCAAAGCAATGGAACAGTAGTTTCATGAGCACCTGAGAAGAATTAGGGAAAACTTGCTACTTATATCACCTTTCAGGCATGGAGAGAGGGAGTGCTTTTTTTTTTTTTTTTCAATCTGCTTTTTCCTGCAAGCCACCTCCAGTGAATCCCATTGACTGTTGCTCCCCTGCACTTCCATGCCTGCTTTGCCTATCAGGGGTGGGCAGTGCTGGGGCAAGAGAGAGCAGCCCTAGAAAGCTGGATGGCCCAAGCTCCTTTGAGACTTTCTAACTCTCAGAAGATTTCAGCTAATGTATGAAGGCAAAAAAGGCAGGACAGATTGTATTGCCAGTGCAGTGCTGCCAGCTCACATCATGAGTTGTAGCCCATTTTCCTCCAAGCTCTGTTTTCCTCAGAGAGTGGGTTATACAAACATCTACTGACTCATAGAGACAGCAGCACAGATGTAACTCACCCTTAAAAATAAGAAGCTCGGAAATCACTCATTCCTGATACCTCCAGGACCAGAAAGGCAATTGAAAGGACACCTTGCTGTGTGATTTTCAAGCTGGTCTTGAGACAGTTTAGGAGTGTGAGTTGCATTGTTTTAAATACATGTCATTGGCAGTCTAGCTTTCATTACCAAGATGAAGGCAGATTTAATGTACAAATTGATTCACAGATGCACTGAAACTATTTTTATTTATCCTGACCTCAGTCTCTATGCAGATATAAATCCCCAGCTGTGTGTCTATGGTACTTAATGTTCTTCCTTAACTGGGCTGGAGCTTATCTCCTTCTGCAAGAGGAGCAGCATCCAGAATGCAGTGGTTTGCATTTGTCTCAAGAAAAATTACCAGTACGGGAACCAGTGAGCTGAGGGACTGGGTAAGTGTACTCTTGGTGGAGTGAGTTAATGTTTGATGGACAGGTGATGGAGTAGGCTAATATTTGAACATCTGGAGATTTAACTTCAAACACCCGCTGGGATTTGAGCCTGCTCTGATCTCTTATGGCCATTTGCCACGTCAGAGGATTTCTATACAACTGAGCAGACTCCAGCCAGGGTGCCAGTCTCTCTAGTCATCCCCACCTGGCTTGCAGAGGGCAGCACGTACCTGGTGACCTTACAGTCCTGTCCCAAACCCCAGGAGATTGTCCCAGGACTGCTGTGACAGAAAATGTGCAAGTGAATTGACTCCAGCACGTGAGAAAGGGGCAGATCCCAGCAATGCTGGGAATGAGTTGGGGGAGCCTGGAGGTTCTGCTTCAGTGCCCTATTTCTAAAGTATTGGGTTTCTATGGTTGGAGAAAGTTTGAAATAACAGTCCAGATGCATCCTCCAAGGAAGGAATTAGCAGAGCTGCATGGGGAAGCCTGAAAAGTGCTAAGCAGTGTTGCTCAGAGCAGAAAGGACTTTGAGAAGGCAGTACTCTATTTGCTTTTCTCCTTGTTTTTTGAGAAGGAAAGGAGATGTTTTAATACAAAGATTTATAGGTGTACAATGTTTCTCCCCGAATTTGCATTTGTTTGATCTATATTTCTTGGCATCAACACAAAGCCAGTCTAGTTTATTCCACTTTCTGCATGCCATCTCTCTATCTTTGATGAGCTTCAGTCAGAATTAGCAACCAAAGCTCCAGCTCACAGATATCTGCTTTCTCAGCCCAAATGATTATTAAAAATAGGGACATGCCTTCTGGGCTTTAGCCTCTTCTGGCCAATCTGTACAAGGAGAGCATGCCAGCTCACCAGCTCCTTACTCCTTGTACAGAGAGAGCCCCAGGCTGTGCAAAGGTTTACTGGAGGGACCACTAGTGCAGCTTTCAGCAGGGAACGCTGATGGGAAAGAGTCCATATAAAAATCATAACAGGAGACAGTTTGCACTGGGGTGAAAAGGATGGGGTTGGGGTTTTTTCTGTTTTTATGGTGATGTTGCACTTAAATGTGGCTTACTTAGAGAGCAGCATATGACCCATGTGTACCTTGTCACATCCAATAGACCTCATGTGAAAAGCTGAAAGCTCTCAATAGCTGGGCCCCAGGGACCATCACAAGGCTGTGCTGCATGAATTAAATGACCAAGAGCAAAGCTCACAACTCCTCTGACAGAGCCAGAACTCTGCCAAGAGTGTGGGGCTGCCACAACCCTGCCCTCCCCTTTCAGCACCCTCGGGACCAGACCTTCCCAATATAACTCTCAATGCTCCAGTAACTCCAGAAAAACTATAATAGTTTAAATCAACACCATGTCTAGCCCTTTGTCTTAAATCTCCCATCCAGACTTGATTTTACAGACTATCCGGGTCGTGACAGAGTCCTCATCTATCACAGTCAGGTTACTTCCCTCCTAACCTAAATGAAACAAGCCAAACCGAGGGCAGCTCCTTTGTGGAAGGCTTTCTCAGCTGGTTTTCCCCTCTTCCCTCCCTAATTGTTCGTCAATGTACGTGAATGATTTAACCAAATAGAGGCTAGAGTTTCCCGTAGGACGGGAAATTTGTTGGAGGAGAGGACAACCCACAGATGGATTTACCTATATCAGATTCTGGGTAAATATTTATCCTCCTTTCCCTTTTGTGCACCCTTCTCAGCCACAGGAACAACCACAGATCCTCGCCAGCCACAGGGCAGCAAGGAAATATTGTTACTCCCATTGTACAAGTACGCAAGTAGGGCAAAGGTGACTTATTTTCAATCTCGGGAAAGTCAGTGGTGCTTTTACCACAGGTTCTGGGGGACTTTGAACAGGAGCAGCTGGAGTAAACAGCCAGCGCCAGCCTGGCGGTGGGCAGGAGCTGAGCTCCGGGGCTGCATCACCAGCAGGGATATCCCAGGGAGTGCCACCGTCCTCCCTCAGAGGGCTCAGACTGACCTGAGTCATAGTTCCTCTCTGGAGACTGCCCTCAGCCACTCTGGCTTACCTTGTGGAGGTGCTGGGAAGTTTCATTAATGCTCATTTGGGAAGTGGATTTAGAGTGCTGCCTACAAGGAATTCTTTGTAGCAAGGGCTGGGGCATTTAACAAGATGAAGAGGGCAGAACACTCCCGTGCCTTATTTTTTTCTGGCCCTTTTTTTCGGGGTATTTTTGCAAATGGGAAAAATTAATGTTAGATTTTATTACAAGACAACAGACTACAGCCACCCTTATTTCCCGGAATAATAACAGTCATCGTGCATTACGTTAGGTTAGTCAGTAGTTTTCACTAATCCGCAAGACATGCACTGTTGACCTCTGAGGTAATTTTGGATCATGCTCAAGCCAAATAAAAGCAGATTTGTGGTTGCAGGTGAGAGATCGTCTCAAAAAACATAAATGTAACCACAATGTCCTCTGGTTTAATCTGAACTCAGCCTGGCCTTCATTGGTTTTTCTGGCACTAGTCCAGAAGCAAGGCAGATTAATGATTTAAAGGCATTACACTATGATATGATGTAACCCAGCACAGGATAGTGGCTTTGGGAAGATAGTTTACAGTAAGTACCCAAGGCAGCAAACCATAGACCACCCCTCCTGGATGGCACCTTTCTCCTTGGAGGATGTTACAGGCTTGACTGGAATGACTCATGAATATGTCCAGTGATTGCAGGGGCAAAGAAATGTGCCCTTCTACAGGGCAGAAAATGCCTGTGTGAAATGTTACACCTCATTTTCTGCCTCCTGAATGGGCAAAAAATGGTTTGTGTCTTTGGTGGATGATAAAAAAGTCAAGGGAAAGAGAGGTGAGCCTGTGAGGGTGGTAGCAGTGCCCGTGCCCATGTCATGACATGGAATGCTGCATAACTGCAGAGCTGCTTGAAGCTCAGGCATCAGTGGCCCTATGGTCTGGGCTCTGTGCAGTGTCTTCTGTCATTTCCCCAGCCACTGCTTTTTGGGCTCATTAAATATATATATACCAGGGGTCCACTTACCCACGCAATAATCCTTTCTCTGAGTAAGGTCTGTGTTAATCCTGAGCCTAGAGAGAAAATATTCCCCAGCCTGTTATGACTACAGGTCTGCCTGAGCTCTAATAAATCAGCGAGGCTCCAGTGGAGTAGCACAAAGCTTGAGGGAGTGCTGGGTGGGGAAATGTATATAAAAGGCAGTCCTGATCTTCCTTTTGCAGCCATTAATTATGGCCAGTGATGGCAATAGGAAACAGCAGTCATTCTGGGATGCTGCTGTCTGCAACTCCGACAGGGGCAGGCTGCAACCTGCAGACAGAGTGGACTGGGGATACATGAAGCTTAAAGACAGCCTCCCTTGAAATTAAGGGTTAATGCTTTGCTTGTTTAAGCATTTGGTCTATGAAGTGACATCAGTGTGGTGAAGCACAAGTCCCATTATTGTACCGGAGAGACACAGGGAGAGAACACACAGGGGCACAGAGCGCCAGCCCCGAGGGGCACCAGATTGGCACCAGCCGAGCTGCGCCTCACTGCCTCAACTTGAAGAGGCACTTGTGTTAAACGCAGCCACAGGGACTTTGTTATGGAAAACAGGTTTCCTGGCACTGCAGTTATCTGGAATGGACCAGGGTGCTGAGCTGAGAGGGCTATTGGGCCAGGCAGCCAGAAGGCAGCAAGGGCTCAGGCTGCTCTGCAGCTGATTGTTAAAAAAAAAAAAAAAAGAAAAAAAAAACAAAAAAAAAACCAACAAAACAACACTTGGGAAATCTCAGGAAAGATCTTTTTCTATTTATTAAACAGCTTGCAAAGAAGCTTTGTCAGTGCTTCTATAGCAACTTGACACCAGCAGCACTATACTGTAATTATTAATAGGAAAGGAGAGGCGAGTAGTGGTTTGAAAAGGCCTTGTACAAAAGTGCTTTCCAATCAGTGGTCAAACTGTAGCCCTGCTTCATTTAAGCAACAGCTGCTGTGTATTCCCTCCCTCAGCCAGTCATTTTCTTCTCGGTGTGGTCTAAGCTGGAGAACCTTCACTGCCCAGTGGGGACAAATCAGGAGCACAGGTACAGCCTGTGCTGACGTCGGGGTGGCAGCTCCTTGCTGTGCCATGATGCCTTCCTGGCACACTGCCCTCCTCCCCGGGGTCACCGTGCTCCCGCCGGCGCTGAACAAAGCTCTGCAATGGCAGAGGCACACATCCAGCTCTAAAACCCTGGTGTTATCCTGAGATTGCTTTGCCTGATGTTCATTCAGGCTAGCCTCATCTGGCCACTCTTGTACTGAAAAATTTGTTATCAATTCAAGACAACTTGGTACTTTTTCTGGCATGGAGGATTTGGCTCTCCCCCTCTGCTCACCTAATTTTCACACTGGTGCCATTTGGTGTGACTGCCATGGCTGGAGTGGTTCCACTGCCTCTGGCCTTCATGACCATTTCTGCATTTGTACAGCATGGGACCCCAGAGCTGAGCCAGTTGCTTGGGAGAATTTGGAGCCTGAAACCTCCCGAGGTCTTCTAGCAGATTTATGCTTAAAATATCTTTGGGCTAAGAAGGTGTTAGGCCCTCTCAGAAGTGCTTTCTCTCCCATCTGCTTTTCCATGTAAAAACTAGAGGTGCCAAAATCTGCTGAGAGGACTGTAGAGGATCAGCCAGGAAAAAGATGCTTGCAGCCATCCCTCAGGCTCCAGCACAGACAATGTTTCACAGATGTGAAGTTGTGAGTACGGTCATAAACATTTTAATACACACCTGCCAGATAGTTCTGGAGTTTTCTAGTGAGAATAAACCTTCTGTAAATACCAAGGGGAAAAAAAGTCAGGAAGATCCTAATTTTATGGGTGGATACGGCAAATTTTCTTTCTCTCTCTGTGATGAGCACAGACTGTCATCTCTACCCCCTCCAACAGACTCACTAACATTTATTTAGTTATGTAAAGCACAAATTATGAAAATATAAAAAGGCATGTTTCTGTCACACACATGCTCTTTATTTCACAGTCTCTTCCTATCATGCAAATGGGATTTAAAACTGACTTCCATTCTCTAATTTCCCCATTTTTAAGTCTCATTATGGCACCCCCACACCTTGTTCTGTGAGTTATGCTGGAATTGCCTTACACTTTGTGGTAAGACTGTCAGCATGAGTGGCTCAGCCTGGCATCCTCCTGTCCCACACATACAGACACACTTCTCATTCATTCCTACAAAGAGAAAGAGCAGTGAGGGGGCTGCCAGCAGGCCATGGGATGGCTCCCATCTCCTTGCAGTGCCAGCCACCCCATCCCAGAAAGGTTCCTACATTCCCACTTCACCTCTCTACCCTGTGCAAGTCCTTCTCTAATGGTTTTACCCTGGTGCCTCACTTCCCTGGAGCTGTACACGGAACTGTATGAGTATTTGGGAGCAGTGACCTAGGCTTGTAAGGAGGCAGAGGTCTGCCTCTAGCAGCTCACCCCTGGCATAGCTCTCCTTGTCAGAATGTGATGGAGAGAGGGCTCCTGCCCTGGACATAGTCCCAGCAGCTCAGTCCACCTGCGTTTTTAATCACAGCAGAGTAACCATCACACCAGTAGTGGCTGCAGGGAATAGGACTCCTTCATCCTCCTGGGTTTTGGTTTGCTCATCCATGAAACAGGGGCAGTCCCTGCCAGGAGCACCCTCCTGGAGCCCTTCTCCTGGGCAAGCTCGCAGTGTGCTGAGGGCCAGCACAGGGCTCAGGGTTGGGGGGAGCCCATCTGTGGGGATTCAAGAGTCACTGAGGCCTTCTGACAACTAAATGCCTTTCATTACAACATCAGCAAAAAAGCCCAGAGATGCTCTAACCACAGCTGAAGTGGCTTACAACCTGCTAGGCAGAGAAATGGGAAGATATAAAGTAAAATGGGAAAATGCAAGGTTTGCTGCAGTAGGGTAGTGCTAGCACTGTAATTAAAAATAGCTTGTACAGTTACATCAGTTATGGGAGTAAATTAAAAACCTTTTATTTCCCTAATCTGTGTTCTTCCTAGTGTTAGTGTAGCTACACAGGAAACTATGTGGTGCTGCTGATACAATTTTTCTCCATCAAGGAACTTGTTTGGACTATACTAGAAGGACAATCTGGATTTCATTTGCTTAGGATGGAGCTGTATATTCACTGGGATAGACCAGCAAGTCCTTTTCACCACAGACAAGTCCTAAAACTCTCGTCTCTCACATTGTAAAAGTGAATAGCCTTAACATATATCCTCCCCCTTCTCATGTGCGAGGCCATGCAGCAAGGAGGAGGATGAGGAAAAAAAGGATTGTGAACTGTTTCCAGCACCAAGCACCCAGACTGACATTAATGACTTTCCCTTCTTACAGTAGAGAGTTAGTTTGTTCACCTTTTCACTGTGTCCTGGCAAGTACCTAATGCTCTGTTCTCCAAGTGGTGCCCTTCAGGGAGGCTTAGAGATCATCCAGCCTTGGCTGCCAGCCCAACCTGCTGCAGTCCTGCCAGGTGTGCCCATGCAGGCCATACCCCCCTTCCCAGAGGGGCTTGGAGACCCAAAGAGTGAGTGCCCACTTGCTCCTCACCTCAGGCTGGGGGAGAGGAGCCAACCCAGGAGCTGCTGCCCCGATGTCCTGGGCCAAGGGGGGCAGAGTGCTTAAGGGACACATATACCGTGCTGGAGGTGCCAGAAACGGGTCTGCACTGCCCTGAACAGTGTCCCCCTGTGCCATTTCCCACAGCTCCACGTGGTCTGAGGCAGAGGCTGAAGCCCTTTCAGCCACTGCTTCCTTTCCCCACGCAGGGATGCCCTCAGCATGGCCTGGTGCTGTGGAGGTGCACAGCTCCCACTGCTCAGAGGCAGGGAGGCAGCCCCCACAGAGGCCCTGCTCTGACAAGGAAGCAGCGTCTAGACACAGATTAGGCAAACAGCTAAAGCACAAGACCAGACACTGAAAAAATCAAAAGGGAAAAAGAGCTCCCCAGCTCTGTCCACCACTGATTCCTGTGAGATTTGGGGCAAGGAACTTCTTTAGGTCTTTGTCTTCCTCACCTGTCCAGTATGGGATAATATTTCCCTTTCTGGCAAGGTTATGGTCAGAGTTAATTAGCATTTGAAAAGTGCTTTGAAATGCAAGATGCATTTGGAAAAACGAAGTATTATTACTGTGACTGAGTGAGTGGCTCTCAGGATAGGGAAACATTTCATTTCTTTTTCCCAGTGGGTGGAATTGCCTGGATAATACTGAGATTTCTTCAGATTTATTAATTATCCAAGTATCTAGTATGTATCAGGTATTTAAAACAGAACTTGATTTGGACATTTATTCCATTATATATTGGATTGCAAATTCATGAAATCCAAGCTACATTATTCAGACAAATAAATCACATGACACTGGGACTCTTCCTCTACTGGCACCAGATCTCCTGGCACAACTGCTCAAGGACAGGCATTTAAAATCTGTTTTCCATGACTCCTCACACAGGATTTTGAAATGTACTCCAGGTTTGCCAATAAAACAAGCTCTTGCAAGAGTGTCCAGCAGGTAGTGTGGGTCCTGCAACACTTATATGTGAAAAAAAATAAAAATAATGAGCTTTGTTTGCTCAGGCCGTGATTCTGCAGGATACTTTAAAGTATTCATTTGTAGTCCCGTGATTAATCCAAGTGAAACGAGTGGAACTGTTTTCGGGCAGAATCAGTCAGATGCTTAAATACCCTGATGAATAGAGCTTCCAATTATTATTTCATCAACTCACGTGCTCTTGTCCTGTATTTTAAAGACTTCCTGTGTATTGTATTCCCCTGTGCTCTAACATGAACTGAGTCTAAAACATCACCTCTGCTATTCATGAAGCACATATAAAAAAATAGTGTCACCATTCCAAGAAACCTCCAGTAACTAAAAAAAAAAAAAAAAAAAAAAAAAAAAAAAAAAAAAAAAAAAAAAAAAAAAAAAAAAAAAAAAAAAAAAAAAAAAAAAAAAAAAAAAAAAAAAAAGAAAAGGAAAAGAAAAGAAAAGAAAAGAAAAGAAAAGAAAAGAAAAGAAAAGAAAAGAAAAGAAAAGAAAAGAAAAGAAAAGAAAAGAAAAGAAAAGAAAAGAAAAGAAAAGAAAGTGTTAAGGGACACAATTTCAAAACCTTAGTGTGCTGAATTGTGGTGTTGACAGTTCTTAGTTTCATGTCTCTCATTAACTTCTGCTGAAATCACCTGTCCACCTAGGCAGCTGTAGCATCACATTCTGAAAATGCACTCCAAAAGAGAGTGGATTCTGCCTTCTTTTGGAAGCAGAGTCAAGTTCCTGTGTAGATAGGGGCTGGGATCGATACAAAGCTGAGCCCAGCTCATTTTTTTCTGTGGAGCTGAGTGGTACTACCCCAAGTGACTCCTGCACATACATAAAGCAAATCATGCATATTTTATATGCATAAGGATGCGATGCCAGTATCTAGCAGATCTAACTTGGAGAGGAGAATCCGGGTAAAATCAGTCTACTAATCCAGACCCAGGAGTTTCTTTTCTTTGACTGAGTCATAGAAAATCATTCACCAGGCAGTCTTCATGGGATCAACAAGCTCCACCTTATTTAAGAGATGCACTGAACATGGAATTATCAGGAGATATTTACACTAACTGCAGGTCACCTCACTGGCTGGGTGTGTGTCTTTTTGAGGCTTGGGGCAAGGTCCCCACCATAACCAGTGTGGGTAAAGCCCTCAACCCCAGTCTGCACAACCTGTGCTTGTGCTGAGCTGCAAGGCAGAGGTCAGCAGGAGGATTTGGTCAGGGCTCTGGACAAGTTAGTGGTGGTCTAAAGGGTCACTACCCCAGATTTCCATCCCTGAGATGATTGCCAAGGGACCTTCAAAGGCAAGCCCAGAGGTATGGCTGCACAGGCAAGGGAAGGTGAAAGCCATGGGCACAGTGCCATGGCTACCTGCAGTGGCTGCTACTCTTGTGGGTTAGATCATGGCACAGGTGAGGGGAGACTCCTTAGCTGGCTGAGCTACCTGTCCTAACAGCAAGTGGATGCCCATGGGCATTCACCACAGAACAATGCACAAGATGGTGAGTCCAACTTGGGACACTCACATTCTCAGCACCTAAGCTTTTGTCTATCTTCACCTCCTTTCTCCACTACTCCTCTTCTGAAGGATTTCCAGGGAATTAGCACAGTGTCTCCTGAACTGTATCTAGACTGATGGCAGGAGAGATGCTCTTGGTCCTGTATGAGTAGGAGCAAATGCCATCATCTGTCTGTGGCAGAGCAATGAGCTCTACAGGGCAAAAATCAATGTTACCTGCTATGAATTGTAGCCTGGAAGGTGCCCCGGCTGGCAGTGACCAGCTCCTGTGTTGGCCCTGCTGTGGGAAGTCATCTGCACCATCCCAAATCTGCTTGGAGCAGCTAGAATAGCACAGGGACACCATAAGGTTCCCATCACAAATATCATCAGTTAAACCCCTCTTTTATTTTTCCTTCTGTTTTCTGATGTTGGACCTGAGCTCCTGTGAAATGTCCTCTCTGCCCAACCATGCTGCAGTGCTGAGATGGATGGAAAGTGATGTGAACTCTAAAACAATATGAATGGCTGCCTGAGACAGCTTCATCCCTGCTTAACCCAGCCTCTCATCTTAGGGACACATGCCTCATCCTTAAAGGCACAGGCAGTCAGTCCCAGTGCAAACCCATTGCTCCTCTGTTCCTCTGACTCATAGCTTGGGCTGTGCATGCCAGGGTGTGTTTCCTTCCCTCTCCTAACAAAGATTGCTCCCACTAGCAGTGACAGCAGCACAAGTCTGTGCAGCCCATGGAAGGCCCAACTGCTCACTGTTAATGTTTAATGACAGCACTGCTAGCTGGGGATATTCTCAGACTCTGTTTCAGCTGCTCAGGCTTCATACAAACTGTTTTCAGCAAACACTGTAAATCTACAGAACAAGTTACAGAGGAATATTGGTCCAGATTTGGGGGAGTTTTACAGAAAACTTGGGGTGATTTAGGGCTTCCAAAGGCTTTTCTGCATCCAGACTCATTATTTTTCACATATCCAAAACTCAGTGTCTCTTGCTGTGGAGGCTGTGCAGCAATAAATGTACATGCTAAGTCCACACCAAAGGTTCGTGCAGAATGGGACGCTGATGCCTTCCCTGTCTCTCCCAGAGAGGCTGCTACTCTGTCAGCACAGTCCTGCACAAAGAGCAGTGTCAGATGGTTTCCTAGAGTAAATTAATGCAGCTTAATTATATTAGGCCAACCGATATCAGCAGAGAATTCACACAGCTAATTTTTAACCTTCTCCAATTTCTCTTTGGCTCATGAAACCATTTCCTGTCCTGGTCCCTCTAACAGTCCCCTGGTTCTCCTCCAAGCATCTATCCAGTGGAGAGACAAAGTTAGACATTAAGTAAAGGAAGGTCCAAGCTTAAGTTCATACAAAGAGGATCTAA
Organism: Cisticola juncidis; assembly: GCA_013400215.1. Lineage (NCBI taxonomy): Eukaryota > Metazoa > Chordata > Aves > Passeriformes > Cisticolidae > Cisticola > Cisticola juncidis. The sequence continues at coordinate 436,550 of VXBR01001837.1, read as the reverse complement.
TGATCTTAAATGCTACTACTTATATGCCCAGCCAGGAGGAACAGTGAGTCAGAACAGCTCAGCCAGAAATTTGGATCCTAGACCAAACTCTGCTTTCATTCTCCAGGTGAGTCTAGAGGTATTACAGCTCATAAAGAACACAATGCCTTCACTCTTTACTCCAGCCTTAACCAAGGACTGATCCAAGAGGCACATATTTTCTGTGGATATTATTTGCACCTCACATCCAAGAAAGGCAATTGTAACTGAGAGCCACTGTGTAGAAATTTTGAAGTACATTGACATGTACATATACAAGTATTTGGCTATAATTGCCCTTCTGTTTAATGAGAACCTTGAAAGACTTTGAAAAGGTCATTGCTTTGACTTCACAAAGGTGAGCTTTAGGAAATTCTGTATGAACAGTTTGGTGGGTTTGCCACAGAGAATAACTAAGTATGTCAGCTGTGGATGTGCATACTGGGAAGGCTCCAGACCGGTGGCTTCCAGGTGCAAGGACAAAATGGAAAAAAGGCTGTCTGAGCCAAAAAGACAAGTTTGAGGCCTTTCCTCCTTTCTACCTTCCCTCCTCAAAACCTTGAAGACTCCTAAATGTCTGTTGAGTTCTCAGCAGTGAGATGGTCTCAGCTGAGTTCAGCTGGGAATGGGGCTGAACAGTGACATTCTGAATAGGACACGAGAATATCGGGGCAGTGAAAAACCCCACCCTGGCAGACTGCCTGCAAGTGCAAGTGCTCCTGGCCTCATGTTGCTCAGAGAGCCAGAACCTTTGTTGTGCTGCTCATCATCACTAACAGGGACAGAGTGGTCCTCCCCATATCCCCTGCCAAGCTACTTCCAGTGATAGGAAAAGAGAGTTTCCCATCTTTTCCCATCCCTCTTTTCCCATCACTGGGAGCATCACGTGTAGAGCTGCACATGTCCAAAACCACGCTGCACTATTACAGAATCAAGCTGTGGTTGGAGATTGCCTGGCTCTGGGACATGCTGGGGCCATGCAAGGTGGCCTCATCCCAGCTTTCTATGGAAAGCAGGCAGCAACCTGCAAAGGTGAATTTTTGTCTACCTGGAGACCAACACTTCAAAAGCCTGAGATTCTTTGGACAGGGCTCATAGGGTCAATTCTATATCTTGTGACAATTTTAGGCCACAGCTAGGGAGAGATGAGAAATCATAGCAGTGAAGGCAGGAACTGGCAGGGGTTGGACAGTAGGAGGCTGGCACTGTGGGACAGCTCCTGTGGATGATGATCTTAAGGGTTGCTTTTGCCCCCAAATGAGGGTGTTGGTCTCTGCTGAAGACACAGAAGATGTGCCTGATACTCCTAGTCTTCTTTTTCCTTCCCTCAGTCCTGTCTGAAAGCATCCCTTTTTCAGGTATGAGAGACTGTTAAATTAGGAGTGTTGTCAGAGGCCACTGTAAGTAACTGTAATAATCTGTAAGGCAATATGCAGCTCTGATGTGCAAATGGGATTTAGGGAAGCCTCACTAACGGGATAACGGAGACAGTGCTTAAGCTGAGTTTCAAACTGAACATTTCAAACACAACATTTCATTTGACAAATGTCTGCGTTTCAGCTTTTTTAAGCCTTCAGGGCTTTAAGAAGAGAATGTCAGTCTCCTGCATAATAAATCCTTAATATTTTGGGCTTTCATTTAGGAAGAGGGAAAAAGCTCTTAGTAGAGAAGAAGCCAAAAGGAATATCTGATTTCATTGCTTTCATCATATACCACTATATATAATTTATTTTCTCTCCAAAGCCAGGGATATACCTTCTCTAAATATTTACCTACTTTCTTTCCAAGAGCATGTCTGCATGTCACCATGCTGATTTGTAGTAGTAGAAATACCAGCCTTATTTTTGATCTAATACATTTAACACACTCAGACTTTAATAGTAGGCAAATAAAACCAAGGTCTAATAGTTATTGTGAAGTCAGGATAGCCTGCAACATCTACTGGGATTATCTTCCAGCCACTGCTCTGTGTCGAGATAGTCACACTAGTGCCACACCACACTGCACCATGGGTCTTGCAGCCAAACTGGGGACTAGCAGGCTTGGAAGCAGGCATGGGATTTTGACTACAGGAAATCCTCCAGCCTTATGGCTCATTAATGTCTTCCTGAAATGGAACCATGTCTGACGGGTCTCTCTGTCTTGCCTCCACGTTCACCCACCAGTCAACTCAGACAAGTAGAGGCTGTGCTGTCTCCATCCCTGGAGGCTTTCAAGCCCCAGCTGGATCAAGCCCTGAGCAACCTGGCCTGACCTCAAAGCTGGCCTGGCTTTGAGCAGGGCTTGCTCTAAAGAGTCCACAGGTGACCCTTCCAACCAGAATTATTCTGTGATCCCATAATCCTGGCCGAGATGCCCTTCTCAACTTCTTGAAGGGCTCTATTCAGCTCCATACCAGCAAAAGGTACTAGGCTTTGAACTCCAGGCATTTTCTACTTCAGTATCAGAAACAATAGGACTAACTATGTCAGAGACATTTTTTCCTCCCCTCACTTTCCCAGGCAGGGAATACTGATCTTCCCATCCTAGAATGGAAACTGAGGCACACTCAGGTGTCATAAGATGCCTTTCACTGAGGAAGTAGAAAAAGTCAAAGTTAATCTATCATTGCAAGGCTTCTGTCTAGTCTCATCAGTACTGTAGGTGGCCCTCACCCTATCTTACTTGAAACTGAGCAGGGATCCTTACTCAAAAGGACACTTTCAGACTGTGACCACAAATCCTGGTGCACACACCACTTGTCTTCATAATCACTGATCACCTCGGCAAACTTCCTGCTGCACTAGGCAAGAAAATTTTTAAAATATTTCTTTCAATTTTTGACCCTTTTTTGTTCCTCAAGTACTGTCTATCTTGCTGTGCATGATGCTCTATAGGTTGTCTGAGAGCCTCAGCCTTTCAGTATATGTGGCACCACCTCCCAGCGAAGTAGAGGATGAGAGCTTGGAAGCTACAGCTCTCCTCCCAGTGTTGCCATTGCCTGGTCTCATGTGAGCTCATTCACAATCGTCCTCCTCTCTGCTTCTCTCTGTATAATATGGAAACAAATAGCAACTCCACAGTGACATGAGGCTGTGAACATCTCATGCCCTTAGCTGGAAAAGTGAAAGAGAAAAGCAGAGCATTCTTTATTATAATGGCCCCTTCTCCTTATCTCCTCTGAGAGGATAAATCCAGGACTGCTAAACTTCCTGTCTTTCCTGCATCCCCTGCAGCACTCTGGCTGTGTTCTGTTGGAGTTTTTTTACTTCAGCTGGCTCTTTTCTGTAGCAGTCAGAGCTTCACACCTACTCCAAAAGCAGTCACCCCAAGGCACCCCAGGCACTGCACCTTGCTAAGCTTTACTTTTTTTTCAATACACCCTCTTTCAGAAACTTATTTCAGAAATTTATTTCAGAAACTTTGGCAAATGCTTAGCATTTAACTGCCTAAGTGTTCTGACCTTTCTGCCTTTGGGCACCCAGAGGGTGGTTGGGCATTGAAACAGGCTCCCCAGGGATGTAGTCACAGCAGCAGCCTGACAGAGCTGAAGAAGCATTTGGACAATGCTCTCAGGCACGGGGTGGAATTCTTGGGGATGGTTCTGTGCAGGGCTGGAAAATGGACTAGATTCCCCTGTGGGTCTTTTCCAGCATATTCTGTGATTCTGTGTGAGATACCCAGTGAAGATCCAGAGCAGATGCCCCACAGACAGGCTGGGGCTGTGCTGCACCTGACACCCTCTGAAGTGCTTGTGCTGCCAGCACCGCCCTTCAGCTCAGCTACCAGCACTTCATTTCTGAAGGGAAGATGGAACAAAGACTTTCATGACCATGTAGTTAACACAGAAGAAGCATTTCAGGAGCCATGTTTTCAGTTGTTTCCTTGGGATCTAAGAACCTGTTCATTTAGCTCTGTTAAATGGGGCTTGAGTTCTCTTGGGAAATTTGCCTGCGGTCTCTTCCCAGACTTTGCAGTAGAATTGTCTGAAATGTCTTTATGTGTGAGTGACATCTACACGTGAGCCAGACACCCTGGGTTCAGTTAAAAGAGATAAACAGGCATTTACAGGAAACAATTCATCTTCTCCTGTGATAGATACCTAAAATAGCCCACAGCAATCACAAAATGATTGCTTCCCTCCACAAACTATAAATTTATTCTGTAAAAGCAGCCCTTGACTTGTGTTGGAGGATTTGGGTGCCTGGTGTTTTTTGAGCTGCTCCACCTAACTTTAGACATTTACACAGGCAGGCAAGTGTATACATATGTGTACAGGAGCTTGCAGGAGACAGATGCCCTTTTAACATGTCTCCTGAACACCAGGGAAAGGATTTGCTGTCCTGTTACCAACACAATGAGTACTGGATTACCAGCTTTTGGAGTACAGGGTTAATTTCCCTCCATTGCACCCCCTCGTTTATATCCTAAATGTTGATATAAACAGCCCATGCTGGAATAGCTGAAATGCAAGAATGTGGCCCACAGTGCTACACAATAAAGTAATGATTAATAAAATAATAATTTATTTCATTAAAAAGAAAAATTGACTTTACTACAAAGAAAATAAATCATCTGGGTTTCATGACATCATGGCAACTGCTAGAGCAATGTGTAGGGGTATCATTCCTGTTCTGCAGATAACCACTCCAACCAGGAAAGGTGTGCAAGATGTCACGTTACAACTGTTACATCATCAGGAAAAAATCTCAATGGCTGATCACTGCCTGAGGGAGATGTCAGTCTTCCCAGCTTCTGTGCTAGGAGAAGCTGGGACAAGAATTAACTCTTTCCTAGGCAATGAGCCTGGCTAGATTTTACCAGTATTAGTTCCACCTTGTTTGCCTACAATGAATTGTTGTTCTCTTACTTTCCATTTTTGTCTTTCACTCAAGTCAGAAACAGTGTGATTTTGCAGTAACAGCTGGCTCACATCTGCTATGTGACTGAGGACTTTTTTTCTTCCACCTCACTGTCATATTTCTGCTGGACACTGGTTGTACACCTCATCACCATTCCCACAGAAGACAACAAATGTTGCTTACTGAACACATCCCATTGTCCAGCATGAAGAAATACTCCCTGCACCTCAATTAAATGACCCATCTTTTGGTGATACCCAAGGCAGCATGAAATACCCAAGGCTTTCCCTGAAAGCCTTTGTATTCTAGGGAATACAATGATAAAATAGATTCTACCAACTCAGAGGTCACACACTCTGCCTTGTTCCTTGCTGATGTTGAGGGGCCAATGCTGTGGGAATCAATTCATTCTGCAGCCCCATGCCTGGGGAAGGCAGACCCTTCCCAGCGACAAATTCCCCCCTTGACTAGAGAAGTTGGAAGTGATAATGCCTTTCCCCAGGTTTCCACAGACTCCAGGCAATGCTCAGCTCCATAAAAAATGTCATTCCTATGTCAAGAAAACCATAGCTATTTCCTTTTCCTCCTTGATGTTTTGTCATAGGGATGCTCTTCTCAGCCCTCAGCAGGTGGCATGCAGGCTGCTCTTCACACTGGATTGCTGTGGTTTGTGCCTGGACACTGGAGTCCAAGCTGTCCCTGCTACTAATACAGGCTCTATCCTGTTAAATGTTCCCCCTTATGCCCCAGGCCAGGCTCACACTGAGCAGGAGGAGATGTTCTGTGTGACAGAAGTGCCTTTAATCTCCTCTCTCCCACCTGCATTTGTTCTTTGTTGTTTTGCATCCTTCTTGCTCTCTCAGTCAGGTAGGACACAAATTTCTAAGTAACATCCTTCTTTTTACTACTTTTTTTCCTGATACAGAACTTTGCTGCTACATCTCTTGGTCTCTCCAGGCTCTCCGAGCTAATTCATGGGCAATATTGTCTACTTCCCCTTTGACATACACATTCTGAGATTCTTTTAACTTATATTAAACTGGGGTTTATATCCAGAAACCCATCAGTTCCCAGATACCCAGATTAGCACTGGCATGTTTTTCCTCGTGTTTACACGGAGAGACCTAGAAAACTTGTGCTTTCTTCCTCTGGAGGTTTTTCTCTCTTTTGTCCTCTTTATCACATCCCTTCCTCTACACAAGTTCTTGAAGAAACCTCTCCTATCACCTTGATTTTTCTTTTTTGTGCATTCACATACTAATTCTCTTCTCAGCACTCTCATGGCTGCCTCCTCTCAGATCCCCAGCTGCTATGTCCTTCCAAGCTGTGCTGTGCTGCAGTCAGTGAGCAGAGTCTGGAGGGGCTGATTTCCCTTCCATGATCATAGGCCAGAACTCACACTTTGTTTCTTTTCTTCCCCTTTCCCCTTTCCCCTTTCCCCTTTCCCCTTTCCTTTCCTTTCCTTTCCTTTCCTTTCCTTTCCTTTCCTTTCCTTTCCTTTCCTTTCCTTTCCTTTCCTTTCCTTTCCTTTCCTTTCTTTCCTTTCCTTTCCTCAAATGCTATCATTTTATTCTCTTTATTGCTGTGCATGCTCCAAACAAGTGGCTCACTTTCCTCCAGAGGCACCAAAGCCCTGCCCCAGCACAAAGTACATACTGTGCTGCCCCTGAATGTCTCAATTCAAGAAGCTTTGAGCTCCCATTGTTTGCAGTTCACAGGGTTCACCTGCATTTTATTCTGCTCATCTATTAAAGAAAACAAAGTGGAGATGAGGGAGAAGTACGGCTGTAAAAGCAGCAGTCGGTCAGAGAGCCCTCACGTTCCTGGTACCAGTTGTGGGCCAATCAATCAGTCTCCAACAGCTCGCTGGAGAATAACTGCCCAACTTACCCAAATTTATTTTCTTTAATAACAGAATCCTCCTGTGACCCTGCGGTTATTGCTGACACAAAGCGAGGTCTGCTCCAGCCCGATATCTGCTCCCTTGCTCCCTGCTGTGTGCAGAGCAATGGAGCCATCATCCCCTTGTTCTCTGCAGACAGCAGCTCTAAATCACCAACAGCCACTTCTGTCCGTGAGGCCGGGAGAGGCTTTCCTGCACTGGTCACTTGCTTGGGACGAGGGTGTGTCACCCCTGTGTGCTCAGGCTCAGTGAAATAAAGATCAAAATGCTGGGGGATGTCTGCTTGATGTTTGAGTGCTTGGCTCTGCAAGGGCTGTGAACACTGCCCAGGTGATGGGGGGAATGGATGAGCACACAGACACCCTGCTGCAAAGGAAAAATTGCTGTAAAATCTCAGAGCTCATGGTCCGGCCAAGCAGCATTGCTCGCCAGGAAACTGCTGTGCCCCAAGCAGGCAGACACTGAGATTACACAAACGGAAATGGAAACTTTGGGGTTACAGGCCAGGTCTGCATTGTGGGCATGATATCCTATATAATGCATATATTGGAGACTGTGATCCTTCTTTGGGGGTGTTCAAAATCCTTGTGAGATACATGGAAGAATGTTTTTTGGAATTCGGAGAGAGGAATCCTGTTCAGCCCTCCAGGTTCAACTACAGGGCAGGTTTTTAGAAGGTAAATGAAAGTTCTTTGAAGGGTAAATGAAGGTTTCTTAGGGCTCACGTAAAACCCACACTTGTCTTTGTGTTTAAAACTTAAACTTATCAAATGAAACCAGCCTTTTTCAAAGAAAAGCTGTATTTTTTCTAAAGCTCAAGGACTAGTTACAAGAGGAAATTTCTTCACTGTGTTTGTACTGGAGAGCAGATTCTTGGAAAGGAAAATCCACTCCAAAACCGTAGGAACGGCCCCACAAGGCAAAGTTTCAATCCAAACCCAAACCCTTGCACGGTCCAAGAGAGGACGTGCATTCCCTGGGAGGGAAGGACAGGGTGAACCCGTGCCCTGCCAAGGTTAGGCAGGACCAGGAGTGAGGAGGCAGAGAGGAAAAGCTGGATTATAGGCAAGGAAGGTCCCTGGGGGTGCTGGGTAAGCCACAGTGAGGGAGCACCTGTGGTCTACAGGTATTTCAGGTATTTCCAGGTGAGGCAGTGCCCTCCTGTTCTCCTGGCCTGTGTGGTCAGGGTGTGTGCAGCACAACCTGGGGATTCCTGGACCACTTAGTGCTGCAGGAACTGGGTGTAGCTGGGGCAGCACCCGGAGCAGGAAGCTTAGAACTGCTGGGTGTCCTCTGTGCAGCTGTAACCCAGGGATCCAGGAAATTTGGGCTTGGGACAGGCTGCTGCTAGCCTCTCCTGAACAGAATGGAGCAGGATGGGGGTCTTTTTGCAGAAGCAAGCAGGGCTGCAGGCGTCTCACTCACCCAGAGGGGCTGCTGCTGCTCACCCAGCACTTTGAGCAGAGACTCACGGGTCTGTCCATGTGGCTGTCCTATCAGTCTGTCACATATGGAACAATACATGGACTTCAAGCTAAAAGTTGGCACAGGCCATGGACAAATGTAGTTTTTTTCCAGCCATTATCATGTTTGTGCTTGGATGCAAGCCAAAATGNGGGTGTTGTTTGGCTTTTCATAGGTTTGTTTATTCCCCTAATCTTACACAAAAATTATCTGGCATGAATTCTGCAAGTCAGAATGGCAAAAGTACAATTAATTCTCCGTGTGAAGTGAAAATAGCCAATTTTCCACAGCATCAGCTTGAATATCAACAAGTCGTGGAAACAATATACAAAAGAAGCAGAAAAAAGTTGCACGCACACACCAGATACAGGGATGTTTTTTATGGGGAAGCAGTGCTTTATGTGCTACTGGATAAAAATGTCAATACACACCTGAAGAGCTCTTCATTCCTGGTATGTATTGAGCTGAAAGACTGGAACAGCCTTTAGAGACAGCCTCCTTCTCTGATCAATACAAGGAAATTTTTGAAAATGTATGCTCATGTCATTTGTTTTCCTAGACACTATCATTTTGCAGGCAGGTCCCCCACAGATATCTCAGCATAAAGTGGGAATGAGTTTTCTGCAACCAGGGATAGGAATTTAAAAGTAAAACACTTCTGAAGCCCAAGCCCACCCCTTTCACTGCCTAAGGCTTTCTCTCCCCATAGCAGACTCTGTGCTTATGTGCTGTTTTCCTTCCCACCTCATGTTCACTCCCACCTTGCTGGTCAAGAGCTGGGGCCCTGGACCATTACAAAGTTATTTGCCCAATCTGAACCCAACTTAAACTCTGACAATCTTAACAGAGGCCTTCATTCCTCTTTGATGCCTCAAAGCACATAGTGGCCACCACAGTCTGTCTGGCCCGGAGACTTGCTGGATAATGGGAATATCCTGAAGCCGTTGAAACAGTCCCTTAAGGGTTAATCTTGACCCTCTGACCACTGGTTGCTCTGCATGGGTGATAACTCGATTTGAAGAGGATCCAAAGGAAAACCTGAGCTGCTGGCATGCCAGGGAAGCCATGCTGCATAGCTTCTCATAAGGTGTTGAAAAACACCTCTCAAGTCTTCATCCGTTGTTTTGGTACAGGTGAATTGCAAAGCAAAGACAAAAAGCAAGTTATGCTCAGATAGAGTCAAATACAACTTGTTAGCTGGGCCCTGGTGAATATCTGGAACAGATGTTGCAGATATGTGTATCACCTCTCTGTAACCCTCTTGACACTTCCTGTTACGATCTGGCACAGTGGGGAAATCAAATGTCACCACTAATGTCACAAAAATTAACATGTGCAAACAGTAAACTGAAATAATGTTTTGTGGTTTGTTTTTTTTTTCCCCCAACTATACTTGGAATAATGACTGTGTATTGGAAGTGTAGGGTATATGTTGTCAAATGTGAATTCTTGGGTGCAACCACCCTGCTGTGTATTACAGTCACAGTTTTGGTGTTCAAAATGTCATTTTCTGTGTCACTGCAAACCAATAATTTCAAATTAAAAGATCTATAGAAGAGACTGTGTACTCACTAACCATTTTTTCTTTCCTTTACCTGTATATAGCCTTATTAGTGGGAATAACAGCAGGAGAAATCCATCTTCTTCTTTCATCCATTTCTACTTTACACTTCACTCACCCCAGAACTTCCTCACAGTCACAGGGACTACTTCACATCTCTCCTTGCCAAACAACTCTTAGCAAAAGGCCATGATAGCTCTTTGTGTATGTAAAACGTAGCAGAAATATTAAACCAAAGATCAAAGGCAGTTCTGTTCCTCAGATATTTTCCCTGACCCTTTAAACTGGCTGGGTGCAGAAAGAATAATAAGGACCAGACTCTGCCATCAATTATGCCAAGTTAAATCCAGAGCGGGCTGTTGTAAATCAAGTTATTTTAAAGTTGCACAATGTAACTGGGAGCAGATTTGGGACCTGAGGCTGCAGGACAAAGCACCAGACTGCAAAGGGAAAACCCCACCTCTCTCCCTCTTGTTTCACCTAAACTCTCCTTCTCTTCACGTAAGCAGCCCCATCTGCCTTCTTAGAAAAGCACACAAAGCTAAGGCCTTCCTAAGCCACACAGAAAAAGCAACCCCACCTCTAAGCACTGCCAAATAGATCACACATAAATCAGGTCTTGTGTCAAAATGCAGCCCAAAAGGACCGAACAACATCTAATTTTTATTAGGAGCTATAAAAAGGTGGAGGCATGAATTGCCTGGGTGTGAAGCTTGCTGGAGGAGGAGTAAAAAGACCTCAGCTGTTGAGTAAAAAGTGCCTGGAAGCACATTAATACAACAAATTCTGTCTCTTCTTTTTCTCTTCATGACATGATGCTTCTCCCCCACAAACTAATGCTTTAATCCTGCTAAATATTTGCAAATTGGCCCCACATCGGATCAAGACAATAGAGGGGGAAAAGCAAAGCGATGCAAGTCATGATATACTTCGTATTACAGAGATAGCATTTCACAAGATTAAAGAGGATTTTCTGGGCAATGGAGACAAATCCAGCACCAGCTTTATTGAGCAAATGTCGCAGATGCTTCACCCTTTAACATGTGGTAGTGCAAACAAAGGAGATTATCTCCTTTTCCAAACGAGCACCATCAGTGTTACCACTCCATTTATTACACATTTTCCCACTCAAGTGTTCACTTTTGAGAGGTGACAGTGTTTCAGCTGTGGAAACCTGCAGGAGGCAACAGAAAAGTCTTAGAAGCGGAAGTTCCAGCCTGTTGTAGCATCCAGGGAAATTATCAATCTCTAGGGATTACTCTGGGGAATAAAATCACCAGCCAGAATAGGAAAAGAGAAACGGGTGAAAAAAGAGCAAGGCCAAGCCCTTCCATTATGGGGATTTTATGGACAATATGTCCCAAGAACCTCCACTCCGGTCAACCCAAGGAAACAAAGCTATATGTAAACACCAGAATGTGCTATATTTTTGCCACCTTTATTCCTAATTGTCAGAAACAGAAGTGCTTGAGTGAGAAATACAGAGTGATAGGGTAAAATGATGAGGAACCTGCACAGCTACTGCTGTCCTCCAGTGCAAATGCCTCTGCCACTGATAGGTGGAACTACAGAGCAAATGGGAGCTTGAGTTAAACCAGGACCCAGGATCTAGCACTTCCTAGCTTCAAACACATTTTTATGCTGTTCATTACAAAAATGACAACGTCAGGGCTGTGAGGAGCCCCTGCAGTCCCAGGGCACTTCTTGGTTGCAGCCCAGACCCTGCCCAGTGCCACTTGCATTTTTTTTTCTGCTGTGGTGCTCTGAATCCAAAGCATAGGTCAACATTTCAAGCCTCATAAATGTTAAGACCTCAGCTGTACAGGAAAGTGGCACAAAGGACCCATAAGAAAGCTTCTGGGACATGTGGATTCACTTTGAACTATGGCAGATCAATGAGGATCTGGGGCTGCTCCCTGGTCAGCCAGTCCCAGCTCACGCCACAAAACTTTACCGGCAAATGCAGCCTCCAGTCAGAACCACCTGGTCTCAATTAGGATGGATTTGTGGCACTTTAAAGGGGTTTAGTGACTGATTTAGCTGGTCCTTCAGATGAAGAACTCTAAAAATCTGGCCTGGATCCCTAACAATAATGGTGCTTATCAGGCATCCTTCCATCATCAAGCTTGCCAAATGCCTCCTGTCCATTTCTCATCAGTATTTTGATGGTTTTGCTCCCAAAAGCATTGAATGTAACAGTTGCTTCTCTGGATTCACAGAGGTAAACTGCCTGATCACATCCACAGGCTGCTGTCTGCATCCTGACAGTAAGCTCCCAATGCAATAAGGGGAAGTTTCACCTCTTTAAAAATCAGGTTAGAATCCAACTTGCTTCTTTTGCATTTTCCTGCTAAAGGAAGCAGCTATAATAATATAATTCTCCATTGTTTCCTGGCCTAGAGCAACTATCAAGTATTCCCATTGCCTTAAACCAAGTAACAGCAGTTGTACATTGCTGATACTCTGGAATCACAAGCTCCCAGAAAATTAGGAATATTTTGAAATTACTAGGTCAAATTTGCTGTCTGGATTGCTATCATAAACACTGTATTTGCACAACTGCCAAATTTATGATGGGAACATTCTCAATGTCATTTTTACAAAATGAGTATCCATTCTAGTTGGACAAATGACATGTCCTGCACAAAATATTTGTCCAATGAGTCAAAATAAGTTTAAATTGTACTTTAAAGAAGGACATGAAGACTTATTTCTCAAAGAACTTCAGCAGCAGAACATTATTTTGTACTGCTGCTCTGCCTTTCACCTCAGGCACCACAAAAAAATTGTGACCTCTTAAAGACAAAATGCAACTGGAGATTAATGCAATCAGACTTCGAATAATGATAAAGGAACTTGATTTCCACGGGATCAGTGATCAGCAAAACTATTGAACAATCCCTTCTGAGCCATCCACCAAAATGGCAAAGATTTGTTCACACCTGAAAATCTTGGCCAAGGGTACTAGAGCTTTACCGTACTGTGCTGCAGTAGGAAATTTTCATTATCTGTCCCCTCATGGAGGGGATGATGCAGAAAGCAGTCATTTGACTTTCATATTTGTCAAGATCATAGATCAAGATGAAGATCCATTAAAATTCTAGATCAGAAGCACCCCTGGGCAGTTTCTCCTCCCTGGTAGCACTCTCACAACAGACTATTTCCCGTATGTTCACTTGGAAGGTAGATGCTACAATAAAGAGTAAAATAATGGACCACATGGACAACATGGTCTGTTGGGAAAAAGCCAGTCTGTCTTCTCTGAAGGGAAATTCTTCTGGAAAGCTGCTGCTGTTCTATGGGGTAAAGGCATTTCTGGGGATAAGGGAGGTCTCAAGGACAGGATGGCTGGATTTCTAGAAAATTTTGGGTACGGTTCAACACCAAAACTTGTTGAAACACCACCAGTAAAATATTGGGCAGGACCAGGAAGAGTGCTGAAAAACAAAAAACAGGATTATAGACGTTGCCTGCAGCTCTGCTCTCTGCCCTTCAGGAGTGGGATGGTGGGGCCAGGGTAGACCCAAAGGGACAGCAGAAAAATTGATTGAGAGGATGGAGAAACCCTTCCATGAGGAGACATTATATAAAAGCTGGGACTCTTCAGCTGAGGAGGAAAAAAGCAAACACAGTGGTGGTTTACAAAACAGAGAAGGTGTCAGTCAAGTCGCTGTGACACTCCTGGTTATCTGGCCATCTATTTATCTGTAACCTGCTCATCACCACCTCCTACAATGCTGCAGCTAGAGATGATGTGGTGGAATGAACAGGAGCTCTGTTTAAAACAAATAAAAGCAAATACATTTTTACATAATGCTTCTCTACACCCAGAGGTGTGTGACCTCTGGGGCTGGCTGTACTGGGCAACCACATAAGCAGCAACAACCACATCTGCTAGGGAGAAGGTAAATCCACAAATAACAGTTCCATGAAAGGATGAGGGAGGGACGTACCCATGAATACTTCACTCAGTTTCAGGCTTGAGTCAGATGCTAGAAAATTGATTGATTTAAACTTTGGAACCCTGAGGTTTAGCATTACTTTGCATTTTCTGCCTAAATCCCTGCATATCTCCTTAGGTGTCAGCAGCCCAGGTTTTGGCCTCCTTCTGAGTTACCCAGTCTAGATAAACATACATGCTGTTAAAGCTGTTTCCAGGAACGCCTTCCTCTCCGTGCAATCTCTTATCTCCTAGAGGAGATTGTCAGAGGGTACTTCAAAGCCCTTTGAAAATGGCCAGGGCTCTGCCTGTAGCCCAGCAGATACAGGCACTCTCATCCCAAGGAGTCAACAGCTGCCCCTGCGTTCGGAGCAGCCTTATCTCCACCACAACAACAAGCAGCAGGAGAGACTTTACCCCTCTCTATCACAACCCAATCTTCCTCAGTCTTTGCTCTGCAACACACTGCCCATCATCTCCCCAGATTCACCCAGGTGGGTTGTAGAAGATTACACAAAAACGAGCAGAAAATAAAAGGGGTGGGTTTGCTCAGCCGTGAGAAACAGGGAAGCCTGAAGCCTGCTGAGCTTGTAATTAAAATGTGGAAAGGCCATGACAAAGCTCAAAAGATGGAAGAATGGGATACAGGCAGCAGGAAAATGCTGAGCACCAGGCTTCAGGCAACATGCCGTTTTGAAAAAAAAATACACAAGAAAATTGCCTAGGGGAATGCAGGGGAGGGGAGACTGTGGAAAGAGAGGGTGATGGAACAGGGGCTATAGTCCAAGCACTGCCCTCAGATAAATCTTGTTCAGCGTTCCTCTACTGAAAGACCGTGAAGTATGGTGAGGCAAAGGAAAACAGTACAGCTGTTTTATGGTGTTATTATCCCTGCTGAACCACGGAAAACCAAGTGCCTGCCAGGACAAATGGCAGTACACCATGCATGCAGTTCTCACTCCATCAGCAACTTGAAAATGGAAATGCCAAATATAAAAGTCACAATTTTGTTTGGAACTTGTTTTCTACTACTGTTAACAAGCATCTCAGGGGCTGGCATCACTGGAACAGGCTGCCCAGTGGTGGGAAGTGGTGGAGACACCATCCATGAAGGTATGTAAAAGATGTGTAGATGTGGCACTTAGGGACAGGGTTTAGTGGTGGATGTGGCAGTGTTTGGTTAATGGTTTGACTTGATCTTAAAGGTCTTTTCCAATATAAGTGATTCTATGACGAGGCACACAGGCCAGGTGGCCACAGAGAGCCCAGGGCACAGACGTGGCCAGGGACATTCCACCATGATAGGAAAAACAACAGCTGTCTGGACAAAGACCATGCTTCATCCCATGTCATATTTATCCCATCTATATTAACCCAAATCAGCCACTGCTGCTAAAATTACGCTCCCAGAGAGAAGGCCGTTAGAAAAATGTTTGGAGTTAACTGAATGAGTTGTGGACCAGGAGTGAGAAACATCAGGTAGGTACAAGGGAAATTCATCCCCAGGAACCACAGAGACCAGCAAAATTGTCAGCAGCAGGAGAGGATCAATAGTCCTCCCTCCCAGTGAAGCCAGGGGGAAAGTACCACAGGGAGACAATGCCATTATAAGTGTACCTGCAGTGCCAGAATCTCAACAGGGATCTCTGCCTGAGTTTTTTCAGGCTACATAAAGTTTTACAGGTCTGCAACTCTGCTGACCTGGATGAAATGATTCCTCCTTTGCCTCAAAATAATATCAGGATCCATCTGAAATGCAGACCTAGGGAACAAAGGATACCTGGGGACCCTCTTCATCACTAGAGTCTGAATCAGTGTCTAACACAGGTCTCCTTCAGCCAGGAGAGCTCCTCAGATTGGTACAGTCCCTTGCAGATCAGCAGGCCTGCTCCTCGTACTTCTTTCTCTAGACACATTTCCCTTGCTGAATAAGAAGCTGTTCCAAGCTGAGGTTTTATGCCTTTTTTCACACACATCACTGATCTATTCATCCTGTTAAAAGTGTGGAGAAATAAATCAGCAGTGCTGAAGAATACTCTGCTTCAGATGGTAAAATTCATTGGATTACACAACTGCTTGTTCCCCAGGTTATACAGAGGACTGCACTAACTGGGTAATGAACAAGCCTCAACTATTATATCTTCCTGCTGGCTGCCAGCAATGTGGGAAGCTAAGGTTTCAGAAGGTCTTATTGGATCTTGGGGCCCTGCTGTTGGCCTGAAACCCATCCTGCTCTTTCAAAAACATTAAATAGACTGGGACAGTGAGGCCAACTGATGCCAAAAGTTCACCTCATCCCACATCCTGTCTCTAGTCAGCACAGATGCTTAAGGAGAGAATGTAAGAACCAAGCAAATGCTGAGTGATTTTTCTCTATTATGTACAGTGATTTTTCCTCCCAGCTTCCAGCTATCCACAGCTTTGAAACTTCCTAAAGAAAAGGCTATATTTTAATACCTAGCAGCCCTGCTTGGGGATGTTCATTTCCTCGTGCATTACTCTAATTGCACTTTTAATCTGCTTATGACTAAAGTAGGTAAAAGTAGTGTCTATCACACCCCATTGCCCAGGAGCCCCTTTGCCAGTTCTCCTGAGGTTTATGTCTCACTCTTTCCTGAACAGATTTTTCCTCTCTCCTCACCTTGCTCCGTGCCAGGGCAACACTAAAGGCAGAAGTTGAGATCTCTTCTGTACAAACCCCTGAGCACATCAGAGCTCAGAAAGGCTGCTCAATTCTAGGGGCACTCACATGCTTCAGCAAGGTTCAGTGTTTAAGCATAATACATATGACAATATTAGGCCAGCTCCAGGTGGGCATACAAAAACTGTCTCCTGCAGCAGTGTCCCCCTCTCTGTGGACAGTAACTGGTATCTAGAGAGAAAACCAGAAGCAAGGTAAGAGTATGGTGAAGTATCCTTACAGATACCTTGTAAGGACAAACTATCACATTTGTCAATGTCTCAGCTTTAATCAATCTTCAATCATACCCTACTCCAACCCAGTAAATGCAGAGGGGAAAATGGTAAAAGTGACTTTTTTCTCCATTAACAAAAAAAAAAAAA